>CM068371.1:421657753-422257753 GCA_034769895.1 Magicicada septendecula
GCAGTGGGTAACGAATGAACAACTTAGCGTATACGTGACTGATGTACGGAGGATTGCAACTATAATTAGCATTTGACTAATGACCATATAACTATCTGTAAATGAGTCTCAACCTTTTTTAGTTTGGGACCCACCTTGAAGGACATTACACTTCACGGGACTCATAAACATGGACGCCGGCAGAAATACTTGTAGGGGTATGCGACGAGTTTATTTTTTCTAACAACGAGTACTTTAAGCCCTTTTTTACGACTAAACGAGTTATACATACTTCATTCTAGAAAATAAAATATTAATTCGAAAGGCTAATTTAGTCTAACTAAATATATGCTGAAATTGAAAATAAATTTTTTTACTTACCGAACTAGTGGGACGGTTGGCGCTGCCTTTTCGGGTACAAGCTGGAGTATGTTGGGTTCAAGAGTGGTTAACTTAAGTCGTAAATCTAAGTGCGTGTCAAGTCTACTTCTGTACTTGTTTTTCACTTGAATCAGAGATGAAAATCCGTATTCACACAAATATGACCCGGAGAACGGCATGAGCAACTTTAATTACTCATCCGAAAGTTCAGGATACTGACCTCTTATAGATGTCCAAAACTTTGTTAAGTTTGAATCTAAAAATTTAGTTTCAATGCCAGAATCACAGCTGATATCAAACAACTGTTCTCTTAGTTTTACTGACAACACGTATGAACTTCCAAATTCCAGAGTGGGTCTCGAATCCAACCGAATTCACTGTAACTTTCTGAAAGTAATTTTCAATATGGTTACCAAGAGCAGAAAGATGAGATAATACAGAGTCGCAAAACTCTCTAGGCAAGGGAAGGTCATTCTCATTTACAAAAGATCCTAAGGTCTGGAAGGCAGAAAAGTTACCATTTTTTACGTACTCTGACCACAAAATAATTTTGTCTGGGATGCCTCGACTTTGTCATAAGCTTGGAACACAGTGATGGTTTGATCTTGAAGGGACGGATTGAGCTGGTAAATATGTCGTTTCGTAAATATGTCGGCCATATAAGCTAATGTGGCCAAATAATTCTCATCTGAAAACGAACTCACATACTCACTTTTACAATAATTCAAAAATAGTATAACTTCTTGCCTAAGTTCGAAAAGTCTTACAGAACTTTACCAGGCGAGATCCAACATACTTCTGTCTAAAACAGAAGCTGCTTATGTTCGCTACCCATTCATCGCATACCATAAAAAAAGTCTTGAATTTAACGGACCATCATAACAATACATTAGTAATTTAAATGTAACAGCGTTTAAAGACACAGTACATTTTTGAACCCAACATCACGAACCACCAAACGCCTCCTCAGGACCCAGCATTTGGTGGTTCAGAAACGCTGGTCTAGAGGAAGCCCAAATACTCTAAACCCATTAATATTTAAATCCGCTAATCTAGAACCCGACATCACGAACCACCAAACGCCTCCTCAGGACCCAGCATTTGATGGTTCAGAAACGCTGGTCTAGAGGAAGCCCAGATACTCTACACCCATTAATATTTAAATCCGCTAACCTAGAACCCGACATCACGAACCAGCATACGCCTCCTCAGGACCCAGCATTTGATGGTTCCGAAACGCTAAAATATAAAAAATATTTCTGCCAAGGATGGTTTTCGGATATAACTGTTACACTGCACGCCTCTTCTTAATGTGCAATACTTACAAGAGACTACAAAACAAACGTTTAACTGCAGTTTTTTCAAAGCACTTTTTCAAAAAAAAGAAAAGTACTGTATGAGGGTGTACTGTGTATTTAAGAGAGAAAAAGAGAGACAGTGGGGCAGGAAGACAGAGATAGATAGACAGACAGAAATCTTATGATGAAATGTGTAGTCTATGTTTATTACGTCTTGATACAGTCAGTTAATATATCATTATATGTAGTCGTCAGTTAAGTTCTAATCCCTAAATTGGCAACACATTTAACAGTAATTGCTGACACATGAAAATCTGGTATTGCAGATTGGAAAACAGCAGATGATTAATTGTAGAAATTAACACATTGGCTGCATGATTAATCAGATTTTGTCCAAACAAGATCGGCGACTATAGGATCACCGTGGGAGCGTTCTACTTTGCTTCAAAATCAACAGGACTTTGTTGAGCGGCTGTGAGTCTCGGTAAAAGCTGGTGAAGTGATCAGAAGAGGCAAACCTGTTCAGAATCAGTTAGGAATCAAACACAAGATGAAGGAGCCAAAGAGAAATTGGGAAAAAGTTGATTGAATTCTCTCCGTTTATTAAATTAATTATAGTTAATTGAACAACTAAAAAGTAGGTTATTTAAAATTTTTAAATCTGTTAATGAATTTGCTGCGGCTTCTGAAATAATAATAAAATAAATAAAAACAAAAATGACTGTAAAAGTTCTGACTCATTTCTAGGCTATTAGGCCGTCGTCTAATGCTGTCGACTGAAACAAGACATTTCAATCGTTGTGGTCCTGAGCGCGCTTGACTCTGTTTGGCTGATGCTGTTTTTAGCTAGCAACGTGCTGACTCTATGAATTTATTTAAACGGGCCTGCTGAGCACAGCTTAGTCTTTCCCACATTACTGTGAACACCGTGCCAGTTACACTGAAGATGCCCTCCAGTGGTGGGGCCGAAACCACGGCCTAATAGCCCGGAAATGAGTCAGAATTTTAGCAGAGTTGAATATGAGAGCCTAAGACATCAAAACCAAAAAGATTTTAAACACTCTAATTCGTCTGGCTATTTCCTTTTCTAAGAGTCTCTAGTTTTTAAAGAGTTGTCCGAATGATAAGCATTAAAATTAACCACGTAACATACCTTTTTGTTGAATATTTGGTTTTTATTTTTTGTTTTTAAGATAATGTAGAATAAAAACTGCAGACACATTGAACACCGAATACCAGGGGCATAAGGTTGTAGGGAAAGAACAGAGCGAGTTTCATCCATGAGACTGTTTTCATTTTGTGTTCACGAAACATGTTGAGTACCGTCAATAATATTCATGAACTAATAGCCACCAAGTGTGAGTAAAATTACATATAAGAAATCTCGAACATTTAGAGTTATCTGGTAGACTGAGTTTTTCTATACTGTCAGTGGCGAACACAGAGAGGAATAATGGGATGTGATTTTTTTGGGAAGGGGAGAAACAAATATAGAAAGAAAAAAAATGTTTCTTTTAAAATAAAATTTCTTCCTATAAAATCTCAAAACACAGCTTTCGACTTGTTAAACGGCGTTTTTACATATTTTAATAAGTAAAGATGTGGAAAATATAAAATAATTATCTATCATTTGAATTTGGAAAGTATTTTTAAAAGATTTCAGTTAAGAATATAATTTGATTTCTGCACGTTTGGGAATCCGTTTACGAATACTGCAGTTATATAAATGGCACTAATATGTTTAACACCATCGTTAAATCGTTGCGTCAGGTCAGGTTTGATTAGGTTAAGAACCAATAACTAGATTAATTTTATTAATAAACTTCTTATATATTTGGGGTACATGAAACTAGATATCCCACCTAGACTCTGCTTGCAGCTTCTGGCCACGAATCTGAAGGAACGAAGCAAAGAAATTAAAAATACTGCGCTAGGAACCGCTGCATAACCAGTCACTGTCTAAGAGCCTGACTGAAAACCTAGGAGAATAAACTAAAGAAAAGGTTACTAACTCATCAGTAACGGCATTCCAGAAACTGTTGTCCTAATATTTCAATTTTTAATTGACGTCTTAAATTTATCCCGTTTAACTTTTATGGGTCACTATAATAATTAGGGTTTAATTAGCATCGTTCAATTTCAAGAACTACAGAATTTTGATTTCCATATACCTTTAATGCCTTCAAGTGTTACAAAAACTAATGTAACCACTTTTAAAATTGAAAATACACACAATTATCGTAAATTCAGAAGCGAGTATACATTTTAAAAGTTAACTTAAAAACTGGTAATTAATTGGTTTTAGAATAAATAATACTTAGCATCCGACATAAGAGTTTACTCTATTATACACTGGACACTGTACTATAGACCTCCCATGGAAAATTAGACCATAAGACTACAAATGCACTATTTTAGTCGTTAAGGACTGTTGGTAGGATCGGCACAGCTTTGAAAATATACTGATCGCATGGAACGTTGAAACCGATACCTGAGTGTATGAAGTAAGCATCACAGTTTTGTTCCACGTGTACACGCGTGTGTGAGTCTGGCAGTGTTTGATAGCGGCATTAAATCAGTAGAAACTAAAGTACTCGTCCAAAGGTCGTTTGTTTATCCAAAATGTAAATATTTTTACATATGTATAAATATAAATAATATAAAAGCGTATAATTATCTTTAATGAGAAAAAAACATTATAAAAAGAACGAAGATGTATAGAGATTGGGTAGCACGTAAGTATAGCATGTCCAGTAGACGTGGATTTATCAAAACCCAGTGACGACATCATCTTATCTCGGGTGAGAAGTGCATCACACACACGTACACATACACACTCACCACTCCGATCACAATGGCAGTGGGTACGCTAGCGGCGGTCGTTTAAAAAAAGCAACCCAAGCGAAATGTGATCATTCAAAAGAAGTCTTTCATAGGGGAAAAGTGTACCGCATACAAACACACGCGTAGCGTGAGACTGCGAGACTTATAGTAGTAATACAGACGGGTGTCGGAGCTGTGAACAATAACAAACAATAACAGCGAAAATGTTAAAAAGTCCGCTGGCCGGTTTTAGCACAGCCTGTGTCATACCACAGACTTGTAACGGTATACAGAACATGCATATAAAGTGTTTTACAGGCGGCATGGACGACAACAGGTTTCGTCTGCAAGCGGATCCCATCAGCCACGAGACCAGAGAGATCGCCAGGAAAGAGTTACGAGAGACGTCTAACATTGTCGAAGAAGCGCTGGAAAAGTTACGGGGACTTCTCAGACGTAAGTAACACACTGCTAACAATAACTGTAGTACAACGCTACTATTTCTATTATTTTTTAAATTATACTATTTTATTAATTTTTATATTTTACGTAATATTTATTATGTTTTATTATATCATTTTTGTGACTCAGTTTATTTTGATTTTCCATTAATTTCATATATAAGTTGTATTAAAATTAAAAAGCAATAATCACTAATCGGTAACGACAATATATCGATTTGTTATAAGTTTTGACATTAATAACGTAAAAGCTGACTAGAAATATTATTCAAATATTATTATATTATTTATATAATAATAATAATAATAATAATAATAATAATAACTGACGGAAGATTTTATGAGTTTCGGTCAGTGAGTATACACGATTTTTACACCACTTGCGTCGACGTTTCGAAAATTTTTATTGTTGTCGTCAGAAAAATTGTAGATGAGTTGTTATGGCGACAACAATAAGAACTGTCGAAACGTCGATACAAATTATTTAAAAATCGTTGTCTATTTATTGACCGAAGCTTATAAAACCTTTCGTCATTTTTCTGATTCACGGTCACTACCGTATTAAGGATTTATAATAATATTATTACTATTATATTGAAACATAGCATATTAATAATAATGTACATAATATTTATGACTAAGATACGTAATGTAAAAGCTTGGAATAATAATAATGTTTTTTTAATAGAGGGGGAAAATGCTTTATGCACCGTCAGACGAGACCGTGCTTCTCCTGGTGTATGGGACTCTCGCCCAATGAAAACCCCACCTCTAATTCAGGCATTCATATCATTAATAATAATAATAACAACAACAAGAACAATAATAATAATAATAATAATAATAAAACATTAATATTAATTGTATTATAATAATAACACAGTTAAAAATTCAGTAATTTTTTAAATTAATAAAAACTGTAAGTCATTTAGTTATTGGTAATGTTTGGTTAACAATTTTGTTGTGGTACACTAAGATAAAACAATTTTTTAAAAATCTTTGTTACCAAATAAAATGTAAGTGTTTACCATACATTTAAAAACGAAAAACAGAATAAACCCTTTAGAGTCTAACGTGACAAAATGCACATGACATCAGAAAACTCGTAGGTCTAAAGACACAGTTATAAACATTAGATGTATGTTTCTAAACAGACTGTATAGACATCGTAGAAAACTAATAAAATGAGTATGGCATAATTGTACTAAACAAACAGTAGTGACCCATAAACAGCATCTATCAGATTCGTCACCGTATCTGAGCTGTTACTGAGATTAGCCGTTACGTGTAGACTATTACTCTGTGTTTATTATCGAGGGGAATAGCAAATGACAGTTTATCGAGCTTACATTATTATACAATGTAAACAGTACAGTGTAAACTCTACAGTGCAAGTTCCAGTGTATTTTGCAGTTTGAAAAATATTTCAGCCTCGTTATTTAAATTATAAGAGTTGAACTGCCAAAGGTTACCCACGAAAACTAAAACATAGCATCGTGGAGACTTTGTTTTACTATTATTAAAAACCATAATAAACAGCACAAACACCCGTTAACAGCTTTCCGTTGCACCAACCCCTTAACGAAGAGCATAATGAAGTCTTTGTCAAGACACGCATTTCTTTTATAAAAATTTGGGTTGTTAACTTTGAACTACAGTACACAACACTGTACTGTGACGATGACATACGCGTAAGTGGTTAGTTTAATTTATTGATAACACGTCTCCAGCGGGGTATAATGTAAGAAAAGAGTTACAAAATTGAATTAAAGAATTATTTATAAAAGAAAGACTGCCTTAAAATTTAGATATTCTCCCTTTGGTCTGAATTCATATAGAAATGTGTTACAATACTCGAAATACTCGTAATTATTTCTAATTCTTAGGTCTTTTAACAGTATAATAATACATATAGTTGGAGTGTAAACAATGCTCCAAGTATTTTTAGATAATTGCTAAAATTAATATTACAGGCGAATTTGACATTACACTGTTACAAATACACTTTTGTAAAAAAAGTAATTGTATGTTTTTTAATGATCCTCTGCCTTGCGGCCTTTTTGTGTGTACGTTTTTCTTAATTATGTCTAACTTTTAGTTCTTACAGCCTGTCTGATTGTCCCCCCCCCTCCACATCAATCTCCATCCATGTTCACACCATCTTTGCACTGCTTTTTTTTTTACTATTCTTCATAGAAACAGTTGTTTCAGCGTTGATGTTCTATTTGTGCATTATTTTGGAGGAAAATCAAGAACATACTGTGGAATCACTACTTTATTGATTAGTTTTTAAAGTAAATTTTTTTCTCTGCGTTCCTCTCACAGGACGCATGCTGACGACGACGACGATGATGATGATGTATGTCTCTCTGTCTTGTCTTTAAAATGTTTTAATACTAATTTTATAAGACGTTGTGCTTCATTGTAGCACTTTTATTGACGTTTTCTATTTTTCCTTCCTGTTTTGTCATCGATGTTCTTGCATTTTCTCTGCTATAGGGCTCTTAAATACAATGCAGTTCTTACAGATATTTTAGAGTAATTAAATGCATAATTTTATAAATCGTCATTATAATTTTTTGTAACGATCTAAAAAATATTTTGTTATTGATTCCTTGATAAAATTCTGATTAGCTTATACTTTAACATGTTTTTTTAACTTTACCGAAATGCACCAAAGCAATTTTGTATATAAAGAATAAAACTGAAGCTGATCAAAATCTGAATCTAAATAAATATAAGTTGTAAATAAACACACTGTTATAAATTTACAAAATAATATTTCTGCACAGAATATTTTATAAAATTTACAAAATGTCTATACGCGATTAGATAGCTTTGAACTGCTATATGCTATTTTTGTTTGCAGTGACTAATTTTGATGTCATTTGTACATTCCAATAAAAAATATGTTTATCTGGTATTTCGGTATCACCGCTACATTAAATAACCATTTTATGTCTATATATGACTAATTAAAAAATTAAGACACAGATTAAAGTAATTTTCCGCGATAAATTAAAAACAGCAGCGTTTACAACACATTTATATGAGAGCATTGTACTTCTTCTTCTTTTTATGCTAAGGTTAGCATAATGTTTTTGTACTTAATAATTGTACTCGTATATATACTCTTTAATAAAAGCATATTGCTGCATAACTGTAACTGGACTTTAAAATAAACGTAATTATTTTTTACCTTTTCTTGCCCGTGTACGTGTTTTAATTGACAACGACGCTTTTGGGTCAAGAAATGAGTTTTTGATGAGACCTGTAGCGTATTTTCTTCTTTTGTCTGACGTTAAGAAGTCGATCCAGGGATCCCCACATTCTTGCCAGTAACGTCTCGCTTGACAGAACTGACAATGCATCAACATAACAGCTTGTTTTTATTCAGTTACCTAACCTTTTTCCATAAACTGCAATTATCGCATTGCCAGTACTATTTGTTTTATTTAAATAAGCACACATTTATATAACTTTTCTTTAATTCTTAAATTTTTGGTATTTTGGTATGTTTGTCATAATAATAAACCATTTGAATTGTAGCCCTGATTTAATTTGTTACATACAAATTTCTGCTAGACAGAAGTAGCCAGTCTTCCTATCTTAATAATAGATACATATTTAGAGCCGCAGAATCTATGTGGTAAAGTGTCTTCTTCAGCTCCAAATGACAGAGATAAACACTTCAACTTTACCAGAGACAAAGTCTTTTTATGCACAGGTCTTTTTGTTTTCGTTTTCAGCAGGAGCTGAAAATCTGATTAATCCAAAATCTGATTACAGAGATAATATCTGCATTCCTCAATCTTATTAGTATAATTAGAAGAGGTAATTTAGTAATTATTCCTCCAAGTTATTAGAGAAAATGTCTACACATTTTGGATTCGCAGTACAGTGCACTGAGTGGAGATTGAATGCTGCCGCTAACATCTAGTTCCCTCAGTTTCTCGTGTATCATGTAACATCGCACAATGGAATCCTTTCTGAACAGAAACAAGAACCTGTCTCATGCAGGAACTGTGCAGTGGGTGGGTGGCTCAGTCAAACAGAACGTCTTAGTTCAAAAGAATGGATTTGGTAGTAGCAAGTTTCATCGTCGTCGTGTTGTAACATTGGTTTTTCATTTTCAAATATATATACTTTCATCCCTCCTTCGTGTCTGAAGATGCAGTTTTAATTTCATTATTGTTGACACTATTCCAGAACTTCACTGGTCTTGGTTCTCTCTTTCTTCTATCTGCCGTTTCCCATTCAATTAACGGTTTTATTAACCAATTTCTTTTCCTTCCTTTAACGTATTCGTACCGCTCCTGTTGTCTTTCGTTTATATAGAGAAACTATAATTTGAACCCCTTCATAATTTCTCAAGTCCTTTAATCCCTCGTTCGTTTTTATTTACCGATTCTTGCAGCCTTTGGGACAAAAAACATTTCCCAACTTAGTTATTCTCAACTTGGTTTTGTTCTCAGAAGTTGTTGTAGTAATTTTTCCGAAACAAATAAGTATATAAAATATTTGTAAGTTGAACAAAATATTGTCACAGAGGGAAAACGATCACAAGTGAAGATATTTTTCATTACGAAATACAGAGAGACACAAAGAGTTAGATAGATTTATACGGAGTGAGGGAGATGGGGATGAATATACCATGGATTAATATCAGAAGTAAAAATACAGTAAAAATAATATTATATAACTGAACCGTTATAATATTAAATAACTTGAACAATTAGAACCGTAAAAATGAATGCCTTCTTTTGTTCTTGTTGATTTTTATCTAGTTATAGCCTATAATATGTTGGGATTAGATCTCATTATTCTGGGGTATTTAATGGTGCTTAAGTAGCTTATTGTTTCACTAGGAACAGGCATGGTTTAGCTGATAATGGGTTCGACGTAAGTTATTGTTTTACTGTAGGTAAACGTTATCGTTTGAATTCTGACACTTTGAAATTTTCGTCTCTTAACTCTGTAGTCAACGTCCCTTCTCCAAAAAATGTGTATTGTTATTACGTGCGGTTAAAGGTTTAAAGAAGACCGTTAAAGGTTTAAAGAAGACCCAATTTATCTTACACACCTTTCTGTAAGTTTATTTATGGTTTCTATACGCTGTGATTATATTCCGGAATACAACAATATTGGGCTAACAAGTAATGTCCGTTAAGAATCGGGGACTAACGTGTAACGCTCAGCAGCATCGTACAACTGATTCCAAATCTAGGTTATGGCGCGGAATACAAAATCCGTACCGCTAAAACGCCCTTCTGCTTCTGCACTTCCAAGTACTGTACTTTTCAATGCCTATTCTGATTTCAAATGCTACCTTCCCTTTCTCTTCCTTGGTTTTCTAATAGTTTTTTTTTCCACCGCTTGTATGTCAAAACTGCTTGTGGAATACGTCCCATTGGAATTCTTTTCATCTCTGCCGACAATTTCACATGTCGTAAAAATGCTTCTGATTTTCAGTTCATCTCGTATTCCTACGTTCCTTAATCTATCCAACCGATAAAGATGAGTGGATGAAGGAAAGAGACAGTACGTATATGAAAAACTGCACTAACTAGACTCGAACTTGGCCTAGGCAGAACTGAACACCGGGAAAATAATATCATGCAGCTTGGTTATGCCCGCTGCACATGTTATCAATTACCTGCATTATTACTAAAAAAATTGCCTTTTAATAATTTACGAAATACTCTGAACTTTACAGTACATAAAGAGACTGTAACTAAAACACCAAACACCATTTTAAGACCTGAAAACACAAAGAATTTCCCCACAAACAGATTTAGTCGCTCCCATACTCTCCTCTCCCTTTCACTGTCTCCATCACACGCACGCACGCACGCACACACACACACACACGCGCGCGCGCGCGCGCGCATCTGCGTGCACACGTGTAATGCGATTTAGACATTTGACGAGTACGTACGGGTTGCAAATAAACACGTACGGAATTTAACAACAGAACTCGTCAGTAGGTACACACTTGTCTGCGATAAGGTCTGATAGTGTCGTTGCTCCCGCTGATATGATAACATTTCCTTTGTTTACACCTGACACGCAAATTCAGGTTTATCGGTCTCGTGGGTGTCAGAAAAAAAAAATTTTTTTAATAGATTAAGCTGTTCCAAGGTTATACATCTTGCGAAGCGAAGGCGTATTCAGCCAAGAAAAGTAGGTGCACATTGTTCACCTTGAATATGATAAAGCTTTTGCATAACGTGTACAGGAACGGAAAGTTTACGGGGTTAATGCGCGTGTAATTTGACACAATCAATTGTCCAGTGTCACGCTGTTCTGATTACGTAATGATAGTCTGATAATAAACAGATAATATTACATTAGTATATAACATGGTGGAGTGTAGAAAATCGACGAGGAATGTAAAGACGTGTAGTAAATGTAAGTTTGATACGGCACGATGCCCGTATACAGACAGCGGACATGAGATTAATTCGCACGGTGAAGTGCGGATAGACTGAGGAGTACCGTCTCTGAGAATTAGCTAAAGATCTTTAGCATACTGACTAATGGTGCGTGCTGTCCAGGTCGCTTCCCGATCAGCATGGGTTAGGTTACGTGTTGACAGACTAAGCAGCTATGGTGCGGTTTCCACTAGAGTGCGGTCGGTAAACACCGATAGCCAGTGATTTCCGACCCGCGACATCTTCGTATGGGGCCCACGACCTTATCTTCGAAAATCAATTCAACAATACTCGTCGTCGTCATCATCCTGTACGGCTTAGTCTAGTAGACTGTTCCAGTCTCAATGGAAGTCATCCAACCATCGCTTACGGGGTTTTCCCACACTTCTCTTCCCTCTTGGATGATAGTAAAGGGCTCTTATTGAAAATCTAGTTGGATCCATTCTCAGTAAGTTGGATCGGGTATTCAATAATATTTCAATAAATAAATGAATAATAAACTATTATTTTAACTGAGAATGGTATTGCAAGAGAAGCCTATGAAAACATGTTTGACTGATTCACTGATCAACGTACAGTAGAATCCACTTTGTCTAATAAAAAGTGTATTTGCGATAATGCTGTATTATTTTCATCGTATTACAAGACCCAATCCATCTCTCGGCTAGACAAAACAGATGCGCTTGTTCGGTGTTTCGTCCTTCAGTCGCACCTGTAATTGTAGGATATATGCTAGCTGCTACTTGATGAAAGAATTTCCAAATCTGCGAAAGTTTTGATTTTGGTGTCGATGTTTTGATGTTAGGCGTACACGTGTTTGTGAAAGCGTGTTCTCCATAATGAAGTTAACCAAGAACTACAGCAGAAGACGCCTCAGAGGTTCCTCTCTCCTTCACCTACTGACATTAACAACTACGCTGGATGTAGCATTCATGCTTCAGTAGCTGCTGCAGATCGACCTCAGTTTTCACATTGAAGATTTTTTAATTCCCATGTATATGTTTCAAGTAATAGTGTTACTAGAATTTTAAATACAGTTTAATATTGCAAGTGGGAACCAGGCGTCTTCTGAAACTTGACATGGTTCTAAAATTTATTTTTAACTATTTTGTAAAATGTAAAATGTTTTATGTTGTGTGTCCTGATTGGTAGGCTGCTCTAGATTTGGTCAGTTTGGTTCCACACTCGTTGCTAAGCAAAGCTGCTTTGGCTCCCGAATTTAGTGTTGGTTCTACTACTAACCGGGATCCCTGTAATACGCTGGCTTTAAATTTAATGAATGCGGATACTGTAATAGTAATTTAATTAAGAATTCTGTAATACTAAAAAGACTATTAAAAAATAAAACCTAAACAGTCAGGAAATTTAGTTGTGCGCATGTGCAACTCAAGTTGCCTGAGATAAGAGATGGAAAAAATTGATCGGCCAGAAATCCGGAAAACTAGCCTTCTTTGTCAACCAAAACAATTAAATATATGGTTGTGTAAATAAAATGGAAGGCGTGTAATTTCATCTTTTAAATAATAGATGAACCTTTACTAATCCCTACGTCCGAGTCAGCGGCTCGGCTCCATCGAGGACACGGGGGCGTAGAGTCATGCTGTCGTAGGCGACATATTGCAGCCGCTGTAGAGTTTCATCCGCTTTCGGTGGGATGTCGTCACCGAGGGT
This sequence comes from Magicicada septendecula, assembly GCA_034769895.1. Lineage (NCBI taxonomy): Eukaryota > Metazoa > Arthropoda > Insecta > Hemiptera > Cicadidae > Magicicada > Magicicada septendecula. The sequence continues at coordinate 421,670,801 of CM068371.1, forward strand.
GGCAAGGAGGCCTAGGGATAATTTTACGGAAGCCTGAGTCTGGACAACAGGTTTTTACTTCCATGTTCCTTAAGGAAATGGAAGTATGGTGATGGCAAAAAAAATTGTGTTCGAGATTATTGCAGATTCTGATTGTACTACACTCAAAACATGAAAAAGAAGACATTTTTCGAAAAGTGTCTGTGTGTGTGTCTGTCTGTAGATTTTTTTTCTATGGCAAACGATAACAGCCGCAAATTCTAAACAAAATCAAATAATTTTTTGCATGCAGTCCTGATTTGCAGAGTACTCAAGATCTATTGTTTTTGGTGAAGATCGGTTGAGGGAAAGGGGTAGTTTACCAGCAACGTTTTTTTTTTAATCAAGGGTAATTATTTTCTATGGCAAACGATAACAGCCGCAAATTCAAACAAAATCAAATAATTTTTTGCATGCAGCCCTGATTTTTTGAGTACTCAAGATCTATTGTTTTTGGTGAAGATCGGTTAAGGGAAAGGGGTAGTTTACCGGCAACGTTTTTGTTTTAACAAGGGTATTTTCTGTGGCAAACGATAACAGCCGCAAATTCAAACAGAATCAAATGATTATTTGTATATAGGCCTGAATTGTAGAGTTCTCAAGACCTTTTGTTTTTGGTGAAGATCGGTTATGGGAAAGGGGTAGTTTACCTGCAACGTTTTATGTTTTAACAAGGGTATTGTCTATGGCAAACGATAACAGCCGCAAATTCAAACAGAATCAAATAATTTTTTGCATACAGCCCTGATTTGTAGAGTACTCAAGACCTATTGTTTTTGGTGAAGATCGGTTAATGGAAAGGAGTAGTTTACCAGCAACGTTTTTTTATCAGCAGTAATTTTTTTCTATGGCAAACGATAACAGCCGCAAATTTAAACAGAATCAAATAGTGTTTTGCATACAGCCCGGAATAGTAGAGTTCTCAAGACTTGTTGGTTTTGGTGAAGATCGGTTAAGGGAAAGGGGTAGTTTACCTGCAACGTATTTTTTTTATGGGTAATTTGTTTCTATGGCAAACGATAACAGCCGCAAATTCAAACAGAATCAAATAATGTTTTGCATAGCTTTTTGAATTAAAGAGAACTCAAGGTCTGTTTGTTTTTGTTGAAGGTCGGTTAAGGGAAAGGGGTAGTTTACCAGCAACATTTTATGTTTTAACAAGGGTAATTTTTTATATGACGAACGATAACTGCCGTAAATTCAAACAGAATCAACTACATTTTTGCATACCTTTTTGAATTAAAGAGAACTCAAGGTTTGTTGATTTTGTTGAAGATCGGTTAAGGGAATGGTAGTTTACCAGCAACGTTTTATGTTTTAAGAAGGATAATTTGTTTTTTAACGAAAGATAACTGCCGTAAATTCAAAGAGAATCAAAGAATTTTTTGCATACTTTCCTGAATTGTAGAGAACTCAAGGCCTACTGATTTTGGTGAAGATCGGTCAAGGGAAAGGGGTAGTTTACCTGCAACATTTTATGTTGTAACAAGAGAAATGTTTCCATGACGAACGATAACTGCCGCACATTCAAACAGAATCAAATATTTTTTTGCATGCATCCCTGAATTGTAGAGGACTGAAGGTCTTTTGATTTTGGTGACGATCGGTTAAGAGATAGGGGTACTTTACCTGCTACGTTTTATTTTTTAACAAGAGTAAAGTACTTAATTTTGATAAATAAAGTATCCTGATAAGAAGCTCATAATAATCCACTGTAGAAACGTAGATGAAATATCTATAAATGAATAGGTTAGGTGAACGGGGTGGGGGTAATTTTCTATAAATGAAAATTATAGTTGAAGGGAGAGGGGAGAATTTTGTATATGTGTACTACGTTATCGGCAACAAAGAAGTAGTTCTTTGTTAAAATTCCTTCCCGGGCTGTTTAGCTTTAGTCCAATGTTTTCTGAAAAACCAGACTTTTCGGCAGTGCCATCGACTGCCACCATCAGTGAAAATCGAGTGCGAAAACGTGAGGTGGTATACGTTAGTGACCACAGTACTGTGGTTAAGGCTGAAGCAATAAGTAGAAAGAAGTAGTTTCTATGGAAATATTTCATTTCGAATATGATTTTAAATATAAATCTTAAATTTTATATACGATGTATAGAAGAAGATTGCTATGGAGAATATTGTGTTTTGACAGTCATAATGTTTTTACGTGGCATAATGTAATGTTGATCATGTTACGGGCTCCAAGCGGTTTCTGTTTCACTGTTTACGGTTCTATATTTCTCATATACTGATAAAAGTAGACGCATTCGCTTCAAGAAAACGTCACCACTCCTGTTGGGCGAAACCTTACACTTCTGCTCACTGTTAGTTTCTAGTACGAAATAGCTTTCGGAATTTGGTATTTGGTTTTTTAGACGCACTTCTAGCTCAATCTTATTTCTATTTATGCTCCTTTCCGTATCCAGTATAATGCCCATAGTTCTGCCTGCAGTGTTTACAAACAACATTCTGAAAGTATAGATTTAAGACTAGTGATCAGATATCTTTATATGGTTAGGGTTTTTGTTCATTCTGATTTTTCTCAGGTTTTGTTTGAAAAATCATCTCTTAAGTTCTCTGCCCTGACAAATTCACCTCAACTTCCTTCAATATTGTTAATCGCATCCCATCTTTTACCCTAGTTAGGGCTATAAGAAATGGATGTTAAGAAGATCTTAATAGGTATGCGGACATCTTAGGACAGGTGTGTACAAGATTTTTGGTAACGTGGTTTCTAGTCGTTTATAGTGGTACATTCCACTTAGTTACTTGTGTTTATTAGGTAAATAAAAACTGGTAATGCGGTGCCAAGTCTAACCTAATTGAATTCAAAGTCAATGATGTAATTACAAGACCAATATAACATTAATGTTTTGACAAAAGATTAGCCTTATAACCTTCAAATCATATTGAAGTCTAATGTGTTAAGCAGATAAGGGAAGCTGCCGAGCGATACGTGAAAGTACTACAGTTATTTTAAAGCTGCCAGTATTGTGAACTTTTAACTCATTTTCGTAATTCTTTTAGGGAGTAGGCTTATTATTTTTTTTGTTCAGTATTTTGTTTCAATTGTGTAACCTGTATTGCCTGTTTACAGGTAATATTATCTTAAAATGGGCAAAAGTGGGTAAAAATCAAAAAATAAATTAAGGTTCAATAAAGGGGAAAAAATGGTTTGGAATGTCGTGTTAATTATTGAAACAAAACCGTTTTGAACAATTAAAACTGGAAACAATACATTGTTCGTCTATTGTTTCTAATCGCGCAATAAATAATCGCTACTTTTTGTTCCTAACACAAGTGTTATCTGTCATCTTTCTTGTCCTCACCAGAAGGTTTTGCACACAAATACAATTGAACTTTGTACGTGTAAACAAAGCGAGCGGCGAACTGTGATCATACACAAGACGTTATTGTCCGGCTTCACAAGTGTGCGGATTACAACAAAACAAAGCACTTGTCAGTCAGAGCGGCCGGAATTACTCACAAATACAATATGATGTAACACGTACACATAACAAGATAACCACAGTACACAAGTATTTTTTTGTAATTAATCAGAGTAGCACAGTGTACTTTGGACATTCACAGAGCTTTTTATCCAGCTTACGCAGAGACCATACTTTTTCTAGAAATATTTTTATAAATAGTGATAATTCGCTATACACACGTTCGTTGGTCCAAATTTACATAAGCTTTTACAACTTTGAGTGACCTTTATTTTTTTGGTGTAAATTTAGATTTAGATGGGGCTTGTTTATAACAACTTTTATTTTAATAAATTATGAAAGTTTTTGTTTGCAGTTAAGCTAGAAAACAGTATTAAACGAAAGTTTTCGTACAAAGAGTAAATGAGAAAGAAAGAGCGCGCGCGCGCGCGAGAGAGAGAGAGAGAGAGAGAGAGAGAGAGAGAGAGAGAGAGAGAGAGAGAGATTTGTGCAGCTCTACATACAAATATGATTGTTAGACATTTATGATTACTAAAGACGTTAAGAAATACAATAGCGGTTAATGCAGAAACCAAATAATGTTCATCAGAAATATTGTGAAATGGTACTTCAGTCAACATGTTTCATTGTGCTCACTTCAACTAATAATTTGAAGAAATTTAGCTGTTTATTTGAAACTTTAGACTTTACAGGGCAGCTTAATTTTTTCTCACATTCCTTACACAAAAGACTTATTTGATTCACATAATTTTGTAGTATAATTCCAACTTTATATATGAATTTCCTTCCCACTTTCGGGCAGACTATTTTTAATTTTAGAATTGTGGAAATCTACAATTTGTAAACTTTTATCTACAGTATATGCTATGCTTTGGGGTTTGTTTTTTTCACCTTATGTTTATTAGTATTCACCTTATATTTATAATTTTAACAACTTTAATACTTTTTTATTACATTATTCTACAAATAGAATATCTATCTGCTCTTAATTAATTTCGCCTTCAAAAGGTTATTTTTCCAATATTTTTACTATCACTTCCTACTAGTCATTGTAACTGCACAATCTTTTGATTCATGCATTCTGTTAAATAATCTTCCTAGTCCAGCTTTGTTTTCCAGCCTAGTCACTGATGCAGTCTAGCTAATGTCTATTACTTGAAATACGAGACCTATCGTGTTGGCTAGTGTATAGCCTACTACTAGGACTACATCGCACATCATCCTTTCCTTTGGGGGTCGTGGTCTCTGTTTGTCGGTATTCGCCTTAAAATTAAGTTTATAAGATAGCTTTATGTCTCCGATATTCAACTTCTGACGTCATTGTCTACCCAGTGATTGCAAACTCTTCCGTTCTTACTACTTCTAACCAGAGTTTTACCACCCCTAAAATTATCCTCATGGTCTTCACTCCAGCACTAGTTTGACAAAAATGCACCCAATTCTATTTCACCCAAAAGTCAAAACCAGGAAGATTCCTGTTCTCTATATATCAGTCACTGTGTAGTGCGTTTTAGCCCCATTATCTCTTAATCCTATTATTTTTGCGTGTAATTAGTCCATTTCTGTTACATACATAATGTCTTTACTTTCTCCATACGTCTTTTCTCATATGGAAAGCACTATAAATTGTTGTTTATTTCGTTTATGTAAATAATTATAGCACAAAATATATTTTTTTTTTATTAACGAACTGAAACTACATTCTTTTGGATTCTTGTTTAACTAATGGGGGACCTTTCGTAGAGTATCCTAACAATTATTATAATAATTGTACAATGTTTGTTATCATGACATGTGTTGAGAACATACACAATCCTTATAATCAACAGTACGTAAAGATGTTACGATCAAGCGAATTACTAAAGAAATTAAAGAAACTGAAAACAAAATGCGTTGTTGCATTGGTAACTCCAAGGACTAAAACAGTTTGACAGACACGCAAAACGTATTACGCGTTGTAAAATACTTATCCAAAACAAAAGACGTTCATAACTGATTAGATAAACTGAAGTACGTTTACGTCTCCGTTAAACGTTTTGAACGGTTAATAAGAATAAACAAACAATTTATATTGTTTAAATTTTCTGTCGTTTCATTCCCTGCAGTTATTTAATTTGTTTAGTGGTGAGAACGGACTGAGCAGATGATACTAATATCTTAAGGCTACAAATAATGACGTGAATAGACAGATAGGTAACTAATGCTGTTAACAATCTGAAACATTCACGCGGTGAGTGAAGTAATTAACTTTATTAACATTCTTCTGTACAATGAATAAAACAGGACTAGGAGAATTTGACTTTACGAAGGAACGGCGTTGCCACATCGTGCAGTGGTTTTAACCCAATAGTGATTCACTGACTCATTATGTCCTTCAAAACGTCTGGCAATGTGCAGTGGTTATTATGAAAACTATCAACACCCGGTAGACACTGACTGACCAAGATAGTAGAGAGCGTTTCTTCCCCTGTCTACTCCAACCATAATCCTATTATTGTTTTATTCGGAGTACAATATCTATGCGCTTTCGTTGGCCCCAAATTAAAAAACTGCACATCAACAACAATCGTTTTTAAATGTTAGTACCTGATCAGTCTCTCAATATACAGATTATTTGGTTACAGTTTTGTGTAACCAGCATTTAAATTATCTGTTTCGTCAGTATTTATTGGCCTTATGCTATTATTAGATTACTGTCACCTAAAATCTGCATAAACATTCTAAAATATTTCTTGGTTGAATTCCCTCGGCCCTGATGAAGTTACATATTTTATTTAGCTTAACTTAAAATAACTAGTGAGGACAAAAACATATCAAGTTCAAAAATTGTATCTAACTTAAACCACCAGTAAAAAAAAAACAATAAATTTATTCCAAATGTACAAGTTACTGTAAGTAGAAAACAAGCCTACAGTCTATTTGTGCATCACCATCACTACCACCACCATAATCGTCATCAAGGGTTAAGCCAAAGGCCTGTAACGGATTAGTGAATGTTATCTGACTGTTAAACTAAACATTTAATCTTATTATAACTTTGACTTTCAGACTTTCAGAACATTTGAGGTGGGTCGCGTAAGTCATCTTACTTTAGAAATTATTCCTAGTTTAGTAACGAATTAGAAATACATTATGAAAGGTATTAATTCAGTCATTAATTAGACACAATTTAAAACAATTGTCTTGACATTTTGATAAAGTTCACTTCAAGTCCTGTATATGGGTGTACAAGCCTGCACATACCCGTATAATGTTTTTTGTGTGAATGTATGTGTGGATATGTTACATAAAGAATAATACAAAATAACACTTTACATATGTGTCTCATGGTAACTTTTGAACGCTTCAATCAATTTCGTAAAACTTGCTACGCATGTCCACTTTCACCCTACACAACTTTATTGCTTTTTAGATTGCTCCCCCTACAAATAGGGAGGTGGGAGGCAATAATGTGAGGTGATTAAAATTTTGAAAAAATCGCAAAAGTCCACGTTAGATATCAAATTAAAGAAAATTATAACCAAAATATAAATATAATGTTCATATTTTAAAATTTTGAGGTTCTGAGGGGCAAAAAGTGGGTGAAAATTTTGATAAATTTGTAAAAATTCAAAAATGCATGTGGCACATCAAATTAAAAGGAATTTTAATTAAAATATGAATTTAGTGTTTATTTTGGTAATTTCAAAATTTTAGGATCCCAGGGCCCAAAACATGGTGTAAAAGTTAGATAAAATTGCAAATTCCTTGTGGGATATCAAATTAAAGTCATTTCAACCAAAATTTTAATATAGTGTAAAGTTTTGGAAATTTCAAAATTCTTTGAAATAAGAGCCCAAAAGTGGGATGAAAAATTTAAATATTGTCTAACAATCCAGCCGGTTGTTAGACTAAAAGCAATTTTAAAAGAAATCTGATTCTTTAGAATTTTTAGCGTTTATTGTATGATTGCTCTACAAATGTTACGTTGCTAAACAAAAATTAGTAGGGTAATACGAATTTTCACAATTGTTATGATAATTGAAAAATTACCCGATATCAAAATTTATCCAATAATATATGTACTTCGTTAGAAATAGTGAGCGAGTTCTTCAACTCAGGGAGCTTACTAATTAGGCGTGATTGTAAAATTCCATAAATTTTATTACGTATTATTTGCGTAGGCTTATTAATTATTTTTGCATTACCCGTTTACAGGTCCTGATTATGACAATAAATTCTGTTATTTTGTCGTCACAAATGTTTTAAGATTGTGTTTACTCGATGACTGAACCTCACAAAACCTTTCATCACTAGACATTGTCAAACATGACATTTTGTCATGCGGAATGTGGCCCACTCTGTAGATCACGTACCCACAATAAGATAACTCATTACAGAATATTAGATTTAAATGTCATTTAAAACCATGAAACCTGTTTCAGAAGATGACACTTTATACTTCCGCGACGATGACGAAATGCTGTTGATATTCCTTCGGCCGACAAAGTTCTATCCTGAAAGCGCCCTGGCTCTGGTGAGTAAAGGACACGACACTGTATCTAGGTGTTATCTTTATGTTTAAGCGGAATCGTCATGCTTTATGCTACAAAATTAAGAAAGTTGTAAAGTGGTTTTACTTTATTGTAATTACTTACGCTTTGTGTTTAATGTTTCTTTATAAAATAACAAACGCATTTAATACTTACAGTGTTTTGTTAAAACGTTATTTTGTAAGGCACCTAACCTTCACTACGGGTAGAAATTGGTAAAAAAGTAAAATCTAATGGGTTCAACACTCACAACTCCATTATTTCCATCAGCCGACATCGATTAAGCAGTCTCTTTTGGACGTCTTATGTGTTGGTTGTGAAAGACTTTCTAATATTTTGGATCTACACTTTTTAAACGACGTTATTTCTGAGTCGTTCAGTAGTGCACTCTATTAATGTTTCAACTGTAATTAACAAATATTCTAATTAGTTATTATCGTATATATAAATTATAACTGTTTTCAGCTATCACTAACTGCGTTCCTAATTAAACAATTTAAACAATTTATAAATCTGTGCTATATATATATATATATATATATATATAGTAACTCGTTTTATTATAATCGACGTTACAGAATGGCGCCCAACGTGGGGCTCGAGTTAGGGAAATTATTAAGCAATCGAAATAAATAATAATCAAAGTGACCTAACTTTAGCTGGCGACTGGTATAAGATTCGGAATGCGACAAAGAACTACTTCACTAAAGAGAGTACGAAACCCACAGACAGAAGAAGATAGGTATAATAAAACGAGTTACTAATAATCGACGTTACAGAATGGCGCCCCACGTTTGGCGCCATTCTGTAACGTCGATTATTAGTAGCTCGTTTTATTATAATTTTTACTTATTATAAATTTTACCAGGTATGTTGAGTTTGAGTAAGTTGAATATAAGTTGAAATTTCTTTTACGCCCCGCGTTAGAAGCGCCAATGTTTAACGTGATGTAAATAACTCGTGCTCCTATGAATTATGTTTTTAAAATTATTTATTTAAAAAAATAATAATTATTTGTTTTGTTGGTTTTGATAAAAATTCATAAAAATTGTTTTGTATGGCGAAATTGGTTTTGTTGACGTTTTCATTCGATTGTAGTTTCGAGTTGGGTATTTGGAGGTTACCTCTGTGATCTATTATTTATGATGAAAACCAAATTGCTGAAATGGTCTCGCTCTTCTCTTATTAAATAAAAATCCTTTTATTTTAATTTATACTGTAAATAAAACACATTTAATACCAATTGGAAATAATTGTTAACATTTTATTTTCTTGAATTCAGTTTTAAAACTCTAAGGTCGAAATAGCTAATTGCCCGTATCGACTCTTCCTCTCAGTTCGATTTCTATCTTGCGTTTATTTATTACATTAATGTTTCGGGTTCTTTAGACTGCCATTAAAAAGTTCGAAATGCTCACAAAAAGTACAATACATTACAATTATTGAAATCTTATTTACTAATACAACAAATTTAATTTCATTAAAGTGTGACAAAATAATACTGTAATTCAATTTAAACTGGCAATGCAATGCATTGTGGGTTACCCAGCGTTCAAAGTAACAAAAAACAATATGGCTGCTTGTTGTCTATCTAACTCTATGTGAAATTTATTCACCATCAGTTTTTTCCAAATAAAATAATTTACACAAAATGTTCACTGTGTTTAAGTTAGTTTTCTTTTTTCTTTCCACTAGTGTTTTGTTGAAAAAAGTGTTAGTTGATTTAATCTTGGTGTTGTGAAGTTGCAATAGTGTTATTATAAAAAGGTTAAGTCTCACCCAAATTGTAAATTTATTTATTCACTTTTTTTGGTTTCTTCTATAATATATTATTTTTTCTAGTTCTTCTTTAACTTATTATTATTTTATATTATCTTAGTTTTCTTCCTTCTGATTTTCGATTCCGTTTTGTAAAATTTTTAACTTGTTTCTTCCACTTAGATTTGATTCTTTGTTATACTTTGTGGCTCTTAGCTACACAGATATGACCTGGATACTTTCGTGTCTAACAATATAATCAAATCTAAGTGGAAGAAAAAAGTTAAAAATTTTACAAAACAGAATCGAAAATCAGAAAGAAGAAAACGAAGATAATATAAAATAATAATAAGTTAAAGAAGAACTAAAAAAAATAATATATTATAGAAGAAACCAAAAAAGTGAATAAATAAATCTACAATTTGGGTGAGACTTAACCTTTTTATAATAATACTATTACATCTTCACAACACCAAGATTAAATCAACTAACATTTTTTTCAACAAAACACTAGTGGAAAGAAAAAAGAAAACTAACTTAAACACAGTGAACATTTTGTGTAAATTATTTTATTTGGAAAAAACTGGTGGTGAACAAATTTCACATAGAATTAGACGGACAACAAGCAGCCATATTGTTTTTTGTTACTTTGAACGCTGGGTAACCCACAATGCATTGCATTGCCAGTTTAAATTGAATTACAGTATTAATTTGTCACACTTCAATGAAATTAAATTTGTTGTATTAGTAAATAAGATTTCAATAATTGTAATGTATTGTACTTTTTGTGAGCATTTCGAACTTTTTAATGGCAGTTTAAAGAACCCGAAACATTAATGTAATAAATAAACGCAAGATAGAAATCAAACTGAGAGGAAGAGTCAATACGGGCAATTAGCTATTTCGACCTTAGAGTTTTAAAACTGAATTCAAGAAAATAAAATGTTAACAATTATTTCCAATTGGTATTAAATGTGTTTTATTTACAGTATAAATTAAAATAAAAGGATTTTTATTTAATAAGAAAAGAGCGAGACGATTTCAGCAATTTGGTTTTCATCATACATAATAGATCACAGAGGTAACCTCCAAATACCCAACTCGAAACTACAATCGAATGAAAACGTCAACAAAACCAATTTCGCCATACAAAACAATTTTTATCAAAACTAACAAAACAAATAATTATTTTTTTAAAATAAATAATTTTTAAAACATAATTCAAAGGAGCACGAGTTATTTACATCACGTTAAACATTGGCGCTTCCAACGCGGGGCGTAAAAGAATTTTCAACTTACTCAAACTCAACATACCTGGTACAATTTATAATAAGTAAAAATTATAATAAAACGAGTTACTAATAATCGACGTTGTAATATATATATATATATATATATATATATATATATATATAAAAGTATCAAATTAACCGTAAACGTCTTTGTCTATAGTTTTAAAAAAGAAACCGTTAATTTTTAATCACTGCAACAATATATTAACAAGTAGCGTAGGAAAGGCACTCAAAATGTTTGACGAGCAATGAATGGGTCGAGAAAGGGTTGATGATACATACGGAGGAAGATTTTCAAACGTTTACAATAATAATTCGTTTTTTTAATAATTTGTAAAATGAGATTTAATTATGATTCAATTGTGAATATTTTTTATATTGAACTTCAGTTTCGAGCAGCATTTAACATTTTAAAGCGAAAAGTAATTTACTTTGTACAGGGTTGGTTTACACTGACAGGAGTTTGTCTAAAAAATTATTTTTAGAGAACAAAATGTATATAATTTGCAAACTATATGTTTTAATACTCATGTGCATTTTACGACACAAGTAAACCACATTTCATTTCAATCAGTACATTTTATTTTATTAATTTCGAATCATTAAACCAATAATAAATTTTGACACATAAAAAAATTGTTAAACATGCCGAACCGCCGTGCTTTTGTATTAGAGTACGTACTAACTAATTTTAAAAGCTAACATTAAATTTTAAGTCGGTCTTGAAACAGAAGGCCTTTAAAGAAATACCTGGATAAGCTAGTTTCAAAGAGGAAGGTAAACTTCCCTTCTGCTTTGGTTAAAAATAATACAGTTTGACTTGTGTTTAAGATGATATAATTTTATTCAAAAGATTTGAGACTGGGAATACGTATGTTCAAGACGAAAGCCATGTTATCACACTGACTTACGAAGTACTGTTTTATTTGTATTCATGACATGGTGAACGGCTTTGCGAATTTGTTTTTCAAGGATCGCGCCTTTACATTCTATACCGGGTTCATAAACTGTAGGCCAACTCGTGTATATTTCACGACAACGAATGGAATCTTTCCAAAAAAGTCTTGATTGATTGTTTGCGTTCAGACTGTACCGGCCGCGTATCGTTTACTATCAATATACGAAGTTTACCCGACTTGCCGTATATTCTGTTATATCAGCCTTCTTCTTCTTCTTCTTCTTCTTCTTCTTCTTCTTCTTCTTCTTCTTCTTCTTCTTCTGAAGATTTAAGGCTGTCGTTGCTCCCTATAGTAAACGTTACTCAGTAGATTGTCTTCACGGCTTCTCCTGCCTCTTGTTTTTTGTTGTTTTGAGTCCCCTTCTTTTGCTTCTTCTAGTAATCTGGTAGATGACTTTTTCCTGTAGTCCTCATAATGTTTCTACATTGAGCTCTCTACGTCTGCTATACATCCTTCCTTCGAGTGTTTAGAATTTTTGTTACGTGTTTTAAACTCACTCAACGCTCACTTTCCTCTCATCGAGCATTAAGCCAGATAACTGTGATGCTATGTGTTGTACAAGAATTGGCACTGTTAAATATTATTAGTATTAAAATCTAATTTTAATTTCACATAGATTATCATTTCGAAATGTAATAGATGACTTACATTTTAAAGAGAGCAAGCTAACTCCTCATCTGTTTCATTTATAATTTTTCAATTATATTACTAATTATTTCGTGACCTTCACTATGAACAACGAAACTTTTTTTCTTTGTTTCGATTATTCTTGAAGAGACATTGTGAACAGACAGTTACAAATAAACAACTAACAGGATAATTCACTCACCAACAGAAAGTACATTAATCCTACACGATAGTTCACAAATTCGTATTTTTAATGTTACTATAACACAATTACTTAAAAAGGACTGAGTTGTAAACACAATGCCCATAATACGTAGTCTTTAAACGCACTTACTACCGTAACGGTAAAAAGCGGACAGTAATAATATTACAAACTGGTAGTCTGCCTTTGCCTTTGTGATGGATGTCAGTTACACTGTGAACAGGGCTGATGAATCATTGGGCTTGACAAACAAACAATACCAACACAGACACACGCACAACACAATCATGCATACTTTATCCCCTCCATCAGAGACTTGGAGTTCAGTCTAATGCAGTAGTGTACTTCTATTTAATGGTTATTTATACTCGGTCACTAATTCAGACTGTGAGTTAGTCTGTGCCTCAGTACTCAATTGGCGAACACCGTGCCAATTTGTCGATCGTGTTACACTGAAGATGGCCTCCGATAGTGGGGTCGAAACCTCCGTTTTCAATAGAAGCCGTAGACCACGACCTAATAGCCCAGCAGATAGCACTTTTAACAATATTAATTTGTATGTAGTCTACATTTACCTTAATATCTGTTTCAACCTTTGCCGTATCTGTTTCGTCAATTCCAGCTACTTGCTCCACACTAGATGATAATCTCAAAAATGGTATTTTCTTTTTCTTTGTAATTTTGTGGATTTTTCAACTACTACTTTGCCCCGAAATATCACATCTGAGATCTGTACCTCTGTAATCTCACGGTCTGTAATATTTAATGGCTGAATAGGGGCAATCTTCTCCCCTTTATATTCTTCGAATGCTATTTTCATTTTTCTCGTATTTCTTTATTTTTTGCACTTAGAGTGTAAATATCTTCATGTTTGTTCCAGTTACATGTATTATAGTATTCTAACTCATAAGAGGAAATCTTGAAGATTTCAAAGAAACTTATTTTCAGTATCCTTATTTTCCCACTGTCGTTTGCGATGGCGGCCGAGACTAAAATTCAAAACTCAATAGTTCGTAGTGACAACAGCGAATTTGTTACACAGATTCCAAACAAAGATTCAAAATTATCTTGGCTGATTCATAGTAGCAGTGGATGTCTTCAACATTCGGACTGTGCCCTTTCACGACTGTCTCCGCTGTCGTAAAACTGCTCACATCTTGTAGTCTTTAGCCTTACAAAACCCTTTAACTGCCACGTGCTCTGATTACTGGTTCGATGTTGTAAATAAACCCGTACTGTCGTTGTTTCGTATAACACAATGCAGTAGTTAAAACATATTAAAAATGTAGAAAGTCTGTGTTCGTGATCGTACTCCACCTTGTTTCATTTGATGCTTTCATCACTTCGGAAAATTGGGTAGGAGGTACGTGAAAATAGGCGAATGCTGTTTGAGGTGTACGTAAACATGTTATATTCCCTAAAGAAAAGGAGGAGAAAGCTGAACTTGATTTGCGACAAGTTTCATGACTAGGTGTTGCACAGCGATAACTGTACTTTTTTCACATGCATCGACTATTCATGAACTAAAGATATTCGTCGGGCAAGTAACATGTATTGTTCCTACAGGCAACGATATATAAATAGTTAAAATTTGTAGATTAGGTAGTAGTTATTAATGGGGGAGAGAAAGAGAGAGAGAGCATGTACATCTTTGATGTCATCATTTCCCGTTTGTAAAGTATCGTGAATGCCATGCATGTATTCTCACCTTTGTTATGAGGTGGTACCGGAAACTCAAAGGCTTCTTATTACGGTTACAAACCGCACTTACAACATTTTCTTTGTTGTTGTTACAGATGAGACGAGTAGCGGAATTCAAAGAGAAGAACGCAACACTGCTACGAGATCTGGTACCGGCCAATGAGGAGCAAGTACTGCTGGACACAAATGTAATCAATGTGCTGGTGGACAGAGATCAGCTGGGCAGAAGGATCCTGGTTGCCAATGTAGGAGGTAATAAATTCCTATCGTAATGTTTATGCAACGTTTCCTACAACTACTGTGTTTTAAAAGTATGTTAACCACTAGCTGAGAATCAAGTAACGCATCAGGTGTCTTATTGCCTGTGTCATCTGATTTCAAAGGTTTAGACTTCAAATGCGAGTTCATTAAGAACATTTTCGTTGTAAAGAGGGGAGAGGGTATTCGAGTCGCAGGTTCTAGGAGGCGGCATCTAGGCCTTCGTTATATAACTGTATCTTTAAATTTGAAATTAAAAAAATTCAAGCACACAAAAAAACAGAAATATTTGTAGCTATAATGAGCATTTTAAACGTCAATGATATAGAAATAAACTGGGACCTAAGCCCAAATGAGCGTAAGTTAGGACTTAACTTGGGGGCGGGGTCAGAATAAAACTTTAAGAATACAAGGTGTGTAGTGAGGTCAACTGTATAATAAAATGTTTTTTGTACAAGATTAAAATGTTCAGTAAGAACTCTCGGTCAGGAAAAGAAGGGAGAGTTCTGCTTTCAACAGAACGATAATTAAATGAACGATGCGAGTTCTCAGTTCCCACTCAACCGTTTGGCATTCCTCTGCTTGTTTATCTGTTTGTCTGTCTGCCGATCCGTCCGTCTATCTGTTTGGGCATGTCTCACGATAACTTCTGAACGCGTCAACCGATTTTCGTAAAAATTGGCATGCTTGTCTATATTTTTACCCTAAAAACCCTATTGTTCTAGAGATTGATACCTCCAAAAATAGGGGAACGTGAGGGAAAAATGTGAGGAGATCAAAATTGTAAAAAATGGCAAAACCTCATGTGGAGTGTCAAATTAAAGGCAATATTAACTAAAATATCAGTATTTTTGAATATTAAAAACTGAATTTCAGAGTCCAAAAAATGGGGAAAAGTTTGGTAAATCACAAAAATTCATGTAGGGTATCAAATTAAAAAAAAAGTTTTAACTAACATCTGTGTATAGTGTTAAGTTTTGGAAATTTCAAAATTTTTAGATACCAGAGCTCAGAAAAAGAGATAAAAAAATGTGAAAAATTGTAGAAATTCAGCAGGGTGTCAGACTAAAAGGAGTTATTACCCAAATTCAAAATTTTAGTGTTTATTTTATGATTATATTACTAAAGAAATAGTAGAGTAATAAGAATTTTGTAATTTTCCCCATAACTGAAAAATTATCATATCTTGAAATGTATGCAATAATAAATGTACTTCGATCAAAATAGTGAGCGAGTTTATGTAATCGTTACATTTTTATGTAAAACAACTGAAAATAGAATTTTATTGAGCTCACGATATTTGGGGAGGGGTACATACCCTCTTCCCCCAAGTTCCAAGTTACATCTATGTAAATAATACTGTAAAGCATTTTCGATAAAAAAATCGAGAAAAGTTGAATTTGGTTATAGAAAATTAACAAAGCGACCTACTATTTCATTTTATAATATCATATTTGATGTTATGAGATTGTGAAATTGATTGTAAATAAACGTGAGTAGTTCTGTACTTAGCTTCACTCAAATCACTCACTTCAAAACCCAAAACCCATACTAATTATACCTAAGTCTCTGTACTCCGTCGGTAGGGAAAGCCACTGGCTGTGGATAGTAACGGACTTATAGTGAAGTTACGTTTGGTACACACTGGACTTATCCGGCTTCACACCGTCCAAACGTTTCGTGTACACTGGACTTATCCGGCTTCACACCGTCCAAACGTTTCGTGTACACTGGACTTATCCGGCTGCACACCGTCCAAACGTTTCGTGTACACTGGACTTATCCGGCTGCACACCGTCCAAACGTTTGGTACACACTGGACTTATCCGGCTTCACACCGTCCAAACGTTTCGTGTACACTGGACTTATCCGGCTTCACACCGTTCAAACGTTTCGTGTACACTGGACTTATCCGGCTTCACACCGTCCAAACGTTTCGTGTACACTGGACTTATCCGGCTGCACACCGTCCAAACGTTTCGTGTACACTGGACTTATCCGGCTGCACACCGTCCAAACGTTTCGTGTACACTGGACTTATCCGGCTGCACACCGTCCAAACGTTTCGTGTACACTGGACTTATCCGGCTGCACACCGTCAAAACGTTTCGTGTACACTGGACTTATCCGGCTGCACACCGTCCAAACGTTTCGTGTACACTGGACTTATCCGGCTGCACACCGTCCAAACGTTTCGTGTACACTGGACTTATCCGGCTTCACACCGTCCAAACGTTTCGTGTACACTGGACCTATCCGGCTGCACACCGTCCAAACGTTTCGTGTACACTGGACTTATCCGGCTGCACACCGTCCAAACGTTTCGTGTACACTGGACTTATCCGGCTTCACACCGTCCAAACGTTTCGTGTACACTGGACCTATCCGGCTGCACACCGTCCAAACGTTTCGTGTACACTGGACTTATCCGGCTTCACACCGTCCAAACGTTTCGTGTACAATGGACTTATCCGGCTGCACACCATCCAAACGTTTCGTGTACACTGGACTTATCCGGCTGCACACCGTCCAAACGTTTCGTGTACACTGGACTTATCCGGCTGCACACCGTCCAAACGTTTCGTGTACACTGGACTTATCCGGCTGCACACCGTCCAAACGTTTCGTGTACACTGGACTTATCCGGCTGCACACCGTCCAAACGTTTCGTGTACACTGGACTTATCCGGCTTCACACCGTCCAAACGTTTCGTGTACACTGGACTTATCCGGCTGCACACCGTCCAAACGTTTCGTGTACAACGAGCGTCTCTCTTTCTATGAAGATTGTAGTAAAAGATTGTTGTAATTGCCACTATATTCCCAGGCAAAAAAGACAAAAGACCCTGACTACAATAATCGACATTTATTATTAATAACCGAGTATACATGGTACGGCTGCCAGAGCAGAAATTGACGGAATTGTCTGTGATCCAAAGAGACTCCTGCGGCTACCGAAGCAGTGGGATGGCGACCTCGTCCACTCAGGATTACCATCTTACTGCTTTATACAATTAAAATTTGTTTCAACGCTGGTGTCCACACTTAAAACTTTTAATTTGTTTATTACCTTCAAACTTGGAAATAATTTTGATAAGGGAAGAAATAAATATTATTACCGAATTTCACGACACAATGTTTCAGGGCTGTGGGACACCAAGAAGGTGTCAGCGGATCAGATGTTCCGGCTGTTCTATCTCGTACACCTGGCGGCCATGCTGGAACCCGAGACGCAAGTCCGCGGGGTCGTCGTTATACTCGACTTTGACAAACTAACTATGAAACAAGTGATGGCGTTTTCGCCGAGCTTCTCAATGAGACTGCTCACTTTTATACAGGTAAGGCAAAAACCTCTCCAACTCTCTTGTATTACATGCGTTTATGTGTTGGATAAAGCACAAGTATTACAAATGTATCTAGAAAGTAACACACTTGACGGCACACACACACTCACACACACACGGGAGAGTGTTATATAATATACAAACATAACTCATACTACGTTGTGCGCGAGACGAGAGGGAACGAGAAAGAGAAAGTGGGGAAGAGTGAGAGTGAGAGGGGGTAGGGGGTTGGTAGAAAGAATCATGTAGGGTGAAGCATGGTAATTTGGTGATGAATTTTAATAAATTTCTTTAAAAAAATTCATTTTTGGTCATATTAATTGGAGGTAGACAGGGAAGTTATTAACACAGTGAAGATAAGAAAGCTTCAGTATCTGGGACATCTCATGAGAAATGAACAGAGATTTTACTTATAGCAGTCCATACTACAGGGAAAAATACTTGGAAAGAGAGGAGTTGGGCGACCAAGAATATCATGGCTCAGAAATTTAAGGACCTGGTTTGGCATGAATACAACTGACTTATTCCGTACAGCAGTGCAGAAAGTTAAAATAGCCTGTATGATATCCAACATCCGAAACGGATAGGAACTATCAGAAGAAGTAGGATAAATTATTTGGTGACAGCGGCAAGGCAATTTGATGAGCGTTTGCATCATAAAATATTTTAATATTGCTAAGTGCTTTTTAATATTTATAATTGCTAAACAATATTGATGTAATTAGAAATAATATTCAATAGAACCATTTGAAATTTAGAAATTCGCTATTTTTAAAGTGCAATTTAAAATTAAGTCTAATACAATTTTTTTGTAACAAAATTTCTATTCAGGTTTTCCATTCAGCTGACTTGTATCTATTAACTATCATAAAAATTAGAAATGTTTAAATTCAAAACACTTGAAAAATTAAAATAACGGGCGCATAAACAAACACCCTATAGACTGCTGTTTTGTATAACTAGGCCTGGCAGCTTCTAGCAACTCAAAATCACCATAGTTTCTGTAGAGTTTGTCATCACTACTGGGTTTACTGTACGTCTTGATATTTGTTCCGCCGTTAAAAATCTAGCAAGTTAAATTATTTGGTAACAGAGCCAAACAAAGTTGGTAGGTCATTTGGTGATAAGATACATTAATTTAAAAATTGTTATTTTTAAAAACCTAAACCATTCATTTATAATATTCTAAAAAAAACTTGCTGAATAGTAACCTCAAATTAATTTTTGTAAATCCATAATTTCATGTGTTGGATACGGGGTTAGAAACTCTTTAAGTTCTTCTCCAGACGTGAGATAATTAGGCCTACACACGAAACAAAATTGACAAAACCTAATACTCCGGTTGAATTTGGTGATCTTCTTTTCTTCTATCAGGGACTAAGCAAATCACCTGTTTAAGTCCTACAGGAATACATCCAATTCACCAACGCTTCCCAGGTCTTCTTATATACTTCTTTGGACGACAGGCTTGTGTTGCCAAACTTCCTTAGGCAACCTACCATCTGGCAACCTACCATCTGGCATCCTGTTCAGATTAGCAGTCCATCTCTCTTTGTTCTCTGCAGTACGATCTTGGCTATTAAAAATGTTCACCCTTTGCAAATGTCTTCATTGTAGGGTCCATCTCTTCGTACAGCCTTTAACAGATCGCAAGAATCTCATCTCCGATGGGTGTTATCCTACTCTGATGTTTTTTGACCGGAACTCAAGTTTCAGCAAACACTGGTGATAACGTACAGTAATGTTGGCACAGCCATTGCCTTATAAAAGTTAAGTCGAGTCTTTTCTTGTTCACTTGATGAACATTCTGTATAAATATGTTCCAGCACAAAGCACATTGAAAGACAGAAAAATAAAATTAAATAAAGGTCGCACAAGACCAAGTGAAATGTGAACAAAAAAGTGAAGTTGGACAACTGACAAAGCTAGTGAAGGATGTCCAGCCATTTAGCGATATCAGATGAACGACTCAGACCATGGCAACTGTGCTTGGATGGAGCAGCAAAGATTTACCTTCAAGTAGCCTTACTGTATGGTGTATTGTACGTTATGTAAATCGTGAAACACCTGTGCTTTGCTTGCAGGAAAACTGACATATTCAGTGTTATAGTGTTGACACTGAATAATAATGTACAAAGGCGACACGCATACAACTTTTGCTATAAAAATAGTAAAAGTGTTATAAAACAGTAACAGTCATAACTAATGGATACACTTTAGATAGGACACAAGAATTCGCATAAAATTTAAGCACGTGGAGTTTACCTTGTAAATAAACGAAGGTGTGTGTATGCTTGTGCACAGGACCGATGTTTCCTACCCTAGCGTGTTTCGCACTTGTTCTGGTCGTTCCATTGTATGGAAGTATTATGAAGAAGCGAAACTTACTCGTAGAAATGGAAACGGAAAAGAGTTTCAGAGATTTGTGTAAAGTAAATGGAATATTATGCACACGTGCTTAAACATAAAATGTAATTTGTTTTTAATTTATATTAAATAATTTTTACATAATATTAGAAATATATTATCATTTTAAATGTAAAACTTTCCGTTTATTAATTTGTATCAGTTTGTCTCGTGGCAATAAACGTTTGTCGGAAGAATAAAAATAGTGATGTATTGCTATCTCAATCGTATGTTATTTATTGTTTGTTTTGATAAGGGGATCATCGGTCTAGTAAAATTGTGTGTCAAACGGCTTCGTAATAGAATTAATTATTTACGCAAGAAGAGGAAATGCATTTGTTGCGATAAATGGACACGTTTTTTTCTACTTAACCAAAATTAATTATGCTCCGAAAAAAATATAAAACATTTTGTCTGGGTCGACAGGCATAATTTAATATAGTAACGTAGCTTGCGACCTTAGGTTATCACTAACCGGCTAACTACATTGCTACATACTGCCATACGGCTGGCATTGAATCAGAGTGTTAGGTTCAGTACAAGAAGAAAAAATAATCAATTAGAGCGTGTAATAAGTAACTGTAATGTTAATTGGTTTATTAAGTACACTGAGGGTAATTGATTGATAAGGATTGACGTGGGAGGCTCAGCAGGTCGGCGATAAACTTGTCACGGGCTGGAATGAACACTAATAAAAGCACAATCCGACAGAAATGTTCAATATTATGATTAATTTTTTTTTGACTCGACCGTTTGAAATTTCTCTGTCTGTCTGTCTATTTGGGGGATGTCTCACGACAACTTCCGAATGCATCAATCAGTTATCGTCAAACCTAGCACCTAGCACCGGTGTACAAACGTTTATCCCACAGACCCGTATTGTTTTTGAGATTGATTCCATCAAAATGGGGGGCAGGAGGCAGAACTGTAATGGTTGTAAATACAAACAAAGTAAAACAAATAGATTTCCACGGCCGGCGTCCACATATTTGGAAACATTATTGGCCAGGCTGTTAGGCCGTGGCCTAAAGTCTATGCTGACAGACGTTTCGGCCCCACCATCGCAGGCTATCATCAGTCTCGGTAACAATTTATCCGCCAATTCACCCCAGTGATGAGGCAGAGACTATGTTTCCACTATATCTCATGATGAAATAGAGACTGTGAGAGACACATAGTGGAACATGTGTCTTACAGTTAAAAGTTTGAATGAGGGAGGTTTTAAAACGTTAGGTATTGAAAAGAATGTACGCTCAAAACAAGCGCGCACGCATAGTACACATATACACAACACATATACACACAGAACGTACTAGAAAGAAATGTAAAAGTACCGACACGGGTGACTGAACTCGCTAGTTACTAAAAATCCAGAAAAGGGCGTTTAACTTAAAGATTGTTTACGAAAATGTGTACGCGCTGTAGGGCAAGTAGGGGTATAAAGAAGTTGTCTAGTTCCATTATTGTTATTTCCGATCTGATGATGAGCTGTGAAGCTTGAACATGGTAATCGGAATAATTTTTCTATAGTGGTGTGCAACAGTGTTAATTTTGTTTGTGATTATAACCACTAACACAAATTTATTAATTAAAAAAACATTTTACGTATGTATCAATTAATTGCTATTTCTTTTGCCTTCAGTTGCGTTTGATGCAACCATTTGTACAGCTGTGTATTAGGGAAAAGAGACATTTTAGAGTGTTTTGAGCAAAATTCTAATATTCATAAGATTTTTCTATTTGTATTTAGAATTTAGTACCACTCTTTACAAATAATAACTCATTAAAATCTTTTTTTTTTGTTTTGAAATATTCATCTCTATCATCATCTCCACTCCAAGGAATAGGCACTAATAATTGGCGTGTTCTGGGACCCATCTCCTCCTCGGTCTGCCGAAGTTTCTCACTTCAATCGGCTGGTACGCTAAATGTCTTCTAGCCGACATACCGTTTAAATGTTCACATCATCCTCCTATTACACCTTGATGATATCATTTAAAGACTGGATCCCGAACTCCTCTCTGATTTCCTTATACTGTTTCTTGCCTTGGAGGGAGTAGTCGTAAAAAGACTTCTTAGGAACTTCCGCAGCCTAAATCTTCTTCCTCTTTCCTTCAACCCGAGGATCCACGTCTCACAGCCATAAACGAATGTTGGGACAGCCAGTGTTTTATAAAATGTCATGGAGGTGTCTGTCCCAGCTTTGTTCCTCAAAAAGTACTGTAAAATGTGTCACAGTTCTTTCTGAGCCTTGACAATTTCTTATCCCAATCTCTATGGCCGTCAAATGAGATACTGCATCCACATTTCCCGTCTGAGGTCCGAGACTGTTATGAGTGCTGTAAGCAAGATTGATCTTTTACATAAGCAGGATTCTGGCTTGTTCTACATCCCTCCCCAAACCTGGAGGACCAGGAATTTGAAATCAGAGTTGACTTCTCCTGTACACGGTTGGTTCCACCATAGCTTGTAGCCCGGTCTGGCTTTGATTTTATATCGGAGTATCCAGCTCCTAACCTTTGGAAACCCAATCCTCTTCCATAACAGGCAGAGTGGGGCAGCGCCTACTCGCCACGTCACACAGCACTGACATAAGGATTATAATATGGAACTGGTGTGACCACGCCACCGGTCACACCACCACACTTTGCCTTTCTTACTCGACATTGCCTTATTCGGAAGGTAAAAACTAACTCCATCACTTAGATAAGAGTCACTACAAACAATTATGGTTCAGTACGGATAAGATCGTATTCTATTCCGGTTTAGGCATGGTTGCTTTTCAGTAACGTTTAAATTTTAATTTCACACTTCAACACCTGGTAAGTTTGTAGAGGCGTACAACCTAACCATCAATCCACAACAACTATGCTGTTAATATCCCTTCTACCCCATCCATTCTTAACCGGGACTTTCGGAAAAAGGTTGTAACCCCTATTTTTTTTTTTTTTAAGGGCTACTAGATATTTAGGACTAGGCTGAAGGCCTAGAAGAAGCATAAGGTGTGCTGGGTCCAATGAGACGGGACTCACAATTAATACTCGCTCTTAACAAACAAGATAACAACTCTTTATTATTTCTTGATTTCCATAATTCACATGATATAGATATATTGATTATAATTCAAAATTTTACCATTACTTATTTCATGTATCATAATTCAGAAAAAAAATTCAATATCACAAATTCCCAAATATTTCAAATATCATAACATGTAGATTATCATATTAATTAAAATTCAAAATTTACCATTACTTATTTCATGTATCATAATTCAGAAAAAATTTCAATATCACAAATTCCCAAATATTTCAAATATCATAACATGTAGATATCATTCCTTCACATAACACTTAACACAAAGATAACACATAATTCACAAGGATAACAAATATAAATAACCAATACAACTATAAATTTAACCACCTTGGGGACCGCCTGTAAATTTTGTCAAAGCACAATGTATAACTTTTAAATGCTTGAAAACCTCTTGGATAGTTTCATAGAAGTGCGATTTGTGAATCTAAAATAATCCGGCTTGGCCATAATAACAAGGAAGTATAAATTACAACATTAAAGATTGCCAGTAATCAGCCGGTATGGTTTTATGAAAAGTACATTTATAAATTTCAAGAAAAATTGGATTGGCCCATAATAGCAAGAAAATACAATTACAAATTTAAAGTGTCAGTACAGCCTGTAAGTTCTACAAAAGTACATTTATAAATTTAAAGAAATATCTGGATTGACCCATAATAGCAAGAAAATACAATTACAAATTTAAAGTGTCAGTACAGCCTGTGTAATTTTATAAAAATTGTAAATTATAAATATAAAGAAAATCTGGATTGACCCGGCCGCTGACATGTTCCAGAGCCTGACCCGACATAGGGTAACATGTCCGGGAGCTTGCATAGATCTGCACCAACAGGTGACTACCCTAGGTTATAATGTGTGAACCGGCCTAATACAGATTCAAAAAAAACTCCCAACCCTTCTATGACATAAGAAAATGTGTAGCAGAAAATTAATGAGCACTGGACACATGCCAGCGAAGCGGGCGTACAATTGTTCTCGAGACTAAGTGTATTATCAAACCAAGGTTACATGAAAAATTGTCCAGCCGGGCACGCACTCAATTAAAACAGTTTAGTGGTGTAGAAAGTCAATTTAAGTGGCTGTTAAATGCACGATACAAGTTCTTCTCTCTAGAGGCCACATTATGTAAGAATTGGTTAAATATCACCTCATTTGGTCCAGGTGGTTACAGTGGTATGCTTTACAGTTGATTATCTTCCGGCAGGTGAGGCACGAGAGTCTAAGTGTGTACAGGCGATGGTGGAAGCTGGAATTACCACCATTCTGGAGTCAAGTCTTCGTCTGCATTGGGAACCCGGAGGTCTGAGAGCGTTTAACTCGTCATGATAGAATAGAAAAACAACAATTACTTCAACTCAATCCTGCCGGAAGAATAGGCTGTACTCTGAGCGGTAGGCGAGACTCAACTGAACGAACCTTGTAGACCGCGTGCCTGATCAGAGAACCTAATTACTAATTTTCACCCACAGATAGCGCAGGCATGCCTTAACCCCCGAAAGATGGCAATACAGAACGACGCTGACTGACAAATTCGCCATAACATTAATAAATTATATATAAAAAAAACTTTTATTTTTATACAGACGGCCGGTTTATCAAAAAAAAACGGCACAAGGTATACTACAGTAGTATCGCTGAATCTACAGGGTAGGGGTTTTGTGACTGGTCTAGTAACTAGTTTAAAATAATCGTAATTAGAGACTTCGCCAATGGCGTCGGAACAGGTGAATACAAAAAATCAAAATATAAACAAATTGTATCTGGTAAAGAAAGACGATCAAAATGTGAATCGTTACTTGCAGTGGGTCCGACATTTATTCACCCGTTGTAAATTCTATACTTTTTGCTATCCTTTTAACTTTACTTAAATGCAGCCTGATTACAGAACCAATAGGTAGTTTCAGTATTATTAGCCACAGCTATAGCGAATGGCCATTTGTGGGAAACTAGCTGAATGTAATTCAAATAAATAAATACAGTTAAACGGAAGTAACGTTCTTTTCGTAGAATGGAGTATTAAACTCTCACTCTCTCTCTCTCTCTCTCTCCTCCTCCTCCATCTTTCTCTTTTTCTTTCTACCTCTACTTCTGACATATTGTTTTATAATAATATGATTATATTATAGGTCTATTACTATTCATTACATAAAAATGTCAAAAATAGAGTGTAAACTTATATGGGAATGGTGTTGTAAAAGCATTATGAATGTGTATGTTGCAGGACGCTATGCCTCTGAGGCTGAAGGAGGTGCACATAGTCAAACAGCCGTACTTATTCAACCTGGTGTGGCAGATGTTCAAACCCTTTGTCAAGGACAAACTCAAGAACAGAGTAAGTATCCAGTCTGTTAGTTATCTCAGCGATCAACTGAGAATTTGTTAGACATGTATCGATTGCGAAGCTAAAGGTACGAGTAGAATGGGGAACAAGTCAAGAAATGACTGCTGATGACGATTCTAAAGAGAACGTCATGGTTACTTATACGCGTTAATATTGTTACGACGGTCTACTGATCGTCGTATGGTACAGTGGAAAACAAAATACAAGACACCAATCAACACCAATACAAGCTTTAATTATCACAATTAAACAGTTCGTAATTAACAAGATAGTCTATTACAACAAATCAAATAAAACTTGTTCACACGCAATAAAATGTCACCTAATAGAGTTTCACGCAATTATTAACACAATACTACTTCACTTCGACAAACACTTAATCCGCACTAGCGAAAATCGCTCACGTAACTGAACTAATAACCCGGCTGCTATGGCTTTATATACGCCGCGTTGAGGTCCAGTACAGCTTTCCCTCCTTACTGCGCTCAGCCGGCTTAATGCGTATCTGAAGTGTTCCTGTAACTCACTAGAATCACCTACTTGAATGACGCAACAGCTGCTACACTGAAAGGGGGGTTTGGAGAATGTTCTGGGTTGTTCGGTAGGCTTCTCGTAACAATAGAAATTATATTATCATATATTTGTATACATGCATGAACACATTTATTTATATATTTATACACATTTATATTATAGTCAATTGTGAGTGTGACATTTATTTTGGGGGGGGACGAGTGATCCCCCATAGTTCACCTTCATGAATGTAGACATTCTTTAGTCGTAAGGCAGTCGTACAATCAATTGTTCAGATGATTTTGCATTCATGCACGGGACATTTGATTTTACAAGTTTATTCACTATACGATGTTACCGCCAGGATTTTTGAAAAATATATTTTTTTAAATTAAGAAAAACAATATTTAAAACTAAAAACTAATTTTTTTATACTCATGCATAACTCAGGTAGAATGAGTACAATAGGTATTATAATTTTGCTATAAAAGTAATTAATTCTTTTTTTGCAAAATCTCCAGAATACTGTCCTCTAGGAACTGTAGCATGGATTTAAGGGGGCGAATTCTATAGGTACAAAAAAAAAACAAATATGTTATGTAAAATGCAATTTTTTAATGAGAAAAGTCTCTACAAATTAATTTTAACAAATTGTAGTCTGCTGGAATTTTATGCACTATAGGCTGTTGTAATATACTTTTTTTTGCTTTAAGACACATTTTGATTTCTTATCGTAAATGGTTTTTCAGACACGATGGTTTATATCGACACAGTGTTTTATTTACTACCCTTTATTTTAAGTGATGCTCGTAATATACAGTACACGACTAAATTTGTTTTTACTCATTACTTAGGAAGTTGATGAATAGGGACAGCAATAATCAGAGTAATGTGTAATCTGTTACAGTATTACAAAAGAATTTTGGCGGATAGTCTTCTCTCTTTAAACATAATGAAGGTGGTAGCCTATATGTTTAGTGATAACCAAATTTTGTACCGTTTTATGCCACATTAACATAATTTTAATATGTTATTGTAAACTATATCTAAATTTTAATTAAAGATGATTCTATCGCTTAAGATAACAACGAATCATTCTGTCAGGATGTTGTAACGTTTCGCATACGTTACAAGTCGGGAACCTGGTTAATTGGCTCAGGTCAATTAAACAGGCTGCCATTATCTTTACAAAATCATAAATAACTGGAAAGTAAACAAAAGTTAAATAGGATCCCGTGAATTGAGGAATATTGACAGGGATTTGTAGATTTATTCACTCACCTTTTTGGACCATGACATCTCTTTATTACATAAAGTTTTAACATCTCCGAAGAAATTTAGCAATGAGTATATTAAAGGTAAAAACATTTGCACCTCTTGTACAAATAGAATTAGATTAATTAATGAGTTAACATAGCTTTTACTGCCCTCGGATCCGAGTATTTTGTTTCAGTATATGATATTAAAATTATCATCTTTATTTCGTGCCATCTGAAGAATGGGCTTATTTAACTTTAACGTGTGATATTCATAAAAGCTTTAAACTTAACACATATTATTACTAAGCATGAAATTACAATTTTATGGTAATTAAGTCAGTCTTTCGTGTTTTACTTTACTTTCATTGGTTAATTAAGTGTCTATCATGTATTATTTCAAGTTAAGTTCTGAACCACGGAAGTTGAACTTCCGTGATACCTGTGTGTAACATCGTCGGCGAATCGGCGCTTCTATTGGTTGTGCAGGGTGTCTTGGAGATCTTCTGGATATCGTGTTTTGGTGAAATCTGCTGTCATTCCTAAAGATGAGTCGTCTGTTGGGTCTGTAGATTCTTGTGGTAGGTTTTGGCTTGTAACTTTCACTGGTATTCACATTGTTGTACCGCACATGTTACTTACGTTTAACAGTTACATGTTAACAGTTTAACATCACATTTAGGTGATGTTAGTTTGTTACAGAGATGTCATTGTCATACACTCACGTCATTTTCGACATTTTTACATCATTCGGCTATCTCACACAAGCGTCTCCTCGTTTATAGGTTTTTTATATCGACTACATACTTTTGTACGCTGTATCAGCAGCGGTGTCTGAGATACAACTGAACTGGCTAAGTATAGGGGTGAAGAGGCTGTCCGCGCGCGGGTAGCTTGTCAGCGTAAAAGTAGTTCCATATTCGATTAATATTTACTCGATTATTCTCTGACATAATTAACTATATTTAATTATACTACGGTATCTCTCACTTAGTATTTTATTATTGTACATCATTATGTTTTTTATCAAGTTCCGATTTAATACAATTATTAGTCATATTCACGGGTAATTATGCGTGTTGATGCCGGTTTCGGCAGGTTAAAACCGGGTTAATTATTAAGGGGTGTTATCGCAATTTTATTATAGAATTCTTTTTGGTTTTAAAACTATTTATTTTGGGTATTATGGCGGGGTTACATTATCATTTTCTTTAGGGGTTTAGTTCTGTTTTAATGTGAGATTTTAAATTTCTTTTATTTCATTTTTTTCCTTTTTTAAAATCGTCACAATGTTAATGAACGTTAAAATTGCTTGTAACAATATTATACTAACTATTGGAACAATACACGATTTTGCTAATATATTGAGGTGTCCGTTTACAACCACAGAACTTCAGGATAAAAACGCAAATTTAATTAAAAAAAAAAAATACTTTTACAGTATATGAGTAATGATAGCGTAATATTGTCGCGTGTTTCAGCTGTTTTTCCACGGCTCCAAAATGAGTTCGTTACATCAGCACCTGGACCCGGAGTACATTCCAGCAGACTATGACGGCAAGAAACCAAAGATCAACTACACTAGCGCCGATTGGTACCCAACGCTGGCTACGCTAGAGAATCACCTCAAAGGTAATTGAAGTACTTGAATTACTAAATACTTCTCGCACTGCTTAAAATAATAACTTTTAATTTTCCATGCAAGGGTCGCTTGTTAAAAACTGCAAAGTAGTACAACCCCTGTCGCAAAACGCATTGTTGTATTGTTTCTTAACTTGATTTTAAGGCACAGATAAATGTTACAACGTTACAGAGCAAGAATAATTATGTTGAACAAATATGTTAACTGGTTATTATATTAGTTTCTGACGTTATATCTTTTTGACGAGTAGGAAAGAGGTAGCCTTCAAATGTTTGTTCAGCCCGAATGTGTTGTAATATTACGTGTGAATTAATAAATAAATAAAAGGTTGATGTATGTTAATTGTGCTCTCCTGTAAGTCCCACTGGTTGTGGTAGCCGATTTTGTAATAAAACGATATTGGAAAATATAGCTTAATTTATACTGTGTGTAGTAACGTAGCTAATATCTTCTTGTCTTCTAAGCTCTCACTGTTGATCTTCGCTTTTGTAATACAACCATACTATAATTGTAATTGTATAGTGTTCTGGTATAATATTACCCAGGATAATTTTTATGGTGTGTATGTGTAGTAGTGACGTTCCGCTCTGGGAATCGTCGATTTGCTAAAGTTCCTGGTCTTTGTTATTATCAAATAAACTCAGTGTATTTTGCTGGGGTAGCAAATTGAAATAAAATATAAATTTAAAATTTATATTTATAAAAAAAATAATTTCGGAAAAAATATTTTCGGTGTATTTATGTGCTTAATATTTAGGAATAAATTGAGGTTGTTGATCGTAATTATAATTATAATAGTATGGTGTTTAATTTGGTAATAAATTTCTGTTCGGTAAATTTGTTAAAAAGATAATCCAATTAACTTCAAGTTAGGCGAAAAACGGCTCTCTTCTTCTTACTCTTGAAATGTTGTAGTTTCGCATATACTGCCTTTAAAGATTATCTAGTTTTCTTGGTTAATTAATGATTATGTCCTTTTATAAGAGAAATCAACTTCAATTTACCAAAAAACAAACAAAAACGTTTATTAAACACAATAATAAGGTTGGTCGATTAATTAATCGAGGTTACAAAGCCATATCGACTCGCTCAGGGTCGGTCGATATTAGAAGTTTTACAGTTGTATTATTTAAACAGGTTCTTTGAACGGTTATTTATATAAAAAGCCAGAGAAGGTCAGGGACATGAAAGTATAACACTTACAATTCAACAAATGTCTTAAATTTAAACAATATAATGGTAGTTATTAATAATAAAAGTTTATATATAACTTTATTCGAACCAGAAAGCAGTCTAGTCGTGTCTTATGGCGGTGACGAAACTGGATCAAAATGGCCGCCGGACGCATGCGCGTTGATAGCTTCTAATGTAGACAAAGTACTTGTTGAGATAATATTTCCCTTCTTCGGTTAAATGTTCTTCGCAATG
The DNA here is from genome assembly GCA_034769895.1 of Magicicada septendecula. NCBI lineage: Eukaryota > Metazoa > Arthropoda > Insecta > Hemiptera > Cicadidae > Magicicada > Magicicada septendecula. The sequence continues at coordinate 421,701,620 of CM068371.1, forward strand.
GTATATGATCTTCTGGGGTATAGTTTATTGTCACTGGTGTATCATGGAATAGTTCACTTTGTGTAAAAATGTTGTTAAATGGGTATATCTACTGGTGTTTATGCGTGTCAGTTAACCTCGAATTTTCACTTAGTGTTTGGTGCGATTTCAGTGTTATTTCATTTAATTAGCTATATGTGATTTCGTTTATAGGTGTTATGTAGTTCATGGGTCAACTTCACCACTTCACTTTCATTAAAATAGTTAAAAATTTAGTTTTACTTAAAATGATTCCGAACTCCGTTATAACGTAACGGCCATTAAAGGTTGGTTCTATCAAATATTCACATGAAGTGCTCTCTTCGAGGTATAATAATGAACTGTCTGTATTTCCTTCGTCTCATGAAAATCTTAGCCTATATAATATATCTCATACATTGTTTCAAATTGCCATAACTTCCGACACACTTTAAAAATGTACATTATGCTCATAAAGTAAATTCGTTATTAGTTAACTGTTTGAAATATAAAATACATATTCGTTTTCACTATTCTATTCTACTTATTTTGATAGTAATTAAGTTAGTATTACAAAGTTTTATCTGAAAATTATATTTCTTATAATTTTTGGGAGGTAGGCCTAAAATTATACTTCCTGTCTTCTAAGTAAATAATAGCCATTTTCCCTAATATAATTATTATTCTATTAAATCTGAAATTTGTATAATTATCAATTCTCACTTATTTTATTGCAATTTAGTATTTTAATGATGGTTTTTTAAATATAATTCATTTGTATATGACTCCCCCTAGGATAATGTCAGTGAATTTATTTCAGTTTTAATGGTATTTTATTAGACAATTAAATAATTTTACTCATATAATGACCATATCTTTAGAAAGCCTTATTTACATAGTATTTAATCTGTTGAGTTTATCTTGCCTAAATATTGTCATTTTATCTGGTTTATAAGACTAGGTTTGTTAATTATTCTGCAGTTTAAATTTATTCTTTGGCCTAGATCTGATGTGTGGCTAATTTCCAAATGTTTTATTAATGTAGTTATTTTATATCCTTCTCTGACTGGTATAACATAAATTATTGATTATATAATTAACATATAACATCTCTCTATATCAAAACTGGTGTTCTGAATAACATTGCTTAGTATATTACCTAATAACATAAATAAAAAATATTCTATAACATTGGAATGGTATCTAATTTTAGATATGTCATTCCTAAATTAAAATGAACAATAAAATAACAAATTATAACACTAACATTTCTTATGGATAATTCTTACTTATCTAATTACTATCTGTAATAGGAATCTGACATCCTGGTTACATATAATGGTTAACATCTTATACTACTCAACATTAACAATTTGTTTTGTAATTCCCCATTTTACAAGATTTATGCCCCCTTTTTAAGTATAACCCTGGCTATCTAAGTTACATTCCATTCTATGGAATGTTCATACAGCTTTAGTAGCTTTTTATTAGTAACATTACTATTTCATTATCAAAGTAGATACTGTTCATAAAACTTAAAGTTTATTGCTTTGTACTGTAACTCATGCACCTTTTTTAAAGTTTATTATTTATAATTTGATCACTTGCACTTGTCTATGGTGAATTATCAATATATTTACTAGTCTTTCTCTAGTTTTTAACATGAAATATTCAACCATGGGGGAACTGTGAAGATTTGTTTATACAAACTACACAATAACTTTTTGAATGCACTTATATGTAATACTACTAACACTTTTAGTTTTTTGTCAGTTTTACAGTGATATGGTTTTTTAGGGTGTTATACTTTCTCTTTGGACATTCATTGATTTTGGGGTTTTTTGGGGGTTCTTTCCCTATGGGGTTTTTTGTTTTATATGGGTCGTCTTAATTATTCTTCTTTCTTCTTTGAGTTTGGTTATTCTTCCTTCTTCTGTAGTTTTGGATTATCCTTCTTGCTTCTTTCTTCTGTAGTTTTTATTTTTATTATTCTTCTTTCTTCTTTGAGTTTGGTTCTTCTTCTTTCTTCCTTCTTCGGTAGATTTAGTTTTGATTAGTCTTCTTTCTTCTTTAGTTTTAATTAGTCTTGTTTCTTCTTTCTTCAGTAGTTTTGGTTTTGAGTTATTCTTCTTTCTTCTGTCTTCAGTAAATTTGGTTTATTCTTCTTTCTTCTTTCTTCTCTCGTTTTAATTAGTTTTCTTTCTTCTTTGAGTTTGGTTCTTCTTCCTTCTTCCTTCTTCTGTAGATTTAGTTTTGATTAGTCTTCTTTCTTCTGTCTTTAGTAGCTTTGATTGTTCTTCTTTCTTTTGTCTTCAGTTGTAGTAGATTTGGTTATTCTTCTTTCTTCTCTAGTTTTAATTATTCTTCTTTCTTCTTTCTTCAGTAGCTTTGATTGTTCTTCTTTCTTCTTTCTTCAGTAGTTTTATTTAGTCTTCTTTCTTCTTTGGTTTTTATTTTGATTATTCTTCTTTCTTCCTTCTTCTGTAGTAGTATTTTTAATTAGTCTTCTTTCTTCTCTAGTTTTAATTATTCTTCTTTCTTCTCTCTTCAGTAGTAGTAGTTTTAATTATTCTTCTTTTTCTATCTTCAGTTGTTTTGATTCTTTCTTCTTTCTTCTTTCTTTTTTAGTTTTGGATTGTTCTTCTTTCTTCTGTAGTTTTATTTTGGGTTATTCTTCTTTCTTCTTTGAGTTTGGTTCTTCTTCTTTCTTCCTTCTTCTGTAGTAGTAGTTTTAATTAGTCTTCTTTCTTCCTTGATTTTAATTATTCTTCTTTCTTCTTTCTTCAGTAGTTTTAATTTTGACTATTCTTCTTTCTTCAGTAATAGTAGTTTTAATTAGTCTTCTTTCTTCTGTCTTCAGTTGCTTTGATTGTTCTTCCTTCTTCTTTCTTCAGTAGCAGTAGTTTTAATTATTCTTCTTTCTTCTGTCTTCAGTAGCTTTGATTGTTCTTATTTCTTCTGTCTTCAGTTGCTTTGATTGTTCTTCTTTCTTCTTTCTTCAGTAGCAGTAGTTTTAATTAGTCTTCTTTCTTCTTTGGTTTTAATTCTTCTTCTTTCTTCTGTCTTCAGTAGCTTTGATTGTTCTTCTTTCTTCTTTCTTCTGTAGTAGTAGTTTTAATTAGTCTTCCTTCTTCTATCTTCAGTTGCTTTGATTGTTCTTCTTTCTTCTTTCTTCAGTAGCAGTAGTTTTAATTAGTCTTCTTTCTTCTTTGGTTTTAATTATTCTTCTTTCTTCTGTCTTCAGTAGCTTTGATTGTTCTTCTTTCTTCCTTCTTCTGTAGTAGTAGTTTTAATTAGTCTTCTTTCTTCTTTGGTTTTAATTATTCTTCTTTCTTCTGTCTTCAGTAGTTTTTCGCTGTGCATGCCTTTGTTTCTTCTAGTCTGGTTTCCTTGACGGGGTATATTAATTGCCTGCTTCTATCTTACCTGGGTAATTTTGTTATTATCATTTTTAGTCTTCTGGGTTTTTAAATTTGTATTATATTATATTATTTGCAGAAATTTTCTTTATTCAACCTTTCTTGTGAATATATTATTAAATAGTGCATTTTAATTGATTCTCATCTGGATATTCCATATATTAGAGCTTTATTAATGATCATTGAGTAATGTATTTGTGTGGATTATCTGTCACGCTACAGTGTCCAACTCGGTTTACGATACCTATAGTGCAATACAATGTGAAAATCTCCATTAAAAAAAAAACAACAAAGGTAATGGCATTTCGCGGCATGGAGACAATAAGAACAAAAATTATGATTAATGATAGAATTCTAGAACAGGTTAGCCATTTTAATTATTTGGGAAATGATACTGGCTATGATAGGAATTATGATATCCTATACTATTAAACGAGCAATAATTGTTTGTCTGTAAATTTTTTTTCCGAAACGGCTCGAGGAATTTTCTTGGAAGTTGCTACTTAAGGGTATTTTGACACCCTTAACTTTGACAGATTGGACTCGGTCTCATTTTCCGCAAAATTCGTCTAAGGGCCACATCTGAGGGCCTTTATTTTAAAATATCGCGGGACCGATACCGCGCGACAATTAGTTATTGCTAGGCAATTGTAATTTTTTAACCAGCTTTCTTACCGTACAGATAAATATATTAAAGAAACCGTCGACAAATGCAAACGGCGCAGTATCGATATGTTTATATATGAAGAACAATAAATAGCTGTTGGGATCAATGTAAATAAACAAAATAAGAGTTGAGGCGAGCAATAATTGTCCGTCCGTCTATAAATTTTCTTCCCGTAACGGCTCGAGGAATTTTCTCGAAATTTTTACATTACCGAAATTTCATTACATTATTATTCAAAAACATTGTGTCTGTTTGTTTATTCAAAGGTTTATTTGAAAATTATAGGTGAGCTATTTCAGAAATGAATCGATTTGTGTGATCATTTTCTTTGTCTTTTACAGTAATTTTATTCCAATCAGTTATTTAGTGTTAGATCTGCTCAGTACAATAAAAAAATAATTGAAATTTTTCTCTGCTCAGTGATCTATTTACAATAAAAAACCATTACAGTGTTTGTGCAAGTGCAAAGCGACTCAAATTCTTGCTCGGTTGGTAATTTATATAGTTTTTTAAGAAGGTAAGTTTCATCACCTTAGGTTACATATTACTATTGTGTGCACACCCACCAAGCACTGGACACTGTGCAACATTATTTATACTTCCAGGCTTATGCTCAAATGCTTTTAAATATTTTTGGCAGAAAAAAGCAATCTGAAAATGTTATTTTTTAGATGCCTCGCGGACGACCTCCTAAACTGCGAATTTTTAATAACTTAAGGCCACCGCAACAAAGACAGCAAGAAAATGAGTTACCACAGCCTCTTCAGGAAATAACGAATGTCAGAGACGAACTTTCTGAAAATAATCCTATCAATGCTATTTATGAAAATCAGGCATCCACTTCAAGATCCCTTCCCCTTCCCGAAGTAACAAATGCCCGAAAACAAGTTCCACAAAATAATACTAACAACGTCATTCATGAAAATCAGGCGTCAACTTCTAGACCTGTGCGAAGTGCCAAGAATGATTGTATGAATAGACTAAATGAAGTATTAAGGGAGCTTAACGATTACCAGTCGCAAGAATTACGTGAGCAAATAAGGGAGATAAATAATAAACGCAGAATATTGGCAGAATCAACAGAAGAGCGTGAACGACGGCAAGAAAACGATCGATTGCGAGCAAGTAAAAGGAGAGCTGAAGAGTCACCAGAGCAAGGAGCTCAACGGCTTCTAATCATTCGATTACGAGCAAGTCAAAGAAGAGCTGAAGAAAATGAAGAAAGACGTCAGCAGCGATTAGAGGAGCAACGTGGTCGGAATGAAAGACGTCAAAGAGCTCTGCTATTGAACCCTTTATGAACATACAAATTAGCTGTCACTTCTGATGTATCCAATCACACATTAGGAAATTTTAATGTTGCTTGCTTGCATTGTGGCGCTTTGCATTTTACAGAAGAACGTGTTAGCAATCGAACCCATAGAAATTCTTTCGGAGACTGCTGTTTGCATGGCCGCATTGAGCTGCATCCACCTAAATTTCCATATGAGTTGGTGCGACTATTTCTTCATTGTCATCCATTAACTGATGAATTTCATAAAAGAATACGTAATTTAAATGCATGTTTTGCAATGGCTTCATTCACCGTGGATGATAATCGAACCATAAACAATCGAGGAATTTATACGTTTATTGCAGCAGGGAATGTTTATCATAAAATTAACGTGGCTGCTCATCCAACTCAAAATTCACAAGGTGAGTTAGAACGACCTCGATATGGACAGATGTACTTCCTCAATAATGAAGATGCTGTCAATGAACGTGTCAACATTCCACTGAATAATGGAATTAGTGTCCCATTAATGAACCTGTTGGAAGGAATTATCCGCTCACAAAATCCATTTGTACAAGTTTTCATGATGATGCGAGAGGTTGAAGAAGAAGTGAACCAGCGTGCTGCTGAGGAAAGAACTTAACCACCTTACGTGAAACTTCTCTTTGCGTTGCCCGAGGGTGGAGACCACAGAAGGTATAACATTCCATTCCAAAATGATGTTTGCGCCGTGATCACTTTGAATGCCGATCAAAGTTTTCCAGATAATGAATTAGTTATTCGACAGAGAGGTAAATCCATTGTTACAATGAGGAACATCGACCAACGGGTTGAGCCATTCACTTACCCTCTATTTTATCCCAAAGGTACTTTTGGATATTCCATAGATCTACCATTAAGAACTCCGTATGCGAGTCGTCATCACCTTACAAGACTTGAATTGGCTCAATATAGAATTGCTTTTCGGCCACAATTTTCTCAATTTCTTCCACTCGAGAATCCTGTAAGGAGTCCTGATCTGCGTATCCTAAATTTTAACGCTCTACATTATGGTGGTAAACTTTTCCAACAGTACCTCGTTGATACTGCTGTAAGAGTTATAAAAGATCGAATTGATTGGATTAAAGCTAATAAAAAAAAATTCTTGCTGATAATTACGCTTCAGTTACCAATTTCATAAACCAACTTGCTGAACAAAAAAATGCTACTGTTGGGGAAAAACTTATATTACCTTCTTCATTTCCTGGAACTACAAGATATTACGCTGAACATTTTGAAGATGCTATGGCCTTAGTTCGTCGTCTAGGATCGCCGGATTATTTCATTACGATGACATGCAATCCTGATTGGTCAGAAATTAAGGAAGCAGCAAGAATACAATTCCATGATCAAAGTCTTTTAAATCAACCAGGTCAAGATAGACCTGACCTCTTTGCAAGGGTCGCAAAAAAATTTCATGAACTAATTGATGATTTGGATAAAAAAACAAATTTTTGGTAAAGTTTCAGCTTATGTGTACACTATAGAATTTCAAAAGCGAGGTCTTCCCCACATGCACTTGCTATTGATTATGTCTTCTCAAGACAAAATATATAACGTCGAGGAGCTTGATGACTTGATTTATGCTGAAATTCCTGACGACGACCCAATACTGCGAGATTTGATGATTAAATGGATGATACATAATCCGTGTGGAGAGCATAACCAAGAAGCTCCATGTATGATCAATAAAGATGGAAAAATGAAGTGTCGCTTCCGATTTCCAAAATCATTCAAAGACTTTACATCTTTAGTTGAAGATGAAAAAACCAATTATCGACGTCTTTATGATTCGAGAATGTATCCACACAGTCCAGACTTTTCACATCATCATGCTGTTTATCGTAAGGGTAGTCAAGGTAGACGAACAACAAGAGACAATCACCATGTTGCTTCATATAACGCTTACCTTTTAAAAAAATTTAATTGCCATATTAATGTAGAATACGTTGGTAGTATAAAAGCAGTTAAATATCTTTATAAATATGTTTACAAGGGACATGACTGTGCATTTGTCAAGGTAATTCAAGATCAACGAACATTAAATTACAATGAAGCAGAAACATATGTGCAAGGTCGATGCATCACACCTCCAGAGGCATGCTGGAGTCTCTTTGGCTATGAAATCCAGAAAAAAAGTCACACTGTTCAACGTTTAGATATTCATCTACCTGGACAATATCGAATGGCAAATATTGAACAGACGCAGGAAGATTTAGCTGACGTAGGCCAAAGAGGTTCAACTTTAGAAACTTACTTTACACATAATTCACATTCGAAGCAGCAACAACAAAATCAAGTCCACAATGAAAATCAACAAGAAATACATTATTATTATTATTATTGGCAGATGCCAGAGCACTTTAGGTGGATAGGAAGTAACAGTGAAGGGTCAGGCGCCTTCGAGTTATTGGTAGAGTTCAAAGCATAAACTTTGTTTCGCAACCAGAACTTTACCATCTACGGCTATTGCTCTACCACATCAAGGATGCTACAAGCTTCGATGACCTTTTATTGGTAGAAGGAACAAGATACGCTACATATAAACAAGCCTGCCTAGCTAGAGGACTAACATATGATGATCAACAATGGGTCGAAGGTTTGAGAGAATCTGCCATGTCAAAAATGCCTTCAGTAATGAGAACACTATTCACACAAATTCTTATTCTTGGCGCTCCTGAAAATCCTAAGGCTTTATGGGATATGTTCAAAGAAGAATTGGCCGAAGACTTTATTAGAGAGGCCAGACTTAATAACACTTCTATTGAAGAAGCGATAAAAAGAGCTTATCGGATCATTGCTTACAAATTTAACACAGAAGCTACAGAAGGTTAAAATTTCCGCTTCTGGGTACAGAGATACAATATGGACGATATAGACAATTACGAAAATCAGTTGAATGAAGAAATAGTAAACGTTGATGAATACGCAGAATTTGGGGAAAGCATGTATCAACGTCTTCGAGGAAGACAATTAGAAATTGTGGATCGAATTTTAAGTGCTGCTGAAGGTCAATCTGAGCAAAGATGCTTTTTCATTGATGGACCCGGTGGTGCGGGAAAAACTTTTATTTCTAAGACACTATTCCACATTCTTTCTGGAAGAAATTGTAATGTAAAGTGCATGGCGTTCACTGGAATTGCGTCTATCTTACTTCCTAATGGTTGAACATCCCACAAAACATTTGGACTTAAAGTTCCTTTAACTGCTGAATCTGTTTCAAATATAAAACCAGGATCTTCGAAAGGCAGGGAACTCGCTCAAGTTCAAGTTTTTTTAATAGATGAAGCACCCATGTTACCTAAGTATGGAATGCATAACATGGACCAATTGCTTCGCGCTCTGGGCAATCCACATTTACCATTTGGAGGAAAAATTGTTGTTTTTGGAGGAGATTTTCGACAGTGCTTGCCTGTTCAACAACGTGCCAACAAAAGTGAACTGATAGATCTATGCATAAAAAGAAGTAACCTTTGGCAACATTTCCATCTCTTTTCTTTGACTGAAAATATGCGTGTAGATCCAGAGCAAAGAGATTTTGCTGAATATTTGTTGAAGGTCGGGAACGGAGAGTTGCCTGTAAATAATATGGACGAAATTGAGCTACCAGTAGATATTCTTTCTAATGGAAATCTAATTGATGAAGTCTTTGGAAACTGTATTACTAATAATAGATTTCAAGATATGAAAGACAGAGCTATGATTGCTCCTTTGAAGAGAGACGTAACAAAAATTAATGCTGAGATCATTGAAAAACTACCTGGAGATATCAAAATTTATCACAGCTACGACTCTGTAAAAGATCAACCAGAAGGAGCTCTTCAATTCACTTCAGACTTCCTTAATTTTGTTGACATAGCCGATTTACCGCCACATGAACTTAAGTTGAAAAAAGATACTATAATAATGCTTTTACGAAACTTAGACATTACAGAAGGGCTTTGCAATGGAACTAGATTAAATATTACAGAGTTGTGTAATAACATTATCAAAGCTAAGATAATTGCTGGAGAAAAATCGGGTCGAGAGGTACATATCCAAGAATTACATTGGATTCTAACAAAGGTCGGGTGTACCATGCAAAGACATCAATTTCCCGTAAGACCGGCATTTTCTATGACAGCTCACAAGGTCCAGGGTCAAACATTTGAGTACGTTGGTGTTGACTTACGAACACCAGTTTTTATCCATGGAATGTTATACGTCGCTTTTTCCCGAGTTAAAAGGAAAGGCAGTTTAAAAGTTCTGCTACCACAAGAAAATCCTCGACACACTCGTAATATAGTGTGGAAAGAAACATTGAATGATATTGATTCTAATAATAATGTACAGAATAATAATGGATACTGATGATGAACATCTTTTTTTGGACATTCCAGACAACTTGGATGATTTCAACATGACTTTTTTATAAAATATTGTACAAAATTAAATTTTTAAATATATTGCTATATATATTTTTTTAAATATATTATGTTTGTTAACCTACATGATGAGTTATAAGATTACTATTTACTTTCCCAATTTCATAAAATTCATTTCCAATTTCTAAATTAATATTGTAAAATGCAAATCTGTTTTTGTTTTGTTATGTAAAAAGAAAAATGTAAAATATTATTAAAAAAATTATTTTTTATTTGAAACCGAGCTAAGCTCGGTCCCCCAGTACTTAATGTTAAGTTAGGTAGTTCCAAACGATCTGTGGGACAATCAACCGTATTTTTAGAAACAAGGTACGTCGGGATACAAAATTAAAGTTATGGCAGCCCTGTACTGTCCTATGGGTTTGAATTATGGACAACAACCAAGAAACAAGGGAGTAAAATACAGGCCTCGGAAATGGCGTTCTTGCGGGGATTTAAAAGGTGTTCTAGACTTGACTGTGTAAAGAATGAGACGAGTTACAAGTTTTTAACTTGTATGAAAAATTAAAAGGTTACAAACAACGGTGGAAAGAACACTTAGTAAGGATGTCAGATTCCAGACTGGCCAAACAAGTCTGGAAGTACAAACCTAGAGGACATAGGTGTGTGGGTAGACTCCGGAAGAGATGGCTGGAGGATCTTTGACGGTGGAATAGGTGTAATGTGAAGATGATGCTGAACTTTATTAATAAAAATTACTGCATTTATTATTACTGTTGTTGTTTGAAGGCGAAACAGCCAGCACCTTGCCTATGCCGTGTTGTAAATATGATGAGATGATGATGAAACAAATATCGTTATCCTTCCTTCGACGTCTTTATATTGTGAGATGAAGCAGTGATAATTTCAGCTGTATCAGCGAATCGGGATGGCGCATTTATTTGGACAGAAGTATGAACAGTGTGAAACAGAGTTGGAGGATCCACCGAAGCTAGGCCACGGGCCTAAGCTCCTCTACAAGAACAATTAGCCTTCTCGGATTCACCGTTTAACTAAATAATGATTTACAACAAAATTATGTTTTGAAGAATATTCATAACAAACGACTACTGGGTGTAATCAAGACAGAAAAACAAAGCTAAGAATTTGGTTTTACCATGGCCGAGTTTGTTTTTTTCCGAAATTAGCACACTCCCAATGAAGTTGTTGGCTCACCAACAGAAAAGAAGAATCTCGGGCAGTCTCACGTTCATACAAAAGTTTGTGTGCTATAATCTCAGTTTTCATTAATGACTTTGTCTGCTTTCGTAAGTGAATTCGTCTGTTCAATTACAGTGATAATGTAGCCTTGGAACTGTATCTTTCCCCTCACGAAAAACGCTTAATTCGAACCCTTAGAGCACGTGATAATCGCATGGTGCAAATGGCAGTCGCTATCATTGTTGCGGTCATCATTCCGAGAAAATCGTCAGATTTATAGCACGGCGTTCATATCGCTCGAACAATACGGTTTTTGTTAGTAATGCATTTTTTGATTAAAAAAACTGAACAAAAAATACTCGTACAGTTAGTCTTTGGAAATTTTACTTACTCGCGAAAACGGTTGCGTTGAAAACAAAAATATAATGAAAGAAACTTTCAGAGAAACTTGTAACACAAAACAGTAATAATCAGTGTCTGTTTATCCCTCTCTCTCTGTCTAACATATACAAAGTTGTAAGAAATGTTAAGTGTAAACAGTGAAATCAATAAATTATGAATGCAAGCCAAGAGGTGTCAGCTTTGTCAGTCTCGGGTCACTTCAAACGCGTCACAGTGTCAAATTCTACTCAAGCGTCAAACATGTATTTCGCATTATCGAGTTATATAAATGTTGCATCGCTGGTCTATTTAATATTAAACCGTTCTATTATTAGAAGTTTTTTCACCAGTGCACTTAATCTTATACAGTTTTTTAATTAAGAAATATGTTAGCAGTAGGGTACATATAATTGACATTCGATCTTTTTAAACACACGATTCGACTGCTAACAATCTGTGGTCGTCGAGTGTAATAAGAACAAAATCTAACAGTTTAAAACCAATTACATGAAATATGTAAATCTTGCAGAACATAGGAAATACATGTAAGAATGTAGAAAAAAGGAAATGTCAAAATTAAAAAAAATTGTGCTGGTAAATACGTAAGTCAAATTAAACTCTTGGATTTCGTTGTCCATGACGTGTCCGTTACTTAACTAAATATCACTATAATATTGACGACTCGGAACACAAGTTTTTTATAAGGAAAAACGTAAAGTTTTACCTTACAGCCTAAACCGGCTTTCACCTATAGAAGGCTTCATCAGAGGCTCTGATGAAGCCTTCTATAGGTGAAAGCCGGTTTAGGCTGTAAGGTAAAACTTTACGTTTTTACTTATAAAAAACTTGTGTTCCGAGTCGTCAATATTATAGTGATATTTAGTCAAATTAAACAATTAGGCAAATTAGTTACATAAGTACGAACTTTTTTAATCGCTGTACACTGTAGTGGCCTTGCGAGTATGCAATCGTTTCATTGAAACATTGATATTATCACGTGGTTGAAGGATGATTATAATTATAGTTTTTAAGGTTTTGCCTCTTTAACGAGTAGGAAAGAGGTAGCCTTCAAATGTTTGTTCTACCCGTAGCGTATCCAACTTGATTTACGAAATATGTAGTGCAGTATTTTATTCTATAACTTAAAATTTTCAATTAATAACAGTTGTTTGTTTCCTATTCGAATTTTATACAATTGTGTGCATTGAACATTGTTTCTCGATTCAGTATTTAATAATTTTTTGATTTGTTAATGCGACGGTTTAATTAATTAATGTTTACCATTTCGAAAACAAATCAGCAATTAAAATATTAAAACATTTCCGTAATTCCGTATATTCCTGAACCTAAGACTAGGCCTATAAGGTTAGGTTGGAAGCGGCATTTACAGGTGAACTGACTGTTTGCTAAATGGGCTACTAAGTAGGCCTATAAGCCTATATTTGCTAAATATATAGGCTACTGTCTACATCTACGTATTAAGTGAATGACGTGCAGCCTCCGTGAGATTTGTATACCACTTTCGCATATATGCCTATACATAAAATTTTTTAAACATTCGTTGTAAGTGTTATTATTAACCACAACGAGTGGGAGTTCATATGAGGTATATTAAAATTTAGGTAATAGTCGGCAGTCACTATTTGAGCTCTGACAGCCACGAAACTTGCAGAACCGCGTTTTTGTGTTTCTACTTAAACTACAGGTCAAAACTAAGTACGGACGCGAAAAATTCGCAAAAACATTTTTGACGACAAATTTGCAAAAACTAATCATGGGATCCAAATAATGTAAAAACGCGGGTTTTTCATTTTCTACGTGGAATCCACGTCTAATTTAGCTGCGTACGCGGCTAAATTTTTTGGACGTAAATAAGGTAAAATAATTGTTGATAGGTTAACATGAAAACTGAAATTACACATGGAAACCAATATGACTTTAAAATAATATTCTCTTTTTGTGAAATCCACGTAAAAAAAAACTCGAAGTAGGACGAGGTAGCCCAAGGTCCAAAGGCACCCCGTTGCTTGTTACTAAGTTACATGTCTTCCTTTTTTTGTAACAGAACTCATTTTCCACTAGTAGGCTACTCTTTTTTTTCAGTAATACTCGGCTTTTGTGCACATCACAGAAAATGCAACCAACATTTTCAATGCTGTATTCCTATAAGTAATTTTACATTTTTTCGCAACTTGGAAATAAAAATTGCGAATTTCTTGTGTCCGCACCTAGTTTTGACCTAGATAGGTAGATGTCAATTTTTATATAAGTTATATTTCGGTTTGTTGTAACTCTAAATTATAACAAAGCGTAAAAGCGAATTTATGAATAGTATAAAATTTAAAACCTCAAGTATGAAAATATAGTAGAACACTTGTGCTTATGCTGAGGCAAGATATAGAATTTAAAACTTTAATACTAAGATAAAATTCATTTTACCTCATTTTTTTATTAATTTTTTAGTAGGCATTGTAAAATCTCAACAGATTTACTTTTAAATAATACAGTTTTATTGTATTACATGTGTATTTTTATTAAATGTTAAAAGCCTTAAAATTTGTACAAAATTGTTCCAGTTTTGTGAAGTAGAAGCAAATAAGCTGGCAGCAGGGTGTATTCTTACACCTTATTCAAAAATTGATTAACAGAATCGGGAATAACTTTTGGATCCAAAACTGAAGTTATAGATTTTTCCTTACAGAGAGTTAGGCCTACTTACTATATGTAGGAAACTTTTAATGGGGTTGGTATTTTTATGAGAGGAAAAAGTTTTGATCAGAAAATTTTAATTATGCAAATTATCATTGGTAATTCAGTAGAAAAATCAAAAGTACACATTATCAGATATGTTTTGAATAATTGCAAGATAGTGCGTCATGTGGTAAGGTTAGGTATGCGTGTGAGACGATAAGAGACAGGTTTTTTGTCTGTTTTTGTAGTGCCAGGTTACTGCAGTTAGGGCATCAACTCACTTCATTGTCTATAGTATTCTTTTCTGCCACCACTATGTTCTGAGTAGTTCGCTTTCGTTGTTATATTACATCTTTCAATGACTGTTTGTATGAACTTTTACCAGAGTTTCATAAAAAGTCCATTAACTCCACCATATGATCTGCAGTACTAAGTCATGTCATTTCTGACATTATAATGTGACAACTTAACAACTTACGCAATTACGCATTATGACTGTCATCGTACTAGCCATTTTCATTTCTATTTCTATTTATTCTAATACAGTTTGACATACATAATGACTCCTCATCAGGTTTATCTCTGTCAGTACTGGTCAAGCCTCCCAGAGTCTTGTAAAGAAGAACTTTAGACTTCTTAGAAGAACATTTAGAACTAAGAGCTTTAAAACTTAGAAGAACATTTTAATTAACTATTCTTATCTCCTGCCAATTATGAATATCAGAAATATACAGAATGTACAGTAACTGTCATTACGTATTTAGAGAATAATTTCTAAAGTGATTTAAATTTTAATGTATATGTAACCAATGGACATTTGATGTGAATCTATTTCAATTAGTAAAATTAAAGCACAATACTTGCAAAGCACACATTACAATATTTTAATAAGAATAACATAAACCATTCAACTCTCCAAAAAAGTAAGATAAAAGTGTAAGAATCTAGAAAATTCAGTATCATGAACATTAATAGAATCACAGTGACAGTAATAATCATTTGGGAGAAACAGCCAAATAATATTTTTAAGTTTTTACATATGAATTTGGTGTTATGGCAACTGAATTCCATGCTTTGGGGCAGGAAAACCACTCTGCCATCTTAGAATACCTTTGACGCTGGCATTTGGGAGATAACTAATGAGACTCCCAAAGTCTCCACACAGCAGAAACAGACTTCTGAAGAAGGCCTTATGGGGTGTCCAGGTTCCAGTGTGTTATAAATGAAAATACAAGAAGGCAAATTGGTGTAGACAAAACAATTTTAGATACTGTACCATAAATACGAAGTGTCTCATATGATATGGTGTGGTGATCGTTGGCTCAGAAGGTTGTTAAACTGGGTTCCACCGAAATATAGTAGACCCAGCAGATTGTGGAATAAAAGGACATGTATGATGATTTGAAGGCAAGAAGTTTGCAATGAGGAAACAGTAATCTGTGACATGCAGCATACAAGAGACAGCAGTAGCTCTACGGGCTGTTTGGATGGACATACAAATTTTCAAAAATTAGCTGTTTTCATATATGGTCCAGTTGCATATAGTCACATAGTAGGTCTATATGGAAGAAAGCAATAATGACTGTAACAGCATTTGGCCAGCAATCTACAGTAAGAGAATTGACTGGACTTTATTTTTTATGAAGACCCTGAGAACAACTTTCTTTTTTTTTAAATGAAATTGGTACCTATATGTGAGAAAATTGTGACATTGGAGTCCATATAGAAAAAATGCAAGTAATCCATGACGGAAAAGAGAGAAGGAGATTTAGTAACTAAAATAAAAAAATAAAAAAACAGCTAAAGATAGATAAAGGATGAAGAAAAAGATTCTGTGACCATCTACAGACTTTGTTGACTGTAATGAAAAACATAAAGGAAACAATAATAATTAAAGTTTTGATTCTAGTGACATACTATTAGTATAATTATATTAATTATAGAATGAAACTTTAGTAGCTTGTAGTGCCAGATTAACAACACCGATGAAACCAAAGTAGTAATAATAATAATTTGGAACATGTAAAGCAATATCATCATCTGTAGAAGGTACAGAAAAGAGTAGAGTTAATATTACTAGACTAGTTTTTGATTTTCAGTAATTGTAATTCTTTTATAAGTGGTAATTATTGTTATGTTATGATGACTAGATTTTGGTGGTCATTAGTAGAAGCATAACTCAGCTTGTAATGTGTTAGGTAATCAGGGAAATCCATGACCTCGTTAATATTTTCAGTGACAAACATGATAAGTAACTAAGTAAACTGAGAAATGTATTTATGAATCAGCAGTAAATGACTTAAGTAAATGTATATATTACAATGGAAAAAACTTTCAAGTTAAAAAACACACATTTAACTTCTAACGTACTTTTGCAATACATTTAAAAATAATATAATGACAATAATAAGTATTTTAAGTTGTCTTGCAGAGATATTTATAATAATACAACAACAACTAGTACTACAACTACTACTACTACTACTACTACTACTACTAATAATAATAATAATTATTATTATTATACACATTTCAAAACTAACACTTTTCAAATTAGACTTCAGCTTGAAAATATTGTGTGTGTGTTGGGCAGGCATACCTTTTTTCAAGGTAACTGTAAAATCTTGATGTGCACACAGATGTACCAATTATGGTCTTGGCAGTACTCATATGCAAATTGCATTCAAACTATAGAGGGTTCTAAACATTTTAACCATAATGCTTGGAACATTAAAACCTTGTAATAACAATACTATACGGTATTTTAAAACTGAATATAAATAATACTATTATATTATGAGTAGATTTTAAAGCAGTAAATTTTTAAATAACATTTGAACTCTATTCCTTATCTCCTGCCAATTATGAATATCAGAAATGTACAGAATCGACTATAAGTGATTCAACTGAAATGTATTTTTAACAATTTCTATTGCTGACAGATTTGTATGTTTGCTCATTAAATAGACATTATTTTTAAATCTTTTCATTGATGTTTTGATATTTTATTGATGAGTTTCAAAATTTATTATCATCATCAAAATCATAATAAAGGAATAATAAATTCAATATAATAATGTGTACATATAGAATATTACTATCCATTTTTATTTATTTGTGAATACTATGTTTAATAGTTATAAATTAATCTTTATGCACACATATTCACTCAAAACAAGCATACCACCTGTGAAATGTACGCGGTGTAGCAGGCTCTTCATTTCTGTGAACACCGAGGTGACAGGAAATTTGTTATCTGTACGGATTCACTGAGTTTTCTAACTGCCTTGGCCAATCGAGCACAGTGGATCCGTTATTACAACAGAAAATGGTGTTATGCGTTAAAGTATTGTGGCTTAGCTTTTACTTTTGTTTGGTGTCTGAGTCATGGGTATTGAGGGTAATGAGGAAGCTGACACTGGGGCGAGAAACGCTGTGGATAGCCCACGAGTTGATGCAATTGCCATACGACCAGATGATATGAAACTAGCTGCTACAAGCACCATCATTAATGTGTGGCAGCAGATGTGGAACACATGGCAGAGCAAACTTTCTGCCATGAAGCAGAGTGTCTATAAATGGCAAGTAGCAGGTGTTTGCAGTTGTTGTGAACAAGTTTGCATCACGAGACTGTGCATTAGCCACATGAACTTGACGTCTTCGTACCTCCTACAAGGACAAGAACGACCCCTCTGCACTTGTGGTGGAACACACAGTGAAACACATCATAGAAGATTGTAGCACTCTTGCAGAACTGAGGCAGAGACACAGAGTAAAATGTAACCTGAAAGAAGACCTCGGAAATGAACAGTTAGCGATAAACAGAAGTCTGTCCTTCCTAAAAACAGCAAGAATACATAATAGGCTTTGAAAATGTTATCTTAATGTGTACGAGTTTCCACTGTCGTTGAGTGAACTAAAATGTAGGTGAGAAGGAAAGCATCCGTCATTGGGCTAAGGGCCTTAGTTCCCAAGCCCCAAACATATATTAAAAAAAAAAAAATACTCATGATGGTGTATTATTTCTGTATTGTCTGTGTACAGATAATGACAATGACAATAAATTTTGTTAAAACAACACAAATTTTTAAAATTGTGTCTAATTATTGACCAAACTTCACACACTTCTCATTTGTGGTCACTACTACACTAAACTGAACTCCTTTCTAGTGTCAAGTGACTTATAACCCACTCTGTATAAATGATATTAAATCATAACTTCACACAGAACTTCCAGATCAGGCAGTCTGTAGCATTCCAGTTTATAGATTATGATTTTTTTAAAGTACATTTGCATCTATTTCAACAGCACATCATTTTATACTAGTTTAACAGCAAAAACCATATTAGCAAATCTGCAATAGTATCTCTTGTGTTGTGTGCAGAATACTTAAATAATTTGATATGTTAAGTATAAGAATTAATTTGTTACTTAATGTTATTTTATGCATTTTTTGTGATTTAATTTTTTTTATTAAAACGTTTATTATGAAAAATGTTTACTGTTTCAGAATGGAGCACATATGGAACAGTAAAGGTGTAGAAAGAATAAATTACGACATGGAAAATACCCAATAAGCTCAACTGATGACAGGTGACTGAAGAAGAATTTAGTGTGGTTTCTTTACCAATTATGTGACTACGCTTATGTATTTCTTTCTGTTCCTATACTATATTCATACTTTTTATAGTATTCATTATATAGGTTTTGTTTAAACATTTTAAGAACTCTACAGACCGAAACATATCTCCATACACATACACACATACACATAACAAAGCATACTTTTTTGTATATATAATAGAAAGGTAGATAGGTAGAGGAAATTGATATTGTTTCATCCTTTTTCAATGAGCATTAATATATTTATGCAGACTTGTGTACGTATTTGCTCAAAATTCTCTTGCTGACAATTTAAGAAACCACTGCATATTCTATTTAATAATTAGATTCTTCTTAAATTTAAGTACACTAAAAACTCATTTATCTGAATTTTAATGGGACCGTGCCCTTTTCGGATAAACTGAAACTTCTATTTAAATAATAATACATATGCAAGTACAGTAAGTTTATTTAATAATAATAATTTAAAAGTTACTTATAGTGAATATGACACAATAAACTATAAAACGTCACCACACTGTAAATTATAGTTTCTACGTACTGGAACAGTCCTATTGCTTCTTTGTTCAGTAATCAATCATAGTTTTTTGCCTAAGCTTTGAAGCTCGTTTGCTGGTTTCATTGTTTGAAGTTCTGCAGGGGAAGTTTCGTCTTGTTGCTCCAAATGTGACAGTAGCTCTTCAAACATTGATGTTGCATATGTATGGTTGACTTCCGTTTTCTCTTCTACATCATCGCCAGAAGTTTTTTCCTCACCGGGCTGTTGTGTACATAGTGCAACAATTTCATCATCGGATAACAGCTGATATTCAGGACTGTCTTTTTCCGAATTCATCCACTCAGATACGCGTCTTCTTCTTGTAACTGTGTGCAGCCTTCAATGTTTTTGATATTTTTACAAATTTTGTTTCAGATAAACCGGATTTTTGGATAAACGAGTTGTTAGTGTAAATTGACTTCCAAAATTAAATATAGTTAGTGTCTTAATCACTGATATATAATTTTTTATATTTAGTGTGTATAATGATTTTGATATGGTTTGTATGTTTTAAGTTTTAAAATATTTACAAAGGTAATTGTGGTTTACCTTTAAATTATACAGCTTTAAGAGTCCATATTGACATGTGGTTAGTGCCAAATTAAATTAAACATTTAATTTCAACATGAATTTCTGATAATTTTAATCATCTGTACAGTATCAAGCAATCAATTAGGAGACCGTAGCTTACATATAATGTATGAAATAATTAGTTGTAGTCAACCGATTTTCCATGATATGTCCACACACAGTTAATTATTTTTGTTCTTTTTTACTGTAAATTACTTACATTAACTTATTTTTACATGATTAGCACTGCCACCGTATTTGCTGAAAGTTATGTTTATATAAACAATTAATCTAAGGTTAAGATTAGATAGTAACCCCACCTTATAAGAGTGTCTTCTTTTTTGCTTATTAAGAAAACAAAACCTGTTCATGATTTTTATAATACAAGCGAATTATTGTATTGCAAAAATGTTAAATAGGTTGAGGAATGGCTGTATCTGGCAGAAGTCATTCACAGAAGAAACAAAATGTTTAAATTTTGTATATTTTTAATTTAGGATATATGGACAGTTAGAAGAAATTTGCCAATTGTTTTACTGAG
The DNA here is from genome assembly GCA_034769895.1 of Magicicada septendecula. Classification (NCBI taxonomy): domain Eukaryota; kingdom Metazoa; phylum Arthropoda; class Insecta; order Hemiptera; family Cicadidae; genus Magicicada; species Magicicada septendecula. The sequence continues at coordinate 421,721,924 of CM068371.1, forward strand.
TAGGTAGGTACTGACAAAGCACTTTGTAATATCGTGTAATTATTGAGATTTTATATATGAACACACACACACACACACACACACACACACACACACACACACACACACACACACACACACACACACACACACACACACACACACACACACACACACACACACACACACACACACACACACACACACACACACACACACACACACACACACACACACACACACACACACACACACACACACAATTTTGTGTAATACAACTTTTTAAACAAGAATACATTTTTATTTATATTATATAATACTCAGTTTTAACAGTTTTAGAAATACGACAAATAAGTAATATACGGTAATATAATTTATATAAAAATGTATTTTTGTTTAAAATGTTTTCAATATCAAAGACAATATAACAATAAAGTGAGTAATTTTTTAATGTTTCTTATAAACATTAAAAATATATGTAATCTGTATTATACATTGTTACACTGTATTGCATTATACTTGGTTGCCTTTTTGGCGTTAAAAACCATTTATTACAAAGAACTAGTTTATTAACATTATAGAAAGTGGTTAGAAAAGTTATACTTCTTTCACTATACTGAATTCGATAGAAATTAAAAATTAACTTGAAAAATTGAAAAAGAACCCGGAAAATAATATTGAATAAAAAAATAATCTACATAGGCTAAATGTATAAACCGACAATGTAATATACTGTAGTTACATTGAATTTCATATAAGTAATTTAGAGACATTCCTGTGATCTGCCTGCCACAATTTGCTACATTCTATTTGGCAGTGGTAACATTTACCAACTGCAAATACCTTTTTATTTCATTATATAAAAAAGTTTGTTTTATGTACGGCACAAATTTATACAGTTTAGCATGATACAATAATGTATGCAATTAAGATATCTTACAGTATAAGATAACAACAAATGATGTTAGCAATGCCACTACGAGGACCAATGGTACAATGTCAAAAAGAATTTTTATAAATGTGATGGCAAATACTGTTCAAACTTTCTCACATAAATTTCTATAAAAACAAATCCAACATTCTTCTATAAGTGCCCCCTCCCCAAAAAAAGAATGTGTAAGGAAGGCAAAAATAGATACAGTTAGTGTAATAAGTTATGCAAAATACTGACTTGGTTGAAATAATGTAGTAGTTGAAAAAAAAATTGGAAAGGTTATGTAAGGCTGCTTTTGGTAGTTAAAAAATTAAATTTCTGGCCAATTTGACAGAAATGCAGGTATGGAATTGTGGTAGGCACATAACAGGAAGGAAAGTTTTGATAATCCATGAAACACAATAATTTGTGAAAGAGCTAGTTCATTAAGTACATCAAATAAATTGAAAAAAGGATGAAATATCTAATAATATTTTTGTAATAAGAAACAACATAGACATAGGCATAGGTATATTTTTATACATGAAATCATTCATTTTATTTTAAATAATAGGTTAAGTTTCATATTGTATACTGTTAGGGTAATAGATGTTTTAATCTAAATTGTCCTAGCAACTATTAATTTAATGTACATATAATAAAAATTGTAGTTCATTAGCTTTATACAGAGGTTACCTTATTAGAAATAAAAAGACAAAATAAAGAATTGTAGTAGTGTTAAGCCTATTGTATTTCTTGTATATCATAATCACAAAAATTGTTCCATATATATTAGGCCTATACTAAATGTAATCATATAGTTTCATACTTTGTAATGACGAACAGTTCTTTCTTATTCTGTGATAAGCAATATACTTTGTTATAAAAAATATGAATAACATTATACGTTTTATTAAATGACTGTAATGTTGACATTTAAAAACTAATAGGCCAACTGTTCAGGTTACTGTAATAATTGTTAATATTAAAAATAATAAGAAAATAGATCTGTAAAACCGAATTAATTGTAATATGAGAGGATTTTTGTGTAATTATAATTTGCAATTTGCATTGATATAAATAAAGTTATCATTGTTTATATTAAATAGCAACATTGTTTAATGACTTTCTTTGCCAATTCCAGAAATTATATTTTTCCTGCAGTCTCCCACAATTGAACAACATAATCACATATTGTAATTGTTACTATCAATTGGAGAATTAGAAACATCAGGGGTAAGCAGAGACATACTGTACATAATAATTATAATTTGGGGACATTTAAATTTAGTGTCAATTAAAAATTAAGTGTATTTCGCACACAATAGTTTACAGATTTATCCCACATTTAAGTTTTAGGAATAGGTAAAAACAGGGGTGCCCATCCCCCCCCAAGGTCCAATGCGCAAATCCCCTCCAAAAGACTCAGCACTCCCCCAATTGAAAAATCCCCGCATTGCCCCCCCGGTCTACAAGCTTAGCACACGCACACATTTTTACATTCACGATTTATTATTCACGTACCCTCTGACTCATTGACAGGATGTTGCTGCAGGCTGCCAGGGTCAGTTTTCCAAATTCCAAAACAAAATTTACTACTAGTTGTACTGGTAGAGACATTTATGCTGCCAGTTCGTTAAAACAATCATAAAGATATGCAATTGCTTTAGGTTTTTACTAATAGCTTAGTTTGTTGCACAAACACGGTAAAAATTTCCATCCATGTTGGATTTAAAATGTTAGTCTTTAAAAAATCCCACCCCAAAAATCCTTAAAATACACCCGAAAAATCCCCCCCAAAAATTCTCAATGCGCAACTTGCGCTATGATCCACCCCTGTGGGCACCCCTGGGTAAAAAGCAAACTTGCAGAGAAAGGAAAGATATAAGCATAATTAAGAAGGTAATATTTTCAAGTACCTTAAGTTTATGTATTTTTGAACATAATTACATTAATTATTTTTATATCGAAATGTACATACTTTTTGTGCTTCAAAACGAGTGCATAAAAGATGCCAGCAATATATGACGTAAAAAGAATTGATTTATGTAATTATTTGTTAACAAAATAGAAATTTCAGCAGTAGATAATAGGTTTTTCCAAGTTTCGTCTGTTGCGCGACTCACGTGACCTGCACTGCTATCTGTAGTGAGCCGATGGTACGAAGCAGGTCACGTATTCGTATTCGTACGATTATTTATTGACGGCTAATTGGCGCTACCTTTCAAAACCATCGTCTGTAAACGTTGCATCTTAAAACGTTGTCAATCATGAAATATATATTCAACATCTCGTTGCACTGAACTAACATATACTGCTGTTATTGTTACAGAGTTGCGCAATCACATGCATAACAAAATTAGAGAACAGTACGTAGCCATGTGTTAATTTCTATCGGAACCGTGTTGGCTTTACTTACGAACATTTCAGTTAGGGTTATTAATGTTAGGAAACACTCGTATTGAACGGCTCTCTAGTATTAGCTTCCTTGGCTGCCATATATCTTACCTGGGCGAAAAGAATATCGACCAAAAAACTGAACGTTTTAATTATATGTGTGGAATGACCAAAAGAACTTGAAAAAACGAAACAAGAAAAGGGAGGCAGATAAAGTTTTATAAGACCGTGGCTGTGGCAGCAGGTTTATATGGGAGTGAAATATGGACTATGATGACGGTTACTGACACAAACAGAATTCAGGCAGCATATATAAGTTTAGGATCACCGAGTCTCAAAAAGAGACCATATTAGAAACGAAGTAATCAGGCAAATTCTACAAGTACGCAACATTTTCGAGGTCATTGATGAATGCAGAAATAGTTGGCTAAGCCGTGTACAGAGAATGGATGCTGGTAGACTACTGAAATTTGTTTTAAACTATAAACCAAAGGTAGAGAAATATTGGGCCGAGCTATGAAACGATGGTGCTACAACAGGTCTTCGTACCTAGCGGTCGAAGTCGAAGAAGTGGAAGTTTCAGTAAACCAGCAGTGAATCCATGGTAGCGAGTGAAAAAGACTATAGGCCCCCCCCCCCAAAAAAAAACAAATGTAACTTTAAAAAGGGACTAGTAAATAGAATAAATTCTTACGTTGGTCGTAACGCGTCCGCTAGACCCTGTCTCCAGAATTGAGCCGTATCTTTTTAAATCTTGCAACTGTTACTGTAGGAATGATTTTAATTATAGTGCATGTATTACGAAAAATCATTTATTAAAGTGCCCGAATAAATTTACTACGTTACTACGTCCATAACGTTATCCTACATCTTCCGATCCCTAGTCTCCATTGGTCTCGATCTAACCAAGATTCTTCTTCCAATTCCCGGTCTCTCATTCCCCGGTTGATGCCTTCTCTCCAACTCAACCTAGGTCTTCCTCTTCCCCTACGACCGTATGGTGTCTATCTCAAAATTTGCTTGGGGAGTCGATTATCCGGCATTCTTTGCACATGCCCAAACCATCTTAGTTGTTACTTCCATATTCCTTAAGGAATGGAAGTATGGTGATGGCAAAAAAAATCGTGTTCGAGATTATTGCAGATTCTGATTCTACTACACTCAAAACATGAAAAAAAGTCGTTTTCCGAAAAGTGTCTGTGTGTGTGTCTGTCTGTGTGTCTATAGATTTTTTTTCTATGGCAAACGATAACTGCCGCAAATTCAAACAGAATCAAATAATTTTTTGCATACAGCCCTGATTTGTAGAGTACTCACGACCTATTGTTTTTGGTGAAGATCGGTTGAGGGAAAGGGGTAGTTTACTTGCAACGGTTTTTTTTTATCAAAGGAAATTTTCTTTTTGGCAAACGATAACAGCCGCAAATTCAAACAGAATTAAATAATGTTTCGTATACAGCCCTGAATTGTAGAGTTCTCAAGACCTATGGTTTTTGGTGAAGATCGGTTAAGGGAAAGGGGTAGTTTACCTGCAACGTTTTATGTTTTAACAAGGGTATTTTCTATGGCAAACGATAACAGCCGCAAATTCAAACAGAATCAAAAGATTATTTGCATACAGCCCTAAATTGCAGAGTTCTCAAGACCTATTGTTTTTGGTGAAGATCGGTTAAGGGAAAGGGGTAGTTTACCTGCAGCGTTTTTTTATCAAGGGTATTTTCTATGGCAAACGATAACAGCCGCAATTTCAAACAGAATCAAATAATATTTGCATACAGCCGTGATTTGTAGAGTACTCAAGACCTATTGTTTTTGGTGAAGATCGGTTAAGGGGAAGGGGTAGTTTACCAGCAACATTTTGTTATCAAGCGTATTTTCTATGACTAACGGTAACTGCCGCGTATTCAAACAGAATCAAATAATTTTCTGCATACGTCACTGAATTGTAGAGGACTCAAGACCTATTGTTTTTGGTGAAGATCGGTTAAGGGGAAGGGGTAGTTTACCTGCAACGTTTTTTTATCAAGCGTATTTTCTATGACGAACGGTAACTGCCACATATTCAAACAGAATCAAATAAGTTTTTGCATACGTCACTGAATTGTAGAGGACTCAAGGCCTTTTGATTTTGGTGAAGATCGGTTAAGGGGAAGGGGTAGTTTACCTGCAACCTTTTACGTTTTAACAAGAGTAAAGTACTTGAAAATTCATTTAAACTTTTTCAAACAATGGTAATTGTAAAAAATAAAATAATTTTGTTGCCAGGCAATAAAATTATAATTTTACTTCCATATTCCTTAAGGAATGGAAGTATGGTGATGGCAAAAAAAATCGTGTTCGAGATTATTGCAGATTCTGATTCTACTACACTCAAAACATGAAAAAAAGTCGTTTTCCGAAAAGTGTCTGTGTGTGTGTGTGTCTGTGTGTCTGTAGATTTTTTTTCTATGGTAAACGATAACTGCCGCAAATTCAAACAGAATCAAATAATTTTTTGCATACAGCCCTGATTTGTAGAGTACTCACGACCTATTGTTTTTGGTGAAGATCGGTTGAGGGAAAGGGGTAGTTTACCTGCAACGGTTTTTTTTTATCAAGGGAAATTTTTTTTTTTGGCAAACGATAACAGCCGCAAATTCAAACAGAATCAAATAATGTTTCGCATACAGCCCTGAATTGTAGAGTCCTCAAGACCTATTGTTTTTGGTGAGGATCGGTTAAGGGAAAGGGGTAGTTTACCTACAACATTTTTTTAACAAGGATATTTTCTATGGCAAACGATAACAGCCGCAAATTCAAACAGAATCAAATAATTTTTGTGCATACAGCCCTCATTTGTAGAGTACTCAAGACCTGTTGTTTTTGGTGAAGATCGGTTGAGGGGAAGGGGTAGTTTACCTGCAACGTTTTTTATCAAGCGTATTTTCTATGGCAAACGATAACTGCCGCAAATTCAAACAGAATCAAATAATTTTTTGCATACTTCAGTGAATTGTAGAGGACTCAAGGCCTTTAGATTTTGGTGAAGATCAGTTAAGGGGAAGGGGTAGTTTACCTGCAACCTTTTACGTTTTAACAAGAGTAAAGTACTTGAAAATTCATTTAAACTTTTTCAAACAATGGTAATTGTTGAAAATAAAATAATTTTGTTGCCAGGCAATAAAATTATAATTTTTTCATTTTAATGTAAATCATGTATAAGAGAAAATATATCGCGCTTGGCAGGCAAGCGTATCTCAGTTATGTACTGTTTACGTTTCTATTTTATTATTTGATAAAGTCATTTTGATTATAAAATATAAATATTTACAACAAGAAAAGAATTTTCAGTTTTCAAAATTTAAATATATTTTTATAAAACAATGGGTTCTTCATTGAGGTGGGGACCATGTCACTCACTCCATCTCAAGCCTCTCCTATTTTGCAGAAAAAGAGGACCCTGTCAAGGCTGATACTTTGACGACAGTGACGGGGCTTTCCACCAAATTCAGCAGAGTGACAGGTAGGCCCAACTCTGATTGGCTCCTCAGAGTTCCCCAGCGTTAGTAGGTTCTATGAAAATATTTTATTTCAAAAATGATTTTAAATATAAATCTTAGATATGTTTTATAAATCTCATGTTTTAACATGGGTAATTTTTTATATGACGAACCATAACTGCCGTAAATTCAAACAGAATCAAATAATGTTTTGCATATGTGCCTGAGCTATAGAGAACTCAATGTCTGTTGATTTTGGTGAAGATCGGTTACGGGGAAAGGGCAGTTTACCTGAAACATTTTTTGTTGTAACATGAGTAAAGTACTTAATTTTGATAAAGTATCCTGATAAGATCTTAATAATCCACTGTAGAAACGTAGATGAAATATCTATAAATGAAGAGGCTAGTTGAACGGGCTGGGGGTAATTTTCTATAAATCAAAATTATAGTTGAAGGGGCAGGGGATAATTTTTTTTTATATGTGTACTACGTTATTGGCAACAAAGAAGTATTTTTTTGTTAAAATTCCTTCCCTGGCTGTTTGGCTGAAAATGATTTTAAATATAAATCTTAGAATATGGAAGTCATGTATGGTTCTCCATACCGATATTTTTTTATTTTTATGTCGTCGACAATAGAGTACTGTACCCCCATTATCTCCCGGATTCTGACGTTTCTTACTTTTTCCAGTTTTGACCTTCCGCCGCTCTTCGCCAATAATCCATTTCAGTAGCTTCCAACAACTTTTCTGTTCTTTGTATTATTGTCCATATTTCACAACCGTATGACGTAATTGGTTTCACGATTGTATTGAATACACGAAGTTTATTTTCTTTTGATATTTGTTGGTCCCACAATATGTTGTTCAGCAATGCTACTGATTTTCTTTCCAGGTTATTTCTTTCTCTTATCGCTTTATCTAGACTACCATCTTGTGTAACTGTTGTTCCTAGATATTTATAGCTACTGAAATTTATTATTTCTTGTACCACTACAAAATCACAATAACAAAGTCAGTGAATTAAATGTCCGTGTAAAAAAAAGTTTAAGGCTTACTTGATCGTTTCGTTCAGAACGAAGTGTAATTCATTAACAACGTACAGGTCGGTTAACAACGTTTCCAATCGTCTTCCTATTTCCACCTTCCGTCGCTCCATAATTCATTCTCGAGATTCCTCCCCCTAATGTCCTTGTCTACGTCTTCTCTCTTGCTTTTCCTTGGTCTACTTTTACCTTTCGATGGGGGGGGGGGATCCTCTGGAGGAAAGCAAAGAAATACATCGTTAAACTTTTAAATACATTTTCTACAATTCAGTTGAGAGAAAATTATTTTACTTTCGTGTGGTAAGCTTAGCTTTATTTTTAGAATATTAAAATTCAAAAATATAGTAAAGTTATTTCAGAGAAGAAAGTTGGTTTCATTTGAAGGAAGAACATTTAAAAAAAAATTCTTCTGTATATAGATTTTTATAATATTATTAAAAAAATTTTTAATGTGGCCTCCACATCTTGTCTTATAGCCATCCCAACCTCCTTGAAGATTTTTATTTAGCAGGAAAGCAGAACGACTATAATCTGATGTGAATAGAGTGCATAGAAAAGCATGAACACCTTGGTGTATGCACTCTACCTAACTTGGACGTATTTCAGGGAGAACGTCGATATACAACAGAAAAAAGAGAAACAGGTTACACATTATATAAAACAAACAAGAAGTGACATGAATTTATACACAAAATGCATTTCTAAAATTATTAGATGCTCCAGTCAAAGCCTCACTCCAGTATCTTCATAACATTCTTCCTAAAGGCATTAATATTCTGATTGAAACAGTCGACGCCTTCACAAACTCTATTTGTCACTTTGATGGATCTCGCCAATGGAGCCATCACACTCTGCCGCAAGTATCTTAACAAGATATGCCTTCTGTGTCTTACATGAGGAACTTTGTACACAATCCTCGAGACGTCTGTCTCAACAAGGCTGTAAAACCTCTTGTACATAAATAACATGCTGTGTAGTGCTCTTCTGTTTTTAAGGGCCATAATGCCGTAATGTTCACAATTGGCCTCATAAAAAGAAAAACGCTGACTGATGCCACAATATTATGATAAGGAAAAACTCATTTCTGGACTTCTTATCGGTGTCGTCCCTTGTATAGCCCAAAATTACTGAACAGTAGGCCTACTACAGAATCGGTCGAACAATGGTTTGGTATAGCGCAGGATGGTATAAGCTGACTGGAAATGGCGACTCACCCACAGAAGCAGTCCTAACTTCCTCCTTGCTTTAGAAGTTATATCTACATAACTAGTGAAAAGAAATAATTTTAATAGTATTAATAATAATAGTATATATATTTTTTTTTATTACGAGGGAGACTGTGGAAAACTAATGTTCGCCGCAGGAGAGTCCGCACTCCTACGGTGTGTGGAACTAGCACCCACGAAAACCACAAACCCTGTTGTCCACGGCATGGATCCACCCTGGGACTCAGCTTTCGCAATACTTTAAGGTGGTGCCATTTGTACATCGTACTGTGGACGTTCATCTGTTTTAAACCTTCATCGGGCCCACGTTACCTGTTCTCTGCTATTCTGTCAGCGGCCCTAGCAAGATCATCTTCGGTTTTCTTCCTTTGCCTTAGTACCTTCTCTATGTAATCTGCTACCTGCTCCCAATAGTGTTCGCTCTCTAGCATTATTCCGATAATATTTTCAGGCGAGATCTGTCCCACTACATTTTCCAGTGTTTGCCTCTCTTCTTTCCATCTATCACAGACAGGTGAAAAACGTGTGATTCACATCATCTAATTCCTGTTTACAGAAAATGCAGTCTGGTCTGTCTACATTCCCCATCTTATATAGGTAGGCCCGGAACAGGTCCTGGCCAGTTTGAAACTGCGTTATGAAATAATTAATCTCCCCATGTTTGCGATCAGTCCACTCAACTAACTGTTTTATGAGCCTAGCGGTCCATCTTCGCTTCGTGTCACTGGTCCATCTTTCCTGCCACTGAGCCATAGTACGAGCCCTGGCCTCCTTGTGACCTTGTACAGTATCTACTTGGACCTTCCTCTTGTAAACCAGTTTCCATTCCTGTGGCAGCAGATCGATTGGGATTATTCCCGCGATTACAAGAACCGCGGTCTCCGAAACCGTGTGGTAGGAGGAAGCCACTCTGAGCGCGCCACTTCCCTGCACTGCTGACATGCGTCGTCTATTTCTCGTGCTTGAGTGCATCAGCCCATATCTCCGCACCATAAAGCAGTATTGAATGCGTAACTGACATCAGTAACCGTCGCTTCGAAGGTTTCGGCCCACTGGTGTAATAATAATAATATTAATATTAATAATAATAATACAGTAGTAACAATAATAACAACGTAATAATATTAATAACAATTTTTTGTTACAAGGGCGGGTGGAAACATTTGCTGTACAAATGCCCGGAAGGGTGCACACTTCCGGGGTCGGTGGTTTTGGGTATTATACCCGACCCATTAAAAAAAACCACCTCCCTTTCTTTTCTAGAACACTAACCTAGAACTGTTTGATACTTTAGTGCGGGCTAGGCCTATTGTTCTTGAAACCTAAGGTTCACGTCTGGCTTGTTATTCTTCTATATTGTATTCTTCAGATCTATCTTCTTCGCCCGAAGAATCTCTGCGAAGCGTACCACACAGTTCCTGTTTTCTTCCCTCGAAGCATAAGAATTGTATTGCAAAGTAACAGGTTTGAAGCTGACTGCACTTGCAGAAATAAATTTTGATTGGGTGAGTTAATAAATTTACTGATTATTATTTTTTTAATATATAACATATACAAGTTATATCTGAATTTTCTGAGTTAAAAAATATAAACTTTGATATATTTGACAGTTATCAATTAAAAAGGAGAATCTTTACTGGTTTTATACTTTATAAATAGTTTTATAATTTCTCTTTCCTGGATTTGCTGGGTTAATTTGCATCAGTCCGGACGATCCCGCGGGCCTGCTCCTACGCTTCCACACCGGCCGTTGTCCTCTTAAGCTGGGGGATCGGTCTCAGTGTTTCCTCGTGGGTGTTGTTTCCGCCTAAGTTGCTCCTGTTTCAGGCAGTATACAGTGTTTAATGTTTTATATCTTCATTATTATACTGACATAATAAAGATCGTACCGTTAAAAATACGTAGCAAGATTTGCTAAATGTATGATGTACCTCTTTTTACTTATTTATAATTAAATAGTGCCTTTTTTGTTGTTACGTTACTTGTCGGAAATTGACCGCTTGCGATGCAGCCCATGAGTTTAAGTGTGGCCCTCAGGAAACCACTAGACTAGAACGACATCCGTCAACTTGTGAACATCAATCGTCCGCCGACCTTCCATTTCTCGAAAATATTTTCGTTCACACTATCCATTCTTCCCCTACTTCACCACTTCTAATCCTTTCCCTTCATCAAACCGCATTCGCTCTTCTAAATGCATCCATTTCAATAGCATTTATCCGCCTTCTACGGATTTCATTCATTCTCCAGGTTTCCGATTTATATGTCACTATGCACTGAAGATACTGTACTTCATTCTTTTCGTTATCGTGGGTTTCCGTAACGCTCCATATGCGTAGACAGTCAATCGCTCTCCGTAGTTTCCCGTATTTGTCCACCACCCGTTCCTTCATGACCTATAATAGCCCCCACATACTTACACTTGTCATATTGTATTATAGTTTCTCTGTCGATTAACACTAGTTCGGTTGATGCATAGTTTCCTCCGTGTTGGTAGTCATGCCAAATCTGTCATATTCTTCTTTGATCTTCGTACTCATGTATTCCAAGCCGCCTTTATGTTAAGCTAGTAGCACCTTATATTCCGCAAACTTCAGTGAAAGTAGTTGTTCCTACTTAATGTTATTCCTATTCGGCTACATTTATTTTTCCATTGCTCTAACGCTTTCCTGATACATGTTTTAAATACAGGCGGTGAAATACAACAACCTTGTCGTAGACCTTTGGTAACAGAAAAGCTTTCAGAAAATTTATTTCCAATTTTGATCTTTATTGTCATTCCGGTATACAGGATCTTTTATATGTTAATTAGAAATACTAACAAAGTATCAAATCAACTAAAAATATCTAAAATATGACTTTGAATATGTAAAATCTGCACAGAAAGTCGTCAATTAAGTTTTAATGATGTAAAATGTTGTTACATCACCAAAATATTGTAACATTGGAACCCTATCGAACAGCCGAGAGCGTCCTCCGCCCGTCCCTCCGCTAGTCGAGCAGGTGTAACCTCAGTCAAGGCCGCACTCAAATACGTTCCAGAGTGTTCAAGAACACTTGACATACGCATTAAGCTGGCGTGCAGTAAGGATGGAAAATTATTCTGGAACGTGTGTGCTACCTATAAAAGGGACAAAGGCCGGCTTTGTCTGTTAGTTACGTTGGCGAGTTACTTAGTGCCTCTCAAATGGCTTACTGAAAAGTGTTTACTGTGTTATAATTAGTGTGGAACTCTGTTACTTGATATTATTATTGCCTGTGGACAAATTTAACTTGAATTATTGTACGAGTATAATCTTGTTGAATAACTTGTTGATTACAAACTGTTATTTGTGATTAATTAAAGCTGGCGATTAGTGACTTCATTGGTGTCTGTGTTTTGTTTCCACTGTACCATACGACGATCAGTGAGACCGTCGTAACAATATTATGCAATCTCACTTTTAATCATCTGCTGGTCAGCTGATTGTATGCTATAAAGGAAACTCGACATATTTTCCTAAATGTAGTAATATCTCTTAAAATTTAAATAAATATTCTCAAAACTATTATTAAAACAAAACAAAAAAATAATAATAATTTTTCTAACAAAGTAGACTAGTAGTTAATGGAATATTGAATTTATTTAAGAGAACAAAGAGCAACATAACAAAAATTACAATCATTTTAATAATTATCACATCTTTGTAGTGGCCACCCGTTTCTTTATAATTTGTTTTAGGAGGAACATGTGTTCTGTACAAGATCTGCCTGCTCGACAACTATCCTGATCGTTTTCTTCGAAAGAAATTTTCTACTTCAATCTAAGACTTCAATATTTTGACAAAAAGCGACTCACGATGCCTGTGACTGAGATCGCTTTTAGTTGTGGCAGCCCACCTTCTTTCGTTCTTGCGTGAAGAGGGGATGTGTGCTTCTTTCCAGTCACTAGGACAACACGCTCATTTAAGAGCATTTTGAACACATCGGTCACCATTGTGAGCAGCTTCTCAGTTCCATTTATGTTAATTTCGGGTGATATTCTCTCTGACCCGAAGGTTGTCTTCGTTTTGAAATAATTCAAACTTAACCTGGGTCTAAATGTACAAACGGTTATTTTCTACGATTCTAGTATTGCATAGTGCTCTTAATTAAGTAATACCGTTAATTCAGTCTTTGAGAATGCAGGTATTAATTTTTTGAATCGTGCTTCAATCATTATAAAATTTAACAGTTGTACAAGAAAAAACTATTTTACATTGTTATATGAAATTACAAGAAAGCAATGTGTTGGAGTTTGATATCTTTTTTGAAAAGTGAAGGTGCAGCGTATTAAGGAAAAAGCATTCACTTATATTCATAGCATTCACTTCCACAGTGTCTGCTGCAACACCATTTGTATCATGTTATGTAAACAAAGGGAATGTTTTCAATTAATGTGTCAGATAACAGCGCTCATGTTCACGTGGATACGATAACAGCACTTCACTAAAGCGTGTTTTAATATTTTATGAGCTAAAAATAACTTTTCGATAAATCTGTGACCCGTATACAGTGTAGGCCTACTGTTGCTGACGGTATAAAGCATTTTCAGTTTTTAGAAAATATTATTGAAATAAACAAAATATTAACTGCTTTGCGTGGAACTTCGACATAAAATTGATGCATGTATTGAAGAAAATCTGAATAATAACGAGATGGATAAAAATAAGTAACTCAAGTAGGGTGACAAATCGCCCCGAAAACCCGGGATTCGGATGAATTGACTACCATGCAGGACTTCAGTTGTCCCGCATTTTAAGTATTGTAAAACACGAGTTTTTATTTGGATGACGAGGGCGAAAAAAAGAATGTAAATAATCTAAAGACAAATTTAGTAAAGAAAAGAGGACAGAATTGTTTTCAGTTTTTTGGTAAAGAACTACGTAGGCCTATTTTCAACTTCTATAACTGTGTAACTACCGAACTTACTTGTGATAGCGTCTCATAAATGTCAGCATAATAATAATATTCTCTTTTATGAAATTTTAACTGCGTGTTGATAAAAACAGACTGAACATTGAAACACTGGCTGGGATTCAAGTTTCCTACGATTTTATTGTGCACTGCATATAATTCTGTAAATAAAATAAAAAAATGGAGTCTGGAAAACAGTGTTACACCTACAAAATAGTCATAGCCGAAACCTTCAACATTAGGAGCATAAAATTGAATTGATATTGTGTGTGTGTGTGTATGGGTGTGTGTACGCGCGGGGGGCGTGTAGCTTAATAATAAAATTAACAACAATAAACTAATATACTTTAATATCAATAACAATAGTTTTAATAAAGTAATGTTGTAAAATACAATAAATAGTTGGAATAAAAATGTCTTGTGGGAAAAATTGATTCTCTTTTTTAATGTCCTTGGAGAAAAAATAGGACACTGAACAGCTCACACCTTTATGTGGAGACTGTGTCCACCTCCGTCCTCCTCCTAGCTCCGGGGCTTGTAGTCGTCCTCTACTTTCTTGTGTTTAAGGGGACCTAATCCCGTTTTACAAAACACCTTCCCTTTTGATTTTATAAATTCCGTGTAAGTAAAGTAAATTCCGAAAGTAAATCAGTGTATAAATTTAAGCAGACTTGTTCTGGCTGTTGAAAGAAAACGTGATGGACAGATAGAGAGAGAGAGAGAGAGAGAGAGAGAGAGAGAGAGAGAGAGAGAGAGAGAGAGAGAGAGAGAGAGAGAGGGGCCTGTTTGCATTAGAAACATAGATCAATACAAAAACAACTGCTCTTCCTAAATGTATATAATTGACTACCCACATTAATCTTAAATGCTGTCTATATATGTCTATTATATATATATGACAGTCCCAGAATTTGACTTGGATAATTTAAGCCTATTTAAAATCATTATTTACAACAGATCATTTTAATCTGTGGAAACTAACCACCGAACAGAAATTACACGTAAAATCATGCGATTTTCAGCAGTTTTTGTAGCACAGACAGTTGAAGTTTGAAACAAAAGTTGGAAACATGTGTGAAGAGGGAAGACCCGCATGTGGTATCTGTCATGATCGTATACATCTCTCAAGTCTAGACTTTTGCCTTTAAAGTTCTATTACAACACAACAGAGATGGATTATTCTTGTTTTTTTTCCGGGTGTTGTTTGATCTTCAGCCAAACGTTTCGGCTAAAACTACGGTAGCCCTTATTCAGCGGCAATCCTAACACTTCGTCGCTGAGGAGCCATAGCCTAATATAAACGGTGCCATAGCCGACCTCGACGGAGAATAAACGTTGTCCAACGAGTGGAACACAAAGTCGGTCCAATAAACTAATTCCCTGTAGTCCGCTGTCTGAAGCCAGTGTCAAACTGGCAGTAAAAGAGCTGTATTAAAAACATAACTTATTACTTTCACGGATTAAGAAATGTTGGAACGTGACACGTAAGTGGAAGTGGCGTAGGCAATACATCCCTATAATGCTAAAGTGAACGAGTAAACGATTGCATATGCTTCGTAATCAACGTAAATGGAGTCACAAAAATATAGGCCTACTGTTGGAAAGCGCATGGTAGAAAGAAAATACGACGTTTCACAGATCTCAGAATGAGGCACTGAGAGGCCGTAAAACGCATTTTTTTTTTAGCAGTAATATACCTAAAATGTAATAGAAAAAGTAGCGATACCTGTAAATATCCTCTGTGTACGTTGTAACGTCTCGCGGTTTTCTCCGAGTCAATTTACGTCTTGGTGATATACTTTCCTACATAAACACCACGTGTGTACGTCATCTTGTAACGTCTCGCGGTTTATTTCCCCGAGTAGTAGTACCTTTACTTTTTCCATGTTCTTGGTGACAGTAGGTACGCAAAATTCTACCAACTTCCCTTAAGACGCGTTCGGCAGGATTACTACTAGGGTGGTATACTGACGTTTTATATGTTCTTATTTGCAATTTCCACAATTCTTCTTTCCACTTTTTACCTCTAAACTGCGTCCCATGATCCGTTACTATGGTTTCCGGTCTTCCCACTTCTGGTAAGTATTATTGAATAATTACCTCTTAAATTTTCTTTGTAGTAGCTCTACTGATTGGGTAGAGTTTTGTATATTTGGTATAATGGTCAAACATAATTATTATATATTTAAATTTATGTCTCCCTCCACTTCTGGGAAAAGGTCCACATATACCTAAGAAGGTTTTCTCAAGTTTACCGTTAGATTTTATTGTAATCATAGCTCCAGTTCTCTTCTCATTATTGATTTTTACTAACTGGCATATGTTGCAGTTTTTCAATATTAATCTTACTCTCTTATTTATTGCTTTTATATAACAATGTTTAGACTAAGCTTTAATAACTTTGAGTGGTCCCATGTGACCATATCTTTCATGGTAGTCCTTTATTAGGGCTACTTCAGTTGCTTCTGGTACATACATTTTCCACACATGATCCTCAATGGTTGGACGGATAAAAAGGATTTTTTCATGAACACAGAAAATTTTTGTTATTATAGGATCCTTTTGTGATATCCTGTCTCTAATTTTTATTAATTTGTCGGCCATTTCCTGATCTATTTTTATTTTACTAATTATATCCTGTAACTCTTTTTTCAATTTGATAATGTAATATATCTTCCCAATACTCTCCGGTTCTACTTCAAATGTTCCTTTTTCTAGGTTAATCCGTGACAGTCGGTCTGCTATTATATTCTTCTTCCCCGGGATATATTCCCAATCTAAATTATACTCTTGAAGTATTAACACCCATCTTGTGAGCCTACCGTGGTTAAGTTTACAGTTTTTTAAAAAGGAGATTGACCTATGGTCGGTCCTTATGGTTACTGGGTATCCCAATATAAATGTTCGGAATTTTATACATGAGAACACAACACTCAGCAGTTCCTTTTCAGTTACAGTATAATTCCGCTCACAACTACTCAGTACTCTGCTTGCAAAACTGATGACCCAATGATTTCCTTCCTCATCTTCCTGATATAGTTCACTTCCAAGACTAAGGTTGCTGGCATCACAATTTATGAAAAAACGTTCATTGAAATTTGGGTGGTGTAGCATTATGCTATCCAGAAATTTATTTTTTATTATCTTAAAATTATTGTCTTCCTTTTCTTCCCATTTCCACTTGTTTTTCTTCGAAAGTAAATATTGGAAGTTGGCTGTTACTTCTGAATAACCCTGTTGAAATTTCCTATAATAGTTGCATATCCCCAAAAAGGATTGTAATTGTTTTAAGTTTTTTGGTTTAGGGAAATCTTGGATAGCCTTTACTTTCTCAGGAGATGGTTTAATTCCAGTAGCTGACAGAATGAATCCTAAAAATGGTAATTCATGTGTGATAAATTTAGATTTATCTAGTTTCAAAGTTATATTATGTTGTAACAGCTTATTTAACAGTGTTTCCACTCTATTACAATGCTCCTCCCATATACAAGAAGTAATTAATATGTCATCAACATATATCGTAGTGAAGTCTAAAACTTCTTTACCCAAAATTTGATCCATGCATTGGATGAACACGGCCACAGAATTTACCAATCCAAAAGGCAAACGTTTAAAATGATAATTTCGTCCTTCAAATATGAAAGCGACATATTGTCTGCTGTTATGGTGCAACTCTATTTGCCAATATCCACAGACTGCATCCCAAGTACTCATGTACTTACATCCATAGAACTTTTTCATTATTTCTTCAATCTCACCTGGAGACGTGCGGTCGTTAATGAGCATTTTATTCAGCTCCCGAGCATCGAGGCATAGTCTTACTTGACCATCTTTCTTTCGTATAGCTACCAATGGGCTGGTATACGGAGAATTGCTTCTTTCAATTATATCTTCCAATATCATCCTCTGAATTTCCTTTCTTGCTGATTCTTTCAAGGCTTGAGCGATGGGATATGACCGTTTATTAAAATTGACATTTTCTTTGAACTTTAATTCACACAGGAAGTTTTTTGCTTTTCCAGGTGAATCCGAGAATACTGATCTATATTTATTATAAATTTTTATAAGTTGTTGTTTTTGTTCTACACTGATTATTTCCTGGGCCTGCCTATCTTGAAACTCTATGATTTCTTCTATCTTCTCTTGCCAAATCTTTGATTCTGTTACTTCTGTATTTTTACCTAGGGTTAACCTATTATTCTCCCTAATATAGAATGAGCTCAGACACTGAGGGGCACTTTGGCTACCAATTATCTCAGCCGATAACTCACCTTCTTCTGCGCTCAGTGTTACTATACCACTGGCCAGATTTATAACTGCAGTGTGTCGCCGTAGCATATCACACCCTATTAACACCCTAAAAGGTAGCCCTTTGGCTACTAAAAATCCCATAGGTATTCCTATCCCACTGTTAGTAACATTCAAAGACACTTGTTTTCTGACTGTTTTATTTTGTTTCCCGGTGGCGCCAATAATTGTTAAGTTATTAATTGGTAAAGTAGGTATTCTCTCAGTAGTTAGTTCAGTAATCCGGTCAAGCTCTAATTGATCAATAATTGAAACATTTGCTCCTGTATCAATCATGGCTTCTGCTAATACTCCATTTAATTTGATTCGTATATAAACTATATCATTGTTTTGTGATGACTCCTTAATTGCTCTTTCTTCCATTAACTCCGCCTGTATATTCTTTAAATAATGGTTTCTGATAATTGTTATTGGTTTTGTTAATTTACTATTATTATTAGGCCTGTGGTAAATTCTGTGCCCGGTTATTTCTAGCAGTGACGGACAGTCACATCTTCTCACTGCTGGTACCCTTTTCCCCGATTTCCGTCATTATTATTATTTGGTTCAACAGTCTCAGTATGTTGAGGATTGCTTAATGGCCTTCTTTCCTCCTCACTGGCTCTGAATCTAGGTTGTTCTTCACTCCTACTTCTTTGTGGACCTTCTTCTCTCTGATATGAATCATTTCGATAATTTCGATTATTATAATTTTGCCCTCTTCCTCGATACCTGTTATTATAATAATTATTGTTGGCACGGACATAATTTACCCTTGGTCGATTATCTCTGGGTGGTTCGTTTTTCCGCTCCTCTGTATTCCCTGACCTCCATCTACTCCTGTAATATGATTCTTGCTCATAGTTCTCTAATAGTGTTTCCATACCTCCAATGGTCTTTATTTGTCCGCTTAGTCGAGCACTGATAATCTTTTCCTCGAAGTGATATGCGATTTTGGTCACCAAACACTCTTCAGGGATCTTTGGGTCTAAATATTTTGCCACACATACCTTCCCCAAAAAATAAGCAGTAGATGTCTGTCCTGTACTGCGGTCATACCTCCCATGACAGATATCGTCTATAATAATGTTTTGCACTGACTCAGACCAGTACTTAAGCTTGAACATCATCTTAAAATTCCCATAATCACACACCTTGTTCCGGATTACATTCCACCAATTATCGTTAATGTTTTTGAAACATTCATCTAGTATTCCTTTAATCATGTTCCATCGGTTCTCCTTCGACCTATTTAAAATTTCATCTACTCTTCCTAAAAATTCGAGTGGGTTTCTTCGATGATCTCGAAAGTTTACACTTTCCCTATTATCTTGGATAGTATGTTGAGTGTTGCATGTAGATCTGGAACCCATTCTATCTACCTCCCCTTGTAGGTTTGTTTGTAGTTGTTGTAAATTGTCTAATTTTTCTCCTTGGTTATGGAACTGGTTCTTGACATTTTCTATTGTCTCGTTAAAATCTGTGAATTTGCTGTTTATGTTGCTTTTTATACCATCCAACTGATCATTATTTTCCTGGCGTATGGCCATTATACGAACTTGATTACTTTGTTCCTCTCGGTCCATTCGGGCATCTATTCCTGTTTTAATTTGTTCCATCTTTCTTCTGTTTTATTTAATCTTTGATTGGTTTCAATTATTTTCTTCTCTGCATCTTCCTTATGTTCCTCTACTCTTTGGCTAAGTGTTTTGTTAACATTTTCAATTTTACTCTCGAGATTTTCCCTTAACTCCTTATTGAAATTCTCCATTTTACGGTTTTGTTCATTCATGGTTTCTCTGATATCTCCACGAATGGCCTCAATTTTTTCGTTTAGTTGTTTCACTAAACCTTCCTGAATACCGTCTATTTTCTCATTGGTTTGCTTGTTATTTTCCTCCTGTTTCCTAAAATTTTCATCTATTTTATCATTGGTTTGTTTGTTTTGTTCCTTCAAAGTTTCGTTTTGTTTCTTTGAAGTTTCCTCCTGTTTCCTAAAGCTTTCATCTATTTTATCAAATTTCTCGTTGGTTTGCTTTGAGTTCTCCTCCTGTTTCCTAAATTGTTCTGCCATAAATTTCATCATTTCCTGCCAATTTGGTTCTTCTCTGGCTTCCGCTTTATCTGGTTGGTCCCTTTGGGCATCCTCTTCAACTCTTTCCTTTTCCATGTTTGTGACTACTTCGGTTTCTTCTTTATCACTCGTTGGTTGTTCCATTTCACTGTCCGTGACTACTTCTATCTCTCGTTCCTGTCCACCTTCTTCCTTCTCCTTGTCTTCTGCCCTCTTCTTCGATCTGCCTCTGGTATTATGCATTTCTTGTTTTATCATAGTTGCCGACGAAAATTAGGTTTTTTGTTAGATTATCTTTCGTATATCTCAAAAGTTCTTTCATAATTAAAGCCCTTTTAAGTTGAGCGCCATCTTTTAACGTCTCGCGGTTTTCTCCGAGTCAATTTACGTCTTGGTGATATACTTTCCTACTTAAACACCACGTTTGTACGTCATCTTGTAACGTCTCGCGGTTTATTTCCCCGAGTAGTAGTACCTTTACTTCTATTTATGCTCTTCGAAAATCTCGCGTTAATAAGAGTCACAGAATTTGTTATAATTTATGTTCAATGTTTCCAAAAATCTAGTGTGCGTGATTATGCAAATATTTCCCTTAGATTTTATTTGGGTGAAATCAATACCGTTGTTTGACAGTAGTTAGGAGAGAGAGTGCAAAGAGAATTACTCTCTTAGTATACGATTAATTAATTCAAATTTCTCCGCTCATGAGACCAGCTGACTGTGACCTTTACAAACACATTTGAGGTTAAATTAACTCCAAATGGTACGTTATATTTTCTGGTTGTCCGTTCTCTTCTCAGTCTCCTGACAATCTGTAACCAACTACCATCTACTGAAAATAATACACATTTTTATTCAAACAACAAAGTATTCATTGGATTTATTTAGCATTTTTTTTTATCTTCTCCCAAAACAGAAAGGGATAATCGATTCTTACTGACAACACAGCATTAATTCGATCTTACTTTTCAAACATATAATATATAACAAATATTTTATTTTTTATTTCAATAACAATAAAGAAACAATTTATTAATTTCCCAGGGTTATTATAGAGTTCTTTGTACGATGAGAAAGTCAGAAATGAATATGGGTTAATACCAAGCTTTACAAAAATACAGTTTATAATTTGTATTATTTATGTTATGTAGTTGCTTGGTTAACCGCTAGAGCGCAGATTACGTTTCTTCACTGAAAACACGAAAATTATTTAGTGGCGGCCGGAATGTTCACAAGAACCCGTACTGCTGGTTTTTTTAGGTTAACTAAATAATAAAGTTTATGTTCACCTCTTTTCCTGAAGTATTTAAGGATATGGTGCTGTTTATAGTGTTATAAAGTTATAGTGGAGGAGTAATTTAGTTAAATTTTACTCGTTAACGATCTCACCAAAATGTCGAAGTTCTGTGTGCTAGGCCTGGACATCGAATGTTGATTTTTCAAGGTTTCATCAAATTACGGGCGTGAATTGTTCTATTCGAAGGAGTTCTAATATGTAGTAGACATCACTCGTTAATTTTTTATTAATTTTGCACTACTTATTCCAAATGGTATCTGTTCATTTCTTAAATTTTTATATGCATTACACTTTTTCAAAACGTTCACTTCCAAATCGTTTTAACAATTAAATTCCAATCTTGTTAGTTGGTTACTGTTAGTAACCAAGAATTTTTATGGTTTTTTATTGGTGAATCTATATACTTTTTAGTATATAGTGCGACAACACAAATTACTAAACTATTGGCGCATAGGATATGATAGTATGTGTATTTCAAATTACAAGTCTATATTGGAGGGTTTAAGATTATTTATTGTACAAACACAAGTTATAGTTTATATGGTATATTTGAAATGTACAGAATGTAATGTTTGATATAGAGTCTTTCTTTTAAAATGTTAAATAATGTTCATACGCAAGACGTGATACGTTACATAAGAAGACTCCCACGATGATGTTGTTGAAGAGAAGGGCCGGTCTTTGCGGTATAGTTGGTTCGTCAGATGTGGCTTACAAATGACAGACGTTTCACCAGAAACGTATACAGCTGGGCTGGCGTCCTGTAACAGCTGGGCTGGTCCTATAACAGCTGGGCTGGTGTCCTATAACAGCTGGGCTGGTGTCCTATAACAGCTGGGCTGATGTCCAATAACAGCTGGGCTGATGTCCTGTAACAGCTGGGATGATGTCCTATAACAGCTGGGCTGATGTCCTGTAACAGCTGGGCTGATGTCCTATAACAGCTGGGCTGATGTCCTGCAATTCCCACGATGAATCCAACACTTCGCACACACAACGGTACTACGGATTTAATTACATGCAAAACTTCTATAGAGTTTAAGACCAAGTAATATCTCAGGTGACAGTGAGTTTAATCAATAACGGTATATTGAGCTTATACCTCTCCGGCTTCTTCAAGTGTTCTCGCGAATACCAAGGTCTACCGCGATCAGCAGACCACCCTATGAGGAAATCTTGCACTAGCACGGAAACGTCTTGATGGAACTATTGCGTAACAATTAATGATACTGTCACTGCGGAAAATCTCGCACAGTGATACAGTTACACTCACTTCTTACACACGTAATACTACAATATTAATATCGTGTGTAAAGATATAAAATCAATTGTTATGCGTCACACGCGTTACTATCCCCGAAAAGTCTTAACCAATCCTTGCAAGCGGTATAATCTTGTACAAGGAATTGTATGTACCGTTCACGGTAGCAGCAGTGAAGAACTGCTTGTAATTTTACGCACAATGCGTTAAAACACTGATGTGTGCAAATGTACTACACACACAGTTCTGAGTCTTCCCGTTTCACTAACGACGAATAGTCTTTACAACACCTTGCAAGCGGTAGAATTCTTGGACAAGGAGTGCACGTCCCGTTCGCGGTAGATGGCGTAGAAGAACTGCCTGTGTAACGACAGGCTTAAGAAAATTTCCAACCACCAGTCAGCATTCTATTGGTGGATGGAAGTCACATGGTTAGTAAAGGTGACCATGCACTTTTCATGCAGTAGAGTGCATTTACTTTGTAACAGCATGCATAGCGGTAATCAGACTACTCGTATCTCATGCATGACTGCCTACATACTAATAATATACATGAACGTAAACAATAGTCCGACAGGTATAGGGATTGTAGCGATACACATGTCTCAGTTCAGCTAATGTCAAAACAACGATAATACTTCACGCACCGCCCGGGAAACGTTTCCCACTCGCGCACGCGCGCACGTTTCCACTAACACAGTACATGAATAACCATAAATAATAATGCACAGTTTTTTTAAACTAAACCCTTAACCTTACTAAATACAATTGATAACAACCAAACTTAACCATCTACCAATATAATATGAATGTCCATTGTCTGTGTAATATATGAACTTGCCCCGCCTATCATGATCCTGTGATTCGTTGCAGGATTAACTCCTTCCCGCATAAAAAAAAAATTTTTTTTTTTTTAGTTAACTAACAAAAATAAAATTTTTTTTTTTTTAATATACCCAAAACAACTTCCTAATCCTGAAATAATAATAATACCCTCGAACTAAAATCAAATAAACATCCTCAATTAATACTAACAATTCCAACTGTCACTTTGACAGAAGCATCAAATCAAAAGACACGTGGTAACCTTCAAACCAAAACAAACACACATGTTCTTGACACACAGATAACGACATCTAATGCAGGGTCATAGGGTACACAGACAACATTCATTATCAAAACTAGATTATTGTTCATTCACAGAGCCATCTTACATACAACATTTAAACCTGAATTGACATATTTAAATCACTACACATTCTTACCCCTATATCCTGACATTTATTTCTGAGTTTACGGATCCTTTGTATAATACTTCCTCAATGAGGACGCATGGAATTTACCAATCGCACGGTTGGTATTTGGGTTGGTTAAGATAAAGGTATTTTTCCCAACTTGCTCCGACAGGGTATACGGACCATTATACAGCCTAAAAAACTTCGCGGCTGTGTTGTCCTCCCTTCTTCCAACATTTAATGCTCGTAACAGCACACTCTCTCCAGTCTTGAACTTGACTAGTTTATGTTCCGCATTAAATTTTTCCGTGCGCTCCTCGGCGCACTTTTTAATGCGTCTTCTAGCTTCGATTTTCTTTATCTCAACTGGTATAGGCATATTATGCGTCGCTATCCTGATATCGTGTTTACTATTATTTATAGTACATTTTAGTATTTTATTTGGAAAATCAATGCTCGCGTGCAGTTTATTTAATGTGTCCACTCCCAAAATAACATTATACACAAGTTTCTTGACAATAAGCACAGAGACTTCTATTTCCATTCCCTGAATGGATACTGTTATCATAGCTTGACGGTCAACCCTCTGAGATTCACCCGTCGCTGATTTTATGATTTTGTGGGCTGCTGGCAGAATCGGGATTTTTTAAAAATGTTTCCTGTGCTTCTCTAGGAATCGCTCATCCATTAACGAGATTTCTGCGCCGCTGTCAAATAAAACTTCGCCGACACATCCGTTAATTTTCGCGTTGACACAGTGTCATTTTCAACACTAATACCTTTCTCATTTTCCTTACTATGGTTATTGCAAATTAAACTATCTCTAATTACGGCAGGATATAGGCCGGACACTACAAATTTTTTCTTATAATTAACATCTTTCACATTTGATTTATTGAACTGCTTTTTATAGTTACACCGGGCTTTTGAAACTTCATTCCTACCTTTACGTGTACTAGTTATTTTGTTGCACGGACTCACGCCGTGCAGCCTTACACGTTTTTTGACTGTTCTATATCGGAATCCTCTTCCGCTACTACTGCTACTTTATTGGCATTAAATTTTTGATTGGTATTTCTATTAGACATCTTAGGTCGTTGTTGTTGTTGCGACTGTGTTTGCTTGGTTTGATTTTGATATTGAAAACTTTTATGCGGTGTTTCATTACTGTTACCATTGATATTCGGGTTGTCGATACCTTCCCATTTTGCAAGTAATGTGAGTAGCTCATTCCACGACTTAACTCCTTGCGTAAGGACGGCCACCTGTATCCCGCGTCCAAAGTGGTGCGCAAGTTTACTTACCATGTCAGGTTCGGTTAAGCTAGGCTCAAGATATCTAGCTCTGGATATCAACTGCATCACATATGCATCTTTAGGACCTCTGGTATTGGAATATTTTCCAAACTCCAGCTGCGTACGTATCTTCCGCTGGATCTCCTCATTCCAGTATCTAGCTCTGAAATGTCTTACCAGGCCTTCCAACGTGTTGATTTTATCCTGGACGATACTAAACCACTCCGCAGCGGTACCCTTAAGTCGCCGCACTATGAAATTAATTCTATCCGCTTCACTTAAGGTATCACCAATTTGCTCCAGATCCCGCTGGCAAATTTGAATGAAATCCATGGGGTTTTCATTCTCCCGTCCATAAAATCTTTGCTGTGAATTAACGTCATCCAAAGTCTTATATACATACGTAGTACAGTTTAGTGGTGACGAGGTACTTTGCAATCGTGACACTTGCTGTTGCAGCTCTTGAATCCGCACGTCTTGCTCAGCCATTAATTCACTCACCGTGGATCTGTGTTGTATTACCTGCTCCTCCACTCCAGCGAGTTTCGCACCATATTCATTAAGTCGTGACTTATTAACCTCCAAACTCGCCTCTATATGAGCTTTCATAGCTTCCACGGTCTCGCTAATACGCTTTTCTGCCGCTTCTATCATTTGTTTGCTTTGTTTAGATTGCTCCTGCACGGCCGCATATATTCTTTTGTTTTCGTCGTGGATCGATTTACTTCTTTTCTCGGCTTCTGCACTTCTTTTCTCGGCTTCTGCTGAAAGCTTCTGTATACTCATTTTCACCTCCTCTTGACGGGCTTTATTTTCCTCTTTATCAGTTTTCCGCTCTTCTTTATTGGCTTTCATTTCTTCGGACATGGTTTCCATCTTCGCTAATAAGGCCGCTAAAGCATTCTTGATTTCAGCAGTATCCGCCATAATGATTAAAATTTAATTTAAAATTTAGTAAATTTAAATTTATTGATTTATACGCCAAGCAAGTTATTATTATCACAACAAGATTAGAACGTATTGTAACCAGTTTATATGGACACAGAAAAAGCAGTTCAAAATATCAACATGTAAATACCTTATCTAATATACAACAACTAATAATCTACCTCCAATATACTGATAAAATCTGTTCATATATGATATACAAGAGAATATGCACACTTGAAAAATTATATCCTCAGCTTTTCATATGCACAATACACATACAATTATTATGCTAATTATATTTATACGTCGGATTTTTCCAACAAATTTTATATTCATAGACAAATATGTAATAGCGTAAACTAATCGCTATTTAACGAGCCCTACGTTGCTAAGCGCCAAAATATCTCTATGCGACAACACAAATTACTAAACTATTGGCGCATAGGATATGATAGTATGTGTATTTCAAATTACAAGTCTATATTGGAGGGTTTAAGATTATTTATTGTACAAACACAAGTTATAGTTTATATGGTATATTTGAAATGTACAGAATGTAATGTTTGATATAGAGTCTTTCTTTTAAAATGTTAAATAATGTTCATACGCAAGACGTGATACGTTACATAAGAAGACTCCCACGATGATGTTGTTGAAGAGAAGGGCCGGTCTTTGCGGTATAGTTGGTTCGTCAGATGTGGCTTACAAATGACAGACGTTTCACCAGAAACGTATACAGCTGGGCTGGCGTCCTGTAACAGCTGGGCTGGTCCTATAACAGCTGGGCTGGTGTCCTATAACAGCTGGGCTGGTGTCCTATAACAGCTGGGCTGATGTCCAATAACAGCTGGGCTGATGTCCTGTAACAGCTGGGCTGATGTCCTATAACAGCTGGGCTGATGTCCTGTAACAGCTGGGCTGATGTCCTATAACAGCTGGGCTGATGTCCTGCAATTCCCACGATGAATCCGACACTTCGCACACACAACGGTACTACGGATTTAATTACATGCAAAACTTCTATAGAGTTTAAGACCAAGTAATATCTCAGGTGACAGTGAGTTTAATCAATAACGGTATATTGAGCTTATACCTCTCCGGCTTCTTCAAGTGTTCTCGCGAATACTAAGGTCTACCGCGATCAGCAGACCACCCTATGAGGAAATCTTGCACTAGCACGGAAACGTCTTGATGGAACTATTGCGTAACAATTAATGATACTGTCACTGCGGAAAATCTCGCACAGTGATACAGTTACACTCACTTCTTACACACGTAATACTACAATATTAATATCGTGTGTAAAGATATAAAATCAATTGTTATGCGTCACACGCGTTACTATCCCCGAAAAGTCTTAACCAATCCTTGCAAGCGGTATAATCTTGTACAAGGAATTGTATGTACCGTTCACGGTAGCAGCAGTGAAGAACTGCTTGTAATTTTACGCACAATGCGTTAAAACACTGATGTGTGCAAATGTACTACACACACAGTTCTGAGTCTTCCCGTTTCACTAACGACGAATAGTCTTTACAACACCTTGCAAGCGGTAGAATTCTTGGACAAGGAGTGCACGTCCCGTTCGCGGTAGATGGCGTAGAAGAACTGCCTGTGTAACGACAGGCTTAAGAAAATTTCCAACCACCAGTCAGCATTCTATTGGTGGATGGAAGTCACATGGTTAGTAAAGGTGACCATGCACTTTTCATGCAGTAGAGTGCATTTACTTTGTAACAGCATGCATAGCGGTAATCAGACTACTCGTATCTCATGCATGACTGCCTACATACTAATAATATACATGAACGTAAACAATAGTCCGACAGGTATAGGGATTGTAGCGATACACATGTCTCAGTTCAGCTAATGTCAAAACAACGATAATACTTCACGCACCGCCCGGGAAACGTTTCCCACTCGCGCACGCGCGCACATTTCCACTAACACAGTACATGAATAACCATAAATAATAATGCACAGTTTTTTTTAAACTAAACCCTTAACCTTACTAAATACAATTGATAACAACCAAACTTAACCATCTACCAATATAATATGAATGTCCATTGTCTGTGTAATATATGAACTTGCCCGGATCATTATCATGATCCTGTGATTCGTTGCAATAGACTATTATTAATTATTATAAATTTATTTCTTCTTTTTATAAAAATAATCCTTTTTAGATTTTATTTATAATCCAATTTAATTTATTTAAGGTTATTCTTTATATTTTTCCTTAAGCTTGTACATTGGTATTTTATATTTTAATCTCCTTTAATTTGATTTATTTATGATTTATCATTTACTTAATGTATCCTTACTCTAAACTATTTTTCCTATGCCATCTTGCTAACATAGTATTACTTTATATTATTATTATTTTATATTTAACCCTGGGTTATCTTATATTTAAACAAAATCATTATATTAAACACAAAGATTATTCCTAGGTACAAGATCTTTGTGGCCTACACAATACAAAATTACAAAATACAAAAAATACAAAAAATACAAAATTTGTCAGCAGCAATATAGTCCACTGCTCCAATATTGATTGTTTTACTTCCATATTCCTTAAGGAAATGGAAGCTTGGTGATGGCAAAAGAAATCGTGTTCGAGATTATTGCAGATTCTGATTGTACTACACTCAAAACATGAAAAAAGTCGTTTTCCGAAAAGTGTCTGTGTGTGTGTCTGTCTGTGTGTCTATGTGTAGATTTTTTTCTGTGGTAAACGATAACTGCCGCAAATTCAAACAGAATCAAATAATTTTTTGTATACAGCCCTGATTTGTAGAGTACTCACGACCTTTTGTTTTTGGTGAAGATCGGTTAAGGGTAAGGGGTAATTTACCTGTAACATTTTATGTTTTAACAAGGGTATTTCCTATGGCAAACGATAACAGCCGCAAATTCAAACAGAATCAAAAGATTATTTGCATACAGCCCTAAATTGTAGAGTTCTCAAGACCTATTGTTTTTGGTGAAGATCGGTTAAGGCAAAGGGGTAGTTTACCTGCAACGTTTTTTTAACAAGGGTATTTTCTATGGCAAACGATAACAGCCGCAAATTCAAACAGAATCAAATAATATTTTGCATACAGCCCTGATTTGTAGAGTACTCAAGACCTATTGTTTTTGGTGAAGATCGGTTAAGGGCAAGGGGTAGTTTACCTGCAACGTTTTTTTATCAAGCGTATTTTCTATGGCAAACGATAGCCGCAAATTCAAACAGAATCAAATAATTTTTTGCATACGTCCCTGAATTGTAGAGGTCTCAAGGACTTTCGGTTTTGGTGAAGATCGGTTAAGGGGAAGGGGTAGTTTACCTGCAACCTTTTACGTTTTAACAACAGTAAAGTACTTGAAAATTCATTTAAACTTTTTCAAACAATGGTAATTGTTAAAAATAAAATAATTTTGTTGCCAGGGAATAAAATTATAATTTTTTAATTTTAATGTAAATTATGTATGAGTTAATATCTTTATATATATATAATTCTTCTGTACGTGTGTATGTCACTGAACTCCTCCATGTATAAAATAATATATCGTTCGTGGCAGGTAAGCATATCTCAGTTATGTAATGTTTACATTTCCATTTTATTATTATGCCTACAGCAATAAAAAGGCAGGTAAGACACACACACACACACACACAATTCACGTTATTTCTGGCCTCACTCATGTTTATTTTCTTACATTTGCACGCTTTTTAAATGGAAAGTGCCGAAGCCCACACCAACATAACGCGTGCAAGCCGAAAAAATGAACATCAATTTGCTTCCTGTGGATCGCTGGGCAATGTAACTGCACGTGTTTACAGAGGAACGATTCATAGACAGACTTTTCGTCTTTAGGGAATGAACCCTCTGCAAGATGCTGAGGGTCCATGAGTGACTTCAGAGCGCTCCTTCTTTTTCGCGTGTTTGTTCTGTGAAACATACACTGTAGATTCGCAGCTTTACTCTAAGCAACGCTCAATAGGAAATGTTGAAAGTGTTTGTCCACAGTGTACCCTCATTCACACTAAACCTGTTCTGATGTTTTAATTACGGACATCATAGTATTAAAACTTTGGAAACTTGAGCACTACTTAATGGAGATCAATCATTAACTTATACAAGCCATTAATTTTATGCATATATTTTATATATATGTGTACAACGTTATCGGCAACAAAGAAGTAGTTTTTGTTAAAATTCCTTCCCGGGATATTTGGCCGTAGTCCAATGTTTTCTACAAAACCAGACGTTTCGGCAATGCCATCGACTTCCATCATCAGTGAAAATCGAGTGCGATAACGTGAGGTTGTATACGTTAGTGACCACAGTACTGTGGTTAAGGCTGAAGCAGTAAGTAGAAAGAAGTAGTTTCTATGGTAATATTTCATTTCGAAAATGATTTTAAATATAAATCTTAGAATGTGGAAGTCATGTACGGTTCTCCATACCGATATTTTCATCTCCAGTACCAATCTGTGAGATGCTCTTTTTTAAAAGTTTACACTTTCACTAAGTACACTATATTTCACTTTGTACACTGCACTTTGATTATATTGTTTATAGTGTTTTATAGTACAAAGTTTTTTATAGCCTGGTACATAATACCCATTTCTGACTTTTAGAATGGGGTGATTACTGGTTTTAACGATGGTGATTGTGTTATCATATTTGGGCAGGGGTTATGTAACGTTACAACGTATAAATAAATTATATTTCTAAAAATGACTAATTTAAAACTGTTGAAACACCGTGACAACAATAAAAAAATTTATTCTTGTTTATATTCTCTTTTCTTCTTCTTCTCCTTAACTTCAGTGATTAGGGACATTGCCTGTTCTGTCTTCACAGTATATCTCGCCATCTTGCTCTTGGTCTGCCTACATTCCTTCTTCCAATGGGTCTACTCCTATATGCTGCTTTAGGTAACTATCTATCCCCAATTTTGTCCAGATGTTGCGACCATTTCAAGCGATATTTCTGGATTGTATCGTTTATGAACAATACCTATAGTTAATGCCTAATGCCCTCATTACACAAACGATTTTGCCTTGTAGCCTACAAGTCTTTCTTTGTCTCCGAAAACTTACGAGGATTGTTCAATAGAAACACGTTTAGAGGTTGTAAAGCAATTTTTATTCAGCAATTTTTAAAGAAGTCTCCATTAACATTAAGGCATGAGTCTAACTGTTGCACTAATCTGTAGATTCCCTGCTGGTAAAATTCTTGCGGTTGTTTGCGGAACCATTCGCTAACAGCAAACTCTACCTCAGCGTCCGATTTAAAGCGCCGTCCGTTTAGTGATTTCTTTAATGGGCCAAAAACATGATAATCGCACGGGGGCAAGTCGGGACTGTAAGGTAGATGTTGTTAGACTTCCCACTTCATACGACCAAAGAGATTTTTAATTGTCTAGTCTATATGGGGTCGAACATTATCATGTAGAAGAATTACACGATTTGTGAGTTTCCCTGGACGTTTATTCTTGGTGCTGACCCGTAAGCATTTTAAGCTGTCTGCGTATCGCTCACCGTTGATGTTGACACCAGGTTCTTTAAAATCTAAGAGCAGCACCCTGATAATAAAAAAATACGGTCACCATTACTTTTCCTGCCGAAGGTTGGACCGACATTTTTTCGCCTTCGGAGACTGTGCATGCTTCCGCTGCATATCTGACGTTTGGATTCTGTTCGTAGTGATAACACCAAGACTCGAAACCGCCAACAATTTGGTGTAGAAAGGCATTGCCTTGTTGTTGATCGCGTATCAAATGCTGTAATGATAAGGCCGAACGTAAATTTTTCTGCTCATCAGTAAGGAGTCGTGGAATCCACTGAGCAGCAACTTTGTGATAGCCAAGACTATGAATGATGGAATGAACAGGTCCCACGCTGATGCTCAACATTTGAGAAAGTTCTCTAACTTTGATGTGACTATTTGTGCGTAAAGCAGTTTCCAGCTGTCTCACATTTTCATCTGATGCTGCAACACGTGCAGGTCCGGGACGGGCCAAATCTTTAGAGGATTCTCTTCCTTGTCGAAATTTATTGCACAATTCAACCACTGCCGTATGAAAATAACTATAGTTACGATATACAGCTTTCATTCTCGTATAAATTTCCATTGGCTGACGCCCCTCAGCGGGCAAAAACTGAATAACGGCACGTAGATTATCTTTGGACGGATTTTCTATCATAGATGACATTTTTCAATCCAGTCACAACGCTTAGAAAAGAGCAAACTGCAAATATTTTTAACAGACGCGTCACTAGTACTTAAACAGACAATATAAACAAATAATTCCGTTGCCATGGCGACGAAGTCATGGCTAAGCAGATCAAACGTGTTTCTATTGAACAATCCTCGTATTTCTGAACTTTGAATTTGGTTTATTATCTTCGCACCCGTACTTTATCCCAGGAAATGCCACTGTTTTATAACATTACAAAGCTTTTTGTGTAAAAACAACATTGTGTAAACAAAATTTACATCATAGATGGACAAAGTTGGTTGCGTCCGCAGCACAGGCCTACTTGAATCTGTACGTGTCCCCTGGGTAGTGCTAAATGACCAGCAGCGTTGGCTAATAAGATAGAAAGCCAAACACCAAATGAAGCAAAGAAATCAACAAAGGAAATGGACAAGGATCACCTCCTGGTGTGGGAAAAACTGGATAAAGAAACAAAAAATAGAAAAGACCTACCTGGTGGTTGGGAAGCTATATTGGGAAGCTGGGTCAAGAATGGCGTGAGCCAAATTGGGCCATTGGAAACAACAACAACATTTACATCCTTGTTTATAAAAAAATAAAGTATCATTTATTATTACTATAAATAAATACAAAAATTTCTACTTTGTTTTCCCAAACAAATATTTTTATGATATGAAAGTGGAACAGTGTCCAGAATTTCTTTCCTTAACTTCTTGCATCAGGTGTTCTTTTTCAAAAGTATGGTTTTAATGTAACAGTTTTTTTTTTCAGCATTGGAATTTTGTCACCTGAATTTGTATTCTGATATCATTTTTTTTGGTAGACTTTATTGTAATGAGTTTCAACGTATTCTCAGTTAATATTTTTGTTGGTTCAAAAAACGAATCATAATCCGCTGTAATATCGTCTTCCCTGAGAAACTACCTACCGAAATTCTATCCACGCAATGTAAAATTGTTTAGACTTTAAAGGAAGGAACCGAGCTCTCGGAAGAGTTCACATTATAAAACACTTATAATATTATATAACACAGTGTTTTATAATATTGTGAATGTGCTATATAACCTGATGATGGTCTGTGACCGAAATCGATCGCTTTAAGAATATAAATAATAACATTATATGGTACCTTTAGGCTATGTAAAAAGAATACAAAAAATAAAAAATTGAATTATAGGTACCATTAATAAAAAACAAGAAGTGTAAGTATAAAATACATCACATTATCATTAGTTAAAGAGATAATGTGATAATTTACGGAAACGTCTACGTAGTAAACTGAACAGTTTACATTATTGTATGTAAGTTGTGTGCAATTGGAAGGTGGTTAACGCTGCATGGAAAATGTAAAGAATATTTTTGGTACAATGATATTTAGTATTCAGTCTGAATATGTTTTACTTTGCTGAATGTCTTAATATTTCAGTCTGAATTCTATATTTTCAGTCTGAACATTTTACTAAATATTTTAATGAGCCTGTAAGCAAAGCTATTATAACTTTTTATCCTTGAAATATTCAAATCATGTAACATTGCGTTAGCTAAGACGTCAAATGTCTATATTGCGTATAAAAAACTCTTCTTCTTCTTCTTCTTCTTCTTCTTCTTCTTCTTCTTCTTCTTCTTCTTCTCAACATGAGGCCTGGCTACAATACCAATCTTTTCTAATGTCTTCTATCCATTGCCCCCTCAGCGTAACACCTCACATCCATTCATCTTAGATCTTCAAGTACATCACCTAACCATCTTATCCTACGTCGGCTCCTTTTTCCGCTTTTATAGACTTGCTCTCTCCGGATTTTCTTTGGCATCCTTCCTTTCTAGGTGACCTAGCCATTGTATTCGTTGACCCTTTACGAATCTTACAGTCTCCTCATGCTTCCATAGCTCATCTAACTCCTCGTTATTTTATAGTCTTCATCACCATCTTCTTTAAGCGGGCCATAAACACGTCTTACGATCTTTCTTTCTTGTTCCTTTTTATCAGCGTCAATGTCTCGCCTCTATAAGTAACAACTGGTCTGATAAGTGTCTTATGTATATTTTGTGTGTGTGTTACGACTAATGACTTTGCTCCTCAATAGCCCACTGTTGGTATAATGTGCTCTATTTCCTATTGGTATTCTATCGTGTTTATGGAGTCTTCATTATCTGTCATGTTACCAGGTATCTGACCTTATTAACTGGATCAAATGAATTATCTTCTCTGCATAAATTTTATAGATTTCTTCTGGTTTCTGACGAAGAAATTAGCATGTATTTAGTTTTGTTGATATTTACATTGAGTCTTATTCCACAGGATTTTTGATTCAGCTCCTTGTATGCCTCAACTAGCCGTTGTCTTGATCTGTCTATTATCAAAACATCGTCAGCGTAAGATATAAAAACCTTTGCAGTACATAATTTACTATTCAGAAGCCAATCTTTACAAAATTATGCTGGTGATAATTATAAGAATAAAGTTTGTTAAGAAGAGAAAGTACACGCCGTATTACAGCAAACCGCAGTAGAATATGACCATAGAATTTAAAGTTCAGAAGATGTAATAGAAACAAGAAATCATAAATATTGCTTACGAAACAATCGATTAATGGATATCGACCATTTATTACATTGTAAGTAGGCCTACGTATTTTACGGTTGTAATGACAGAAACACAGTAATGTTGTGTTATACGTTAAGTCCCATCATATGAGAAGCCCTTAGTTGGCCAAAATCGGTGTAAGCCCAAAATCGGCCATTTCGTACTAACACTAGAATTTCATTTCTGATATCTCCCTCTACTTATTTGCCAAACAGTGTACGTTCAACTTCAAAATTACTACACTGGAAGAACCAAAAGTTTGGTGTAGTAGATGAAACTGCGTTGCGGTTGGGGAACATCTGGTGTAAGTCCAACCATATCGCTTTAGTCAACATAACCTTTAAACACAAGAGTTACTCTAAAATGGCTTTGTACGCAACATAATCGTTATGAGAAAGGACGACGCTTTGAGATTCTGTACAAGAAATCTTAAAATGAAATAGAGGATTTTAAAACTCCTGACATCTCCCCAGCAAAATAGAAGGAATGTTCGTTAGTGAATATTCAACAACCTTTGCTTTACGCGAATGGGCTAAAAGTTTCTTCACTGAAAAAAGCGTGACATTATAAGACTTGTATTGACATCCCTACAATACATAATAGCTTCTGCATGTATTTAACAGGGAAGAAGACGAGGAGCTGGTTGACACGACATCAACAAGGGATGAGCAGGACAGACCAGGCACTGAAGAAGATTACTATGCATATCAGCTAGTGACGAAGTTAATTCAATAAACTAAATTCAATTTTTCAAATTAAATAAAGCAAAATTGTGTGCGAATTTTAATGTAATGTTTTGTAAATTAAATTGAAATATAATTTACAGAGTTCTAAATTTTTCTCGAACTCTTCTGTACAAGTTTGAAAGCAGGATAGTCTGTGAATATAGATGTAATTGACATATCAGTAAAAAATCGGTATGGAGAACCATACATGACTTCCCCGTGTTCTAAGATTTATATTTAAAAAAGGGAAACACCGCCATTATTTGACGTAAACGAGTATCAATTATTGAAAGTGTTCGTGATCCTACCATAGAACCCTCATCAATAATCAATAAATTTAAACCTATCAGATTCACTCTACGTGTACTTGCTATGTCAGAATTTAATTCAGGCATGAGGCCACCAAACTGTGTTACTGGCAAACTAAATGCTGAATGAATTGTTACGCTGTTGATGAGAAAAGTTGCTTTACCTGTCGGAGCAGTTAGAAGAACTTTAACTGAATTTATTTTTACACCTTTCTGTTCATCAAAATATTTAGTAATTAATTGGCATAGCACGTTAATAACCATGCTTTTACCAACACCAGCAGCTCCAGAGAGAAAAAGTCTTACAGGTTTTAAGTTTTCACTTTTTATATTTTTAAAAACATGCATTACAATATCTTTCTGACTTCTGTTGAACCTTCTCAAATTGAAAAACAATTTTTATATTTTTTCTCTAGAAGGAACAATAATTTTAAATTTACCATTGTCACTACTATTTCCTGCTTTGCTCTCATCTTGGACTTCAACATTTATTTTAAATTCCTCTGGAAGTTCATTAGCTAACAAGTTTTTATAATCTTTGTCTCCCTGTTTAAGTCGATGACTATGTGCAATTTGAAGTGCAAGCTCCATTTCATCTTCATTAATCATATTATATTTCCCTCTGTTTTTATTGATAATGTCTATGTGTTGTTCATATATACATTTACTGTTAATATTTTCAACTTCCTCATTCTCATTTCTCCATGGTAAAAAGAGTAGTACTTGCTCTCGATCAAAATTGTATTCGTCTTGACCTAGCTTGTATCTTCTATAATGCATAATTTTTCTATTGTCATGTTTTATGTACTCTTCTGATTCAAAGTCCTCATCTGATTTTGATTTATATTCTGTTGGAAAATCAGCAAGGCAAATAGTCTCTAAATTATTCCGCCTATTTGCATATCTTGAGAATATGTTTGATAAAGCTATGTCGGTTGATTCCGGATCCATATTTTGTAACTATTCTTTCGATTTATATGTTTAGCCTTTCTTCACTCGGGCTTGTGTTAAGAAATATACAGGCTCGACTACTTTTTGAAAGAGGTAATACCAGAATATGATAAGCTGCTCCTTGAGCACACATTAGGTTGCTATTTAGAAACACATTTACAACTTTATACTTAACCTTTCTCTTGTATTCATTTTTCATATCAGAAGCCACTTCCTTTAACAACCTAGATAAACCTGCTTCTACTTTGCTTATATAATTAATAATATATGATGCACAACTGTAAGGATCCAATACAAATTGCAAATCCATATTTGAAGAAAACAGCGACAAAATTGTTGAATTGTGACAATTAATAGCTACCGACAATGAATACTTCTCCAAAAAAATTATATCCCTATCAATTCCATATCTGACTGCGATAATATAATCATCTTCAGACATATTCAGTTGCGAAAGAATATTGTTTAATGACACATCATTATCTTTTATACAAAAAAATACATAAGCTTATTTACGTTTACAGAACATTTTTTTAACCTGCTTTGTCTTTTCTTCTTCTAACGGCTTTAAAATCATAGTTTTCGGCATCACAGGTAAAGGATATCCACCTACATGCTTTTAAATTTTTCTTTCCCTTACAGCAAGTATCCGTATGTTTGTGACGTTGTAAACTCATGAGTGGGTTGTTTTCATCACATTTACAAGTAATATATTTGTTAATAAATTCATGCAGATCTTTTCACTATTTTCATCGTCTCTGTTATATTTTGGTGCATCCTTACACCAAAGAAAAATGTGTTCATGCAGAGATCCCCTCTGCTAGAATTCGACACGTTGATAAGAATCAATCACCCAATTTTTAACAAAAGGTCCAGACTGAGATTTGAGCAGAGTCAAATCAACAAGATGCAGAGCTAGATATGATGACAAAACATCAAATAAGTGGATGCTTGAGTTCTGAAGAAATGACGTATCAGCTAATGTCAGGTGGGTGAAACTATTCTCAACCTTCGTGAGGAAGGACTCTACTTTTGGATAAAATGTTTGTAGGTCGAACGAAGAGCTGGCCAAAGGGAGCTGTGATCTGATTCCTGTAACGAAATTGGACTCTCGCTGCGAGTTATCGGCCGAGGGTGAATGATATCTATAGTGTTATCAAAGTCTTTCCTGTCAATACTATACCAGTCATTTTTCTTTTTTAAAATCAAGTTTTTCTTTCTTTCCATTCGTCTTCTGATTTCCTGAACGACGATTCTGTTCACCCGTATATTTATAAATTTCTCAGCAAAACATTTTTTCCTTAATACGTTTTTGTCTTCTGTTTAACACCCACCATTCTGATCCATGTCATAACGCTATATTCTACACAGGCTAGTAAATAACTAGCCATCAGGGAGGTCAAAATATTTTCCAGGAGGGGCAAACAATTTTCCAGAGGAGAAAAATATATATTTTTCATACATACACACATGCACATATTAGTTTGTAATTCTTATATCATAATAGAAATAAGTACACAGATTGTATTAATTTATTAAAACATTTATTGCTTCAAAATATGCAGAGAATAAATGGCTTGTAAAAGTTAATATTTGATCTCCATTAAGTAGTGCTCAAGTTTCCAAAGTTTTAATATTATGATGTCCGTAACCAAAACATCAGAGCAGGTTTTAGTGTGTATGAGGTTACACCATGGACAAAAATTTTCAAAATTCCCTATGGAGAGTTGCTCAGAGTAAAACTGCGAATCTACAGTGTACGTTTCACAGAACAAACACGGGGAAAAGAAGGAGCGCTCCGACGCCTCTCATGGACTCTGAGCGTCTTGTAGAGGGTTCATTCTCTAAAGACGAAAAGTCTGTCTATGAACCGTTCCTCTGTAAACACGTGCAGTTACACTGGTGAGCGATCCACAGGAAGCAAGTCGCTGTCCACGTTGGACACTTTTCGTCTTGCACGCGTTGTGTTGGTTTGGGTTTCAGCACTTTCCATTTAAAAAGCATCCAAATGTAAGAAAATAAACATGAGTGAGGCCAGAAATAACGCGAATTCGGTGTGTGTGTGTGTGTGTGTGTGTGTCCTGCCTGCCTTTTTATTGCGGTAATCACAATAATAAAACTTTTGAAACGTAAACATTAGATAATTGAGATATGCTTGCCCGCCAGGAACGATATATTTTCACTCATACTGTTCATGATTTAAATTAAAATGAAGAAATTATAATTTTATTGCCTGGCAACAAAATTATTTTATTTTTAACAAAATTACCATTATTTGAAAAAGTTTAAATGAATTTTCAAGCACTTTACTTTTGTTAAAACTGAAAACGTTGCTGGTAAACTACCCCTTCCCCTTAACCGATCTTCACCAAAATCAATAGGTCTTGAGTCCTCTACAACTTAGGCAGGTATTCAAAAATTATGTGATTCTGTTTGAATTTGTGGTAGTTATCGTTTGCCATAGAAAAAATTATACACACAGACACACAGACAGACACTTTTCGAAAAATCGGTATGGAGAACCATACATGACTTCCATGTTCTAACATTTATATTTAAAATAATTTACTTGAATTCGGTTCAATAATTTCTAAAGAATACCCCTCCCCCTTAACCGATCTTCACCAAAATCCAAAGACCTTGAGTCCTCTACAACGCAGGCACATGTGC
This sequence comes from Magicicada septendecula, assembly GCA_034769895.1. Classification (NCBI taxonomy): domain Eukaryota; kingdom Metazoa; phylum Arthropoda; class Insecta; order Hemiptera; family Cicadidae; genus Magicicada; species Magicicada septendecula. The sequence continues at coordinate 421,761,735 of CM068371.1, forward strand.
AAAACATTATTTGATTCTGTTTGAATTTGCGACAGTTATTGTTCGGCATAAAAAACAAAACATGACAGGTGCAGAATTTTACGTTTCTGTCTATAATATATATTTGACAAGAAGCAGAGATAGATATGGTGACAAAAACATCAAATAAATGGATGCTTGAGTTCTGAAGAAATGACGTATCAGCTAAAATGGTACTCCCATGTCAGGTGGGTGAAGACTGTCCTCAACCTTCGTGAGGAAGTGCTGTACTTTTGGATAAAATGTTTGTAAGTCGAACGAAGAGCTGGCCAAAGGGAGCTGCGATCTGATTCCTGTAATAAAATTGGAATCTCGCTGCGAGTTATCGGCCGAGGGTGAATGATGTCTATAGTGTTATCAAATTCTTTCCTGTCAATACTATACTAGTCATTTTCTTTTTTTAAATCGAGTCTTTCTTTCTTTCCATTCGTATTCTGATTTCCTGAACGACGATTCTGTTTACCCGTATAATTATAAATTTCTCAGCAAATATTTCTTCCTTAATACGTTTGTGTCTTCTGTTTAACACCCTTATAATAATACCTTTATACATAAGGGTTTAACACCCTTATACATATAGCCTTTACAAAAATTAAAAAAGTATGTTTTAAATTTAATTTTAAAGATGTCAACTTTTTACCATTTTTCCAATGGTTTATAAAATATTTTATTTTTGTTAATTTCTCCTTATTTTTGTTATTTTATTTAAAATTGTGCAGTCAGAGGAAACTAACATAAATACTAAATAGGTTAAAAGTCTTTTTATTAGATAGAAAATTTTAGACGTATTACTTTAAAGTAAAACAGAATTAACAAACTATATAGAGTACTTAAAATCTACAACGTTTCAAATTTTAAGTTCCTAATCAAATCAAATAATTAACTCATTTTTACCTCAACCGTCTACTAAAATTAACTTTTATAAGAAAAAAAGTAAACACAATCTATGTTTATCAATACATAAGTGATAGGCCTACAATTGTTATAATAATAAACAAAAAACAATAATAAGTCTAAGATCATAACCAATCATAAGTGTAAAAGAGAGGCCTGCTTCTAAAATGGCTTAAGTAGTGCAAAGTTTTTATTTTATTGCTTTCATTTGAGCAAACTGGTCAATAACATCTGAAAAATTAATACTGTTAGCCAATTCATTTTCAATAGCTAAAATTCCCAAATTATTAAGCCTTTCTTGGGAGGTAGTGCTTCTCTGCCACGTTTTTAGTGAATTCGCTAACCTGTTGAAAGACCTTTCAGCAGACGAAACTGTAACTGGAGTAGTACAGAAAAGCCTACAGGCAAGACAGAAGTTCACAAGTATAGCTTGAAGGTTTTTTGCCATAAATAGATTGGAGTAGGTTTAGTGGATTCTTTTCAGATTCAAACACTGTTTTATAAATGTTCTTCAAGTGTAATATGCTAACGAGAACTTTTACTTTCAATTCTAATTCATCATTTTCCATGTCCGTAAAGTTCAATACTGGTGCAAACAAGTCACGAATTGAACTAACTGCAGTGGATCTTGTTTTTATATCGCCCATTATAAAGTCTATTGCTGGGTACGTGAGTGAGGTTTTAAATTTATTTTCTTGATCTTTGTTTACTGAAAAATCACTACTGGATTGATCCGTACTTTTCTTCCGCCTTTTGGGAGATTCCGGAGAAACTTTTATTAGTTCTTTCGCAACTAATTTTGCTTATTCAATTATGCTGTCAGGATTATCACGCAACAATTGCAATTCTGTCAGCAAATCTTCCATTAGAGATATTTCAACATTGAGTGTGATTCCTTTGTTTTTTTGAATAACAACATTTTTTTGGTCAATACATAAAAGCACTTTGAACCAAAAAGCCAACATTAAGCCCCTTGTGGAATTGAAATATTTCTTAAGCCCTAATAAGATGTTGTAGGCAGAGGGAGATAGGCTAGAAGACATCTCTTCTAAAAATATATCCAACAATTTAAGTAATCCTGAGTAGTGCTTAACTATCGGTTTGACAGCTTGGATCCTCTCACTTCACCTTGCTTCAGAGAGGCTCTTTAGTGATAAAGGAATGTGTTTTTCCAAGCAGGGCTGCTAGCGAAAAATGAGTAAAGACTTGCAACATTTCCGAAAAATGTCATCACATCTGCATTGAGTTTTGCAGTATTAACACCCACACGGTCGAAGGAATGCGCCCCACATAGTGAAAATATTGCGGATTCGTTCTTTTCAAGAATTCTATTTTGTACTCCTTTAATTGCTCCCCGCATATTTGCACCATTATCGTAACCCTGAGAGCGACAATCTTGTAGTGCTATCTAAAGTGGTTGTTAAGGCTATCTAAAGTGGAAACAATCTCGTTGGCAGTCTCTTCTCCTCTTTGGCTGGTCTTAAAATACCGTGGTCTTTTTTGCTTATACTAACCAATTTACTATATTTGTTGCTTTATCATTGTTGATGTGATTTATTTAGATTGCTCTTTATATATAAAAGAAAATAATAATAATTTCTAAAACAATTTTCTACAGACTACAAATTTATTTAAATCGGTCACATTTTAAAGTCACAGTCTATAAATATTATTGATTTTGAATTTTTTTCACTGTCCCGGGCCCCCTGTGGCCTTGTGGGGGCCATGAAACCAATACAATAAAAGATCAAAAAACGGAAAGAAAGAAATTTCTATTCATTATGATTCCTCGTATTTTTTCTGAGAAAAAAGTGAGAAGTAACTGGATTTTGTCGGTTATATGGATGCAAATTATTGATATCTGTTGATTATAGTTCAATCTCACTGACTACTTTCTGGTTTTTGGAAAATCCGTGTTTTTGCATTTCCATTTATACTGTGGGTTTCACACAGTGGGAGGTAACGAAACGTATTAAATTGTACCAAACTACCTCTACAACCCTAACTGGATTTAGAGCTACTTGAAATAGGATACGGTAATATTAAATTACATGTACTAATAATCCTGATGATAATAATTTATTTTTTGCTGTCTATATTCCAAAAAAGGAATATAACACAGGAATCAACACTGATAAGTATAGTTAGTGTGGTTAGTTACACTACTTTCCCACTCGATTATAAAAAGATATAGTAAGTTAATTAGGTCATGAGTACTAAAACGTGAGGAAAATTAGATAAAACGTTAGATAATAGATTAGATTTGGCAGTTAGGGCTATTCTGAGTTTGTGGCTAAAATACACAAAATCTCTGAAGAAAAAACAAGTTTGTATAACTAATCATCAAAAATTACGAGGCGTTTTTCAAAAGCGAAACTACTGTTAAATGTATAAAAAAGTATATATGAAACATGTAACATGTGTTTTGGAGTAAAAGTTACTGTGCATTGTTTTTCACAGAAATAGCTGGCCTGCTTTTGTTTAACGGGCATAAGTCCTATAACCGACAAGATATTTTTATTACCAAAAGGGCAACAAAATTCATTATTTGTCAGACTTTAATTATCATTACTTTGCAGTAAAACAAGCATCTCCGTCGCCTTATGATACAGAAGTTATAAAGCTAACTACAAATTTAGTATTGTTAACTGTTATTACAGCTTAATTTATTAGATTTTTAAAGTTTAGTTATTTAATAACCCTTGATTTACTAGTTATTACCATGTAAGCAGAAGAAGGGACAAAAGTACTTCTGCCTTAAACGTTAAGGCAACGACAACAGTCAAGGTTTAAGAGGTGACTAACGGACGAGTGTTGCAAAAAGTTGGGAAAAGTACTAATCTGAAACAATACTGATAATTTTACTTGATAATTATATTTATTATAAATCTGAGCTCTCCCAATCATTTACTCTTGTGGTGTTATTCGTATTTAAAAAGGTAATCCTTATTAACAAGACCGCAGGTAGGATTTCCTCCTGGGGGAGGGGTTTAAAAATTTTTTATAAATTAAACTATAAAAATTAAAAGGAAAAACTTCTTGATTTTTTTTTTGTAGTCAAGAAGGATACCAAAAATTGGTACAATTTTTCTGATAATGTTGAAACATTATACGATTTTTTAAAAATTTCGCTTTAGGAGTACGTGTCTCAAAATTCGGATGATGGCAGCAAATGGGATTAAACCGGTCTACCCGTTTGCCCTAGAAATTAATTAAAGTGGAAATTAGAACTTTTTAAAAACAATCGCTTGAAATTTGTTTTTATGGGGTACGCGTACGCGGTACAAATTTTGTTGAAGTTAGCATAAATATGTGTTTACTGGTTGCACTTTGTAAATGCCGTTACGAAAGCCGCGTTGGGCCCAAGTTACGTATGTACGGAATAACAGAGGACTTTTAAGATGTTAGTTGTTGATTTGTTTTGGGAATTGTAATAAATTACTACATTAGAAAATACTAAAAAAATGTGATGCACGTATCGAAAAACGTGTACAACAATAGGCCTATCTGTGTAAGACTTGAATAGTAAGCAGAGAACTGCTAGGATAGCAATGTTTAAGTGGCTGTGAGCTAATTACTACACTGTAAATGTAACAAATCAAGTTGGATATATTGCGGCCAGAATACATACTCGTAGTCCACTTGCTTTCTATTTACCAGTGGCCATAAACTCAAAATCTAGGATACAAATTTGAACGATCCCTCAACCACCAGACAAGTAGCAAAGTTTCGGCCTAAGCAAAGCGATAACGACGCACTCACAAGCCTACTATAGCGTACAGCAGTTTAAAAAATTTGTACTTACATAAATAATTAGACCATGTTTTTACCGGTGCATTGCTTGTTATTTTTTGACATTTCTCTTTTTGTTCATCCCTTTAGAGGTTTTTATTCCCCCCCATACACCCTCGCTACGCCACTGTTATTGATAAAATACACGTTTAAGAAAAGTAAAAGAGATATTGAATGCCTTAACCGGTTACAGAATTAAAAAGAAAGGAAAGTACAAAATATATAAATGCAGTATATAAGCATTTGAGTGAAGCTGAATTTTACAATTTGAAAATTCATTGGTAGGCTTGTACGCATAACATTAGACTTTCACTGTTTTACGAGTTTGAAACAAAATGCCATGTGTACACGCAATCACCATTCCATAAAAAATAAAAATGGAATTTGCCACACGAGACAACAGTAATTGCGAAATGTACACAGTGTGCTGACCTAGAGACGAGATATAAATCAACAGACGTCACAAATTGTTGTTACAAACATTGACGTATTTTTATGAAGCCTGTTTCGCAACCCAGATATACAAAGTCGTCACTAAAGTTTTTCAAAAAGTTAACGTAGATAACATAATCAGTAAAAGTTTTTATTTTTAATACTTAAATTTATTATGTATCAAATTATATATAGCAAAAATACAAATATCTGCATATGTACGCAGGGCGGCAAGTTTTGTAAATAATTAGTGTAAAAAGAATACGACGAAAGGTTTTAAATAATTTTGTGCTGCAAGTGCAGGCGATAGCATGTCGAGAGTGACACCTGCCCCGGTAGTGTAAATATAGCGTTTGTGTGTGTGTGTGTGTGTGTGTGTGTGTGCCAGCATCGACCTGCATGTACTGCAAGGGGAGGAAAAGTAGAATTTTTGGTTTTTATAATTGAAGCAGGTACTAACTGGATTAAAATAAAATTAATTAATTAATTAATATGTCATGTATTGACAATATATTGTATTACAACAAATACTAGAAAAACGAAAGTCTCGCAATCTGTCTACGCACCTCGTATTTGTCGATTTAGAGTAAGCTTACGACACAGTACCCTTTAAAAGGCTTTTTGAAACATTAACAAAGTTTGGCCTCAGCAAAATTTATCTTCGCGCTGTCTGGAACATATATAAGGACTCAAAGAGTTTGGTGAGAGTGGGAAATGTTCTATCAGAATTGTTTCCTACCACAAAAGGGCTTAAGCAAGGGCGCAGCTTGTCACATACCCTGTTTAAAATATGTTTCCAAGAAGCCACCAGTAACTGGAGAAGAAAAACATCAGGAATGGTAATTCAAATGTATGAGCAATGCTTAACAACTCTCCTATTTGCCGACGATCAGGTAATTATAGCGTGTGACGAGGACGACACAGACTAGGGCTATATGTTTAGAAAATTGGAAGAGGAGTACGAAAAATGGGGTCTAAACATAAACACTACTAAAACAGAATATCTCAAAATAGGAGACATGCTAGAAGAAGACCCAGATCTGCAAATCCATAGAATCGGAAAGTGTAGCGAATTAAAATATTTCGGAAGCATTATTTCAGAAGATGGAACAACAAAGAATGACATCAAAAATAGGATACAACAGGGGGAAAAGGCTATTCGTTTGCTAAACTCGTTACTTTGGTCGAACAAAATGAAACTTCAAACTAAACTGACAATCTACACAACTATTGTGGAGGCCATTTTAACTTATGGCTGCGAATGCTGGCAACTTTCAGATAACGTGAAAAAGATGATAGAAACTGTGGAAATGCACTTCTTAAGAAGAGCATGCAATATTTCTAGAATGCAACATTTTAGAAACGAAGATATAAGAAGGAAAACAGGGCGCATATTTTCAACAGCAGAAAGAATAGAATCCAGACAGTTGCTATGGTATGGTCACGTAATGAGTATGGAGGAGAAGCGATGGCCAAAGAAAGCATTGCCTTACACACCACAAAACAGGAGAAGAAAAGGAAGACTGACAACACAATGGAGAACAGGAATTAGGAAAAGCATGAGAGATCGAGCTATTGAAGGCGATGACTGGAAAGATAGGGAGAAATGGCGATCGAAATGCGGGATGCGTCATAGACTGTAGGACCCCGCTGATAATAATAATAAATATGTTTTTATCTGTTACCAGGGACATATTACAATTCTAAGTACACCATTAGATTAAGGACATTTAAACACGTCTGGTGATGCAAAATTATTGCTGGAAAGTGCAATAATAAAGACATATTAATTAATGTTAATTTCTACCATAATTAAGTAGTAATTAACAAGTGAGTTATATGTAAGTGACGAGTGAAAAATTACTAAGGCAATATAATCGCTCGCGTTACGATAACATTTACGTGACCGCGAAAACGGACTAAAAAGTGATCAGTAATAAAAGAGACGCTACACTCGAATTGACACAATTTAACATGTCAAAAAACAATATCCAAAATGTCAGTTTGCCGTCCACTATAAATACTTTCGGCAATTTTGGGCGAAGTCAGACTCAAGAAATCTCCACACGATGTAAATCTGCAGGTTGACGTTCTCATCATCATCATCACCAGCATCTGCAATAGACCACGATCGATGGAGGAACACAGGACCATCATCCACAACAAGCCATAGAGTACCGAGAACGCATCATCATCATCATCATCATCGTCATTGTCATCATTCAGGACGCACACATAAGTACACACGCAACAGTAACTTCGACATTACGCAGGTGACAAATGCACAATTATATTTTTGTGCAAATAACTCATTAAAAAAAACTGAATAGGAGATAGTAAAGACTTAAATGGTAATAATGTATGTAATTGTAAATTGTGGTTAAAAAAAATAATTTTCTCGTGTTCAATTTTACAGTTTTACAGAAAACATAAATATTCTTAAAGTAATAAATGGTATTTTTTTATTATTGAAATATAAATAGCAACAATTAAATTTTATTTAGTAAAGTCAGTATTAATTTATAAATGAATTACTATTTTTAAACCTGAGTCAAAGTCTGACACTCATGTAATATAAACTAATTGTATAATTTATTTAGCATATATGTTTAGATATTTAAGATTATATGTTTTTTATGTGTACTGAATAGCAAGGGTATGTTATGTTTTACAGAGCTAAAATTAAAAGTTTTACAGATTTAAAATTTTATCATTTCTATTTTTAATATTCAAATAATTTTTTTTCAATATTAATGAATTTTTGATTGATTAGTTTACTATGTTTTAATTAATTATTTCATGTCATCAACGTCTCACTCCTCTTTGTAAATTTACCTTTATTGTGCAACCACATATACTTAACGCAACGAACACAAAAATCTTACGACCTGGCCGGTGTATAACACTTTATAGCTGCGTTGGGTACATGGTCAGAAATGTATTCATTTATTTTATAATACTTGTAACGTTGCAATATATTGCATGTATATATTCCTTAACATTACACATGAAACTACATGAAATAATGAATCTGTTAATAGATACTAGACTGATTGAGGTAGCATCTCATACGATCTTTTGATAGGAGTCCTGTAGAAGATACAAAAGAGTATCTTAATGTTTCATAATATTTATTAAAAGCTGCTATCTAATTAATGATGACAATTATACAAATAATAATACGGGGTCTCCTAAAAATCCAGCAGTACTGCTGATCCTACATCATTTGGCCTCGTGGTGATGGCAGGTAACAGATATCACTCTTTCGCTTCCTCAGCAGGGCAGTGGCAACTAAGCTGTAACAAAGATATGTGAACCGCTCCTAAACACACCGCAACTCATGGTGGAACCGATGTTCCATTGATTGGCTAGATCAGCGTTAGTGAGTCGCGATGGATAGTCTCATGGCACTAGAACGCACCCTCTTGTATTTAATATCCGCACCCCTAATCACAATATCCAAAGACTCTGCTGCAATGGTCTGTTTTTCCCTGATACTTGTGAGAATGGCACTGTGGGATTGAAGGCTCCCTTAAAAATGTATCTTGAAAATAATCCTATTTGAAGGACGAAGGGAAGGAGTCATTACTTCGTAGCCGATACAGAGAACCACTGTGGCTGCGATGCCAAAATATTTGGTTGTGAAAAGAAAGGAAGGTGACAGTTTTTGATAGAAAAAGCTGTAAATGCTTGTGCTGTATCAAGTGTCCAAAGCACCCGGAAAAGCGTAGGGGGTTCAATAATAGAGAACCTAAATGCAGGGTATTAAGTTGTTACTGAAGAAAATAGGAGACATCGATGTGGAAGTAACATCCACTCTGAAAACACAAAATGTGTGCTAAAGTGTCGGGACTTGCTAAGTGCATAGAGGAAGAAATTGCAATGGCGCTTGCTTCACAAGGAGTTATAGCATGTCGGAGACTAACAGTGTGAAGTGACGAACAGGCGTTTCGGCCTACGTCCAATGTATTAACCTTCAACAGAACAACTATGCCGGAGAAAGTAAGACTGAGCGTGAGAGCTTTTATCGCTCAGCCAATGAAGTGTTATCAGTGCTTGCACTTTGGGGATACAAATAAAGATGAAGACATTCTTCTGTGGGAAGTCGCTTATAGTGACCTGTGTTGAACCTATGAAATGTCAACATTGATCCAACATTGATCACGATCATTGACCTGTTACATGAAAGAGGTAGCTATTCAGGAAGTAAGAACCTTAAGAAAGTCAGTTACAGTACCTCGACACAATGAAACATGTGGTCCAGAGAACCAGGCAAAGTAAGCTACGTACAGGCTGTAAAATTTACGGTATCACATGCTCCTATTGTCAGTGAGATAATACAGTAAAACTTCTTTTATACGTTTCTCGCTTATACGTTTTCTACACTTACTCGTTTTTTCTCTAAGGTCCCGGCAAAATCCCTATACTTTCCATATTATTTTATTTCGGTTATACGTTTTTCGTTTATTCGTTTTTTACACTTATACGATCAACTTTTTAAGTCCCTGGAGATACGAACTTCATTTATACGTTTAAATAGTTTTATCACAAAATGCATATCATGTGAATATCCTAATGCAAATATTTTGAACAGAGACTGTACATTTCTAGGGAATCGTCAATTAGTGCCAGTCGGCTGAGTTTGCAGTTGAGGAGTACCCTTTGAGCAAGCTTTGATTCCTAGAAACGTACGGTATTTTGTTCAATGCTTAATGCTCGTAAAGCTCCATCGGTTCGTCGACATCAATTCGTTACTGTTTCTATTATAGGTAACATCGTAAGTGGAAAATGAGTGGAAGGAAGAGGAAGTGCGTTACGATCGCTGAGAAATTAAATATTTTGAAAGTAGTGAAGGAAAGCGGAAATAAGAAGCGAGTAGACATCGCCAAGGAGTTAGGGATTGCTCCGTCGACGTTAAATTCAATCGTGGCTAAAGCAACCGAAATTGAAGAAAGCGCTCGTGTGTTTGGTGTTTCAAGTAATAAGCGAACACCTATTCAAGGTGGAAAATACGAACTCTTGGAAGACTGTCTGTTACAGTGGTTCCAGCAGCACAGGGGGGAAGTAATTCCTATCAGCGGGCCAGTCCTTTGCGAAAAAGCAAATGAACTGGCAGCCAGGTTCGGTGTTGAAGATTTTCATGCGTTGACCGGGTGGCTACATAAATTTAAGGTACGGCATGGCATCGGCAGCAAAAGCGTGTGCATGAGAGAAGAGTGTAGATGTTAGTACAGTGCGTGAGTGAAAAGAAACCCGTTTGAGGGAACTAACATCTCAGTTTGATCCTAACGATGTGTTCCATGCCGATGAAAAAGGCCTTTTTTTTTTTTTTAATTTACTTCTTGACCGCACAATGACATTCAAAGGGGACAGCTATCATGGTGGGAAGCAGAGTAAAGAACGTGTAACAGTGTTGTTGTGAGCAAACAGTGACGTAGTTGAAAAACTGGTTCCCTTAACTATCGGGAAATTTGCGAGGCCGCCGTGTTTTAAAAATGTGTCAACGCTCCCACCGAAATACGCTAACAATAATAAGTCGTGGATCACTACAAAGTGTTTGGAAACTGGCTTCGATGCGTCCATGCAAAAATGAGCCCAAAAGGTCGACAAATTCTTCTGATTGTGGACAGATGCACGGCACACCCTCCTGATACATCATATCTAAAGAACGTGAGAGTGGAAATTTTCCCCACAAATTGCACAAGCGAACTGCAACCGCTGGACCAGGCCGCAATTTTAAACTATTATCGCAAGATGCTGGTACAACATGCCATCCACTGTGTAGACACTGGAAAGAAGGATGAAATGAAAATTCACATTAAATGCAAAATTTTTGCAGGTTTGATTTCTTCGTGATTTTTATGAACTTGTAACTAGTGAAAGCAATACTGTACCATACGATTCTACGCGATGTTTTGCCGGTCTTTCAAAAACGTATTGTTTCATAAATAATGAATACATTGGAATGAAAAAAGTATTAGTTTGTTCAGAAAGATTAAAGATTAAAAGTTTTTACATTAGGGGAAGCGTATAGGATTCTTTTTTATCCCGCCATTCCTTTTCTGCCTGTATTTTCTACCGTGATTTACTGGCATTAATCTCAATCTTACAATTGATTGTTTGTACCAGGTATAGCCAATGCGATACACCTCATGTAAAATTACTTATAGGCGCAGGCCTATCTAAAGAAATTACAGTATAGGTCTATTAAAATTCTATTTTTGCACAAATTCGTAACGGTTTGCTCTCTTGTAACAGGCAATGCATTAGCAGCTGCATGGCACACAGTATCGCAACTCACTGACCGCAACTGCTTTCACAAAGCCGGGTTCGGGAATAGCGAAACCGTAGTAATGAAGATTGCTGTGATGTTCCCGTCGATGGATGTGGAATGGGGAAAACTGGAAGGCCACGTGTCCTTTGATAACTACGTCAACATTGACGAAATTGACGAAAATGTTGTTACCGCAGAAGCCATGACCATATAGGAGATTGCTGATGGCATTCAGCAGGAAATTGACGAAGAAGAAGATGATGATGATGAACAAGCAACGCAGACCCCCGTGTGTTTTAGTGATGTAGTTAATGGCCTGGAGACAATTAATCGCTTTGTAACCCGCCGTAATATATCCGACGAAATTATGACGCAGTTCTCAAGATTTGAGGGCGCAGTTTATGCTATAGCCGCGGAAAAGAATAAAAACAAGGGAAGATAACGGACTTTTTTGGGAAATGATTAATTATATTTGTGTGTTTTCCTCTATATATACATTATGTTGTATATATAATACAATACATGGAGACCTATTGTATTATTCCAATTGTAAATTATAGGTTATTTCTATTTAGTACTACATCATTTAATTATACAATTTGTGTTCTATTTCATATACGTTTTTCAGACTTATAAGTTTTTTCTTCGAAGCCCCCTGAAAAACGTATAAATGAAGTTTTACTGTACCTGCTGTTACAAGTGTCAGGTACTGAGAGTTACTTTACCGAAGTATACAAAAAACTAGATCTTGGCATGAAGACAGAATTGCGTACAGTTGACAACACGGATCGGCTGAATGATCTTCAACTCGCCAGACAAGAAAGGCAGGATCAAACTTCGTGGCTGCCACTGAAGGCGCCTCCAGGGGGGGGGGGAGACGGTGAGTGTGTATATACTGCCATCCATCACCCCGTTCTCCCAAATATTCCAGGAAGGACATTTTCAAAAATAAAAACGGGGAAAGTTCAGAGTTCAGCTCCATTGCCGGTGCCAACGACCTCACCGACCTTGATGACCTGGCAGAACTTGGTAACATGCGTCGAAAGAAGAAAGGTTGGCGGAAGAGAAACCAAGAAAGTAAATATATCCTAACATATGATTACTCGACACAGAGGATGGGAACCATGCATCAGTTAAACGGCAATGGTTTGACGTTATTGAAAACTGAAGATGTTACTGGCCTACCATACACCAATATGGGTGTACCTGCAGGAAACACATTTGAGGCCAGAGAAACAGTTTAATATGAGGGGATGTGAGTCCTTCTGCTGCGATGTTACACCACACATTAGAGTTAGGGGATGCTCAGTACTATACTTCTTAGTAATACATATTCTGTCAGACGTATCCAGCTCGCAATGCCTCTGCAAACATTAGCTATCTTAGGGCACTGAGGATGACGACCTGCTGCATGTACCTACCAGGTGACACAAGGCGAGTAGAAGATCTATCTGCACCTATCATCTGCAGAAGGTCGAGCAGCTATCATCTCCACTACTCCTGGTAAGGAGACTTTAGCGTCCGTAGTACCAGAATTAAGGTTGCAATGGAACGAACATCGTTGGAATAAGAATTTAAGATCTGCTTGTATTTTTAAACTTGCGCTCAAACTCTTCACTCATGACTCTACCTCATCCTACCCTCACTTCCGCCGCTTCAGCACAGACGACGGCCCACCTCCTCAAAAAGTTAAACGCCTCCGAGCTCTATTTAATGACCCCCCCCATAAACAATCATCTGCCGCTAACCCCCGCCCCTGCGGCGGTTGACACTCTACTCTTTTCCATCCCAGTCACGTAAGTGACACTTATTTCTCATCCCCACCAAATAAAGTGAAAATACCAAAAATCAAATCATGATCCTTCCTTTAAAATTAAAAAAAAACCAGCCCAGCTTCGTGGTTCTGCTACACCATAACAACCTCCATCCCTACTTGCAGGAGGGCTCCATCCTTTTTACTAGTGCATGGCTACCAACAATTAAGACGCATCAGGCAATCAACGGGTTTGCCCGGACACTGCAACCACTGAGGCACGTCCAGCAGCTGCCCTACGATTGGATTGGATTGGTATTTTTAAACGCCAGCATTTTCACTTTAATGTTAGCAGTAGTACTTCAACTTGACAGGCAAAGAGCGCCACAGGCATGCTGGAAAGATAACGCGTGGACCGTGCTAATTGGAAGGTTAGCTGTGCTAATTGACATAACAGCGGTTATGTCACCTAAAGATGTGACTGACAATGTAGTGACGCTACGGAGCCACTGAAACCACGTAGCATGTAGCATGTAGCATTGTAGTAGCGGGGCGTCTTTGCACCCGGTGCATGACTGCAGCATCTGAGTCGAGCTCAATGGCTGCCTGTAGATATACATAGGTCTGGTTCTTCGACTGGTGCCTAATATCAGGAATGGACAACCGCCAACCAGTTAACTGAGAAGGCGGGGGAGAAAGGTTTTTAATTTTTATTTATTTTAAAATATCAGCAATCAGTGGCCACTGCCGCAAGGACGGGTTCAGGTGACAGATGTCGCCCTTTCCCAGTCCCGCGTGCAGACGCCGTGAGGCGTCGGTCGCTCCCCGCGAGGCAGAGAGCCTCCGTGCCAGTGATAGCGCGTAGCAGCAGCATTCAGCGCGGTCGGCATACTAGGAAGGGAGGAAGGAAACAGCTTTACAGGTAAATTCTGGGGCATGGGCAGATAGAGAATATACAAGTTAAGTGAGGTTTAAGTTTACTTAAACTTATGGCGGGTCATCGAGAATCGCCCGAGGGCGTTTGACCCGGACAGGGGGAGGTGGTTGCGTGGTGCTGATGGTTCTGAGGTAAGGGAAGGAAGAGGTCTCAGCTGCGGCAAAGAGAGTCGCAGCTAATGACCAGACAAAGGCTGAGAGAGCAGGAACTCGTAGACCTCCTCGAATTACACTGTTTCTAACAAACCAAGGAGATCCCGACAAGGAACGGAGGGTTCTGGATTGGAAACTTTCCAGCCTACGCCTGTTGGTGGCGGAGGCAAGTGACCACCATACAGGTGCCGCATAGGTCAATACAGACCGAAGAAACAACAGATAGAGGGTAACTTTCGTGCGCAGCGCCAGGGGGCTGCGGCACGCGAGGTATGGGTAAAGTTTGGCTTGGACGCCGCGAGCCTTGGCAAGGGTGTCCGTCACGTGGGCGTTGAAGCAAAGGCGACGATCTAGCCGAACGCCTAGATACTTCACCGACTCTTTGTAGGCGATAGGCCTCCCTTCAAGGGAGAGGGGCTGGCATCGGGAGATGGACTTACGAGTGAAACAGATCGCCTCGGATTTCTCCGTGTTGATCGTCACCCGCCATTTCCGTAGCCAGTCCGGAAGCTGGTCCAACTGACGCTGCAACTGTGTACTCGCAAAACGCGGGGACACAGAGCTGTAATGATACATTGCATCGTCAGCGAACAAAGACAACGTGACTCCGGGCAAAACAGGCAGGTCGTTCGTGTACACGAGGTACAGAACGGGGCCGAGGACAGATCCCTGGGGTACGCCAGCGGCGACAGGACGAACTGCAGAGCAGGTTCCGTCGACGCTCACCCTGAAGGTTCGGTCGCTGAGATACGACCGGAGGAAAAACACTATGGTCGATGGTAAGGGGGAGTTAGCGAGTTTGAAGAGAAGACCTTCGTGCCAGACTTTGTCGAAGGCCTTGCTCACGTCCAGCAGTGCGGCGGCCGTAGCCGCTCGCCTGTTGGTGGCGTCAGAGAGTTGCGTTACCACGCGGACTAGTTGAAGCGTGGTCGAGTGCTCTCTGCGAAACCCGAACTGTTCGTTGCGGATAAAATTATCCAACAACGGCGAGATGCGGGCCAGCAGGAGCCGCTCGAACACCTTCGAGATAACTGGCAAGAGAGTTATTGGCCGATAGCTTTCAGGAAGCATGCGCGGCTTGCGGGGTTTAGGAACCATAACGATGTTGGCATTTTTCCACAGGCGGGGGAAGTACTGTAGCCGGAGACAAGAGTTGAACAGCTCGAGAACGAGGTCAACGCCTGAGGCCGGGAGATATTGTAATGCAGCGGCCCCGATCCGGTCAGGACCGGGGGCGCGACGGCGGTTTAGTCGACAGACAGACGAAACGAGTTCGTCTCTGTCGAACGGGAGGTCTGGGCCATCGGGAGGGCGAGAAAAATAACCAGATAGGAAGTCCCGGACTTCTGCCGAGTGAGCAGGGTCCGAAACGCCTCGATGAACGGTAAATTGCGACTCCATGCAGTCGGCGAAGACCTCAGCCTTGCCTTCTGATGAAGACACAACCCCGTTCGGGGTTTCAAGCGGGTTGCGAGTTCTCTTCTCGCGGGTCAGTCTACTCACCGCTCTCCAGACGGAGGCGTGGTCGACTTCAAGAGACTCAAGGTATGAGTCCCATCGATCAGAGTTTACGTCCCGCAGTAGCTGCTGAACGTAAAGGGACTGTTGTTGAAATCGTCGCTTAACGACTGGGTCTCGGGTTCTTTGCCATCTGCGGCGGAGCCTGAAACCACGTGTTGATTGGGAGACAGACTTACGAAAATATACAGCCGCTGTTGTACGTTTGCTCGACCAACCAGCTTCCGTGCGCTCGGAATACCCTGGCGTTACAACATCCAGGAGCTGGTGGTCCAAGCGCATGTTCCATACGAGGTGCCGCCCTGGCTGCTTCTTAAACTAAATTGAATGGATGTTGCTAGTAGTCGCAAGAAGTTGCACGTACCAACTGAACTGAAACTCTTTTTGACTTCGGCCCCCGAGGAATACGTTTAAGATAATAATCGTCGTGTACGCTGAAAACGGAGAGCGAAGTAGACAATCCATTTGATGCATTAGTAGTCTAGTGTGCCTACGACACGTAGACATTGCCCAATGCAGAGCGAGAGTATACACTGGCGGGCTGTATGCGGTGTGACAAGCTGTTCAACAGTGTGAACACCGAGATGATAGAAAATGTGTTATATGTACGGATTAACTGAGCTTTCTAAGTGCCAGACAACCCAGGCACGGTGGATCCGCTGTCATGTATATCCAAGCCATGTAGGTATCCAGAGTAATGAAGAAGCTGACGCTGCAGTGAGAAATGCTGCAGACAGGTCAGGAACAGATGTAATTCCCATACGACCTGAGGACGCCAAGGGGGCTGCATCACTATACTGCAAATTGGACACACGAGCCTGACGTCTTCCCCAACCCACCACTAGGATAAGAACGATTCATGTGTACATGTGGTGGGGCACATACAGTGAAACATTTAATTGAAGACTATAGTTGCTTTGCCGAATTCAGAGGTACGGAGTAAAAGGTAACCTGGTAGAGGACTTCGCAATGAACATTTAGCAATGGGCAGAACTCTGTCCTTCCTAAAAACAGAAAATTTACTGTACTTACTGACAAAAGTGATTTGCGACTTTGTGTGTACATTTTCATTGCTGAATCTGAATGTAGGCGAGACACGACAATGGTAACAACCATTACTCCTGATCAACGTCGATAGGCTAAAGGCCTTAGGTGCCAAGCCCCAATGTTGATAGGCTAAAGGGCTTAGGTGCCAAGCCCCAATGTCGATAGGCTAAAGGGCTTAAGTGCCAATCCCCAACGTCGATAGGCTAAAGACCTTAGGTGCCAAGCCCCAATGTCGATAGGCTAAAGGGCTTAGGTGCCAAGCCCCAATGTCGATAGGCTAAAGGGCTTAGGTCCCAAGCCCCAATGTCGATAGGCTAAAGGGCTTAGGCTCCAAGCCCCAATGTCGATAGGCTAAAGGGCTTAGGTGCCAAACCCCAAATT
Source organism: Magicicada septendecula (assembly GCA_034769895.1). Classification (NCBI taxonomy): domain Eukaryota; kingdom Metazoa; phylum Arthropoda; class Insecta; order Hemiptera; family Cicadidae; genus Magicicada; species Magicicada septendecula. The sequence goes on from CM068371.1 coordinate 421,778,933, forward strand.
CGGTAGGCTAAAGGGCTTAGGTGTTAAGCACCAATGCCGATAGACTAAAGGCCTTAGGTGCCAAGCCCCAATGTCGATAGGCTAAAGGGCTTAGGTGCCAAGTCCCAACGTCGATAGGCTAAAGACCTTAGGTGCCAAGCCCCAACGTCGATAGGCTAAAGATCTTGGTGCCAAGCCCCAAAGATAGCAACAACAAGAAGAAAAAAATAATAATAAGACGCTACTGAAAAGGTGGACAGTTGAGCCAGTATAACTAGCCACAGGGGCTAACGCGTGAAATTGATGAAAATTTCAGGGCCCTAACGCGAAGAATGGATTATTGAAAATTAACTATGTATTGCAGTGAGATTCCAGAATGTATTTTGGGGTGTGTGAAGAAAAACAAGTCACAAAACTTGATGAGGTGATGATATTTACGAGTTGTCTGTATGCAGCGGCAGTCTACGTCCAGATAGATTCTCTGGTAGTTCTTACAAATACGTCAGACCCAAACAGGACTTCTTGGGCACTCCGCTTTCTTCTTCCAGGCAGCTTCCCACTTAAAATGTATGAGAATATCCTTGAGTGTTCACATGCAGCTAGAATAACTAAACAGGAAGTAATAATAATAATAATAATAATAATAATAATTCTATTATATTGTAGTATGAATATTTATTTCTTGCGGAGTGTGTAAAGTTCTGATACCAGCCATTATTTTGATCGTAAACTTACTCCAGAGAATGTTATCTGTTATCAGCTGAAGCCCATCGTACAAGATTATAGATAAACTTCGTGGAAATAAGGCTAGACTACAATTGTGTGGCGTGGATACACAACACCCGTTGCCGGTTGTGATAGGCCTAAAACTTAAAACAAAGATTAATTCGAATTTTTTCTTGTACCAAGTGTTCTTTTTAGAGCATTTTCTATCATTCGTTGGGAGGAGAAGAGGGTCCTGGTTCAACGGGATATGACTCTCATTATACTTACAAAGAATAAATCAGAACACAAATAATCAAATTAAAAATAATAAAGACAAACAGAGAAACACACTACTAAACGGACAAAACACATAGGTACGTAGTATCTGCTGCACATCAGTTCTGAAAACGAACATAGCTGCTAACTGAGCGTTTTGCCTGTTTATACAGCGGCAACACTTGGGACGGAGGAGTGTGTCCCCCTCCTCAGTTTGTACAATGACAACTAGTACGAGGTCAGTGACCGTAGGCAGTAATGACCGATGTCTGAGCCGGCTAGACGGTGCAAGTGCCCAGCAGTTCGAAAGCAATACAGTACTATGCTTTTCTTCAAGTTTCACTACTAATATTGTTCGGATTTCAAATTATTCAGTAACTGAAGTACTTATTCTCTGATATAATTAATATTATTTTCTCTTATTTCCAGTACTGTTTCCGCCGGTACAGGGACGCCACGCTACTGCTGCCTATATAGGGAATCAACTTCCAAGATTTTTATACGTCTAATATGAGGCCAAATAAAGGATTGAAATTACGTCTACAGTGATGGTGCCGCAAATGAAATAAAATCGGTTAGTTGATCATGTGTGTAAAATGCATTGACTACATTCGTATTTGGTACATTCACCGTTTAAGCGCCCATCGACTTCAAAACCATCTCGCCGTTTTGCTGCCGCTTCCATTTCTCGAAGTGGCTTGTACTTTTAGATCCATCAGTGATCACCTTCGTGTGGCGACTCGGCTAGAAAGACTCCTTTTCCTTTTCGCAGAAGCTGCTTCTGGTGTACGATATGAAGAATGGCCCATACCAGAATAGAATCCCTCAAATGTGATCGTAGACTAATGATGTAGACTGTTAATGGCTATTTGTCTTCCTAGTGATCATGTGCAAAGCGCCGCGAGAAGGGGAAATTCTACACACGCGCCACCTGGCAACACGGTTCGGAGGGCATCGTAAGTTTATCTGACGTGAGCCATGAACATCCTATTTAGACTACCGACGACACTTCCCATCTAACTGATGAAAAAACACCAATGTCCCTAATACTGCAGTTCCCTATCATGTCGAGGTACGGCAGAACTCCATACGTCGTAAGATTCCCATACGTTTCTACTCGACTCTCCACCTATTCGGCGAGGCTGAATTCTTCCAGTATATAGTTCGGTCAGACTGTTGCTTCGTATATCGTGGATGAAGCCGGATCTCACGCCCCACTGTGACCTTTCTTCAAGGATCACGGAAGACGTTAGTCTTCTCGCCCAAGGTAAGAACAGATTCGTAGGCGACGGAAGCGCACGAGAGAAACCAAATTCACAAACTCATCAATCAGCTTATTGTCGTCCACGCTGAAAGTTTTCAACGTCTCGTACAGCAGCATGCACCTCAATCTTTTAATTCCTGAAACTTTGGCTTTCGGAGTGAGCACTCTTCACCCCATCATCTGATTTGTGGAGTCCAAATCGAGACCACAAGTAGTTAATTTTTTCGAGGTTAAGATAGCTTACGATCGTGTTTGGCGCGATGGACTCTTTTACAAACTTAGGAAAATTTTACCTCCGGTCTTGGTTCCTGTTACGTTCACTTCTCTGTAAGGAAAGGATTTTCTGAGTGGTAGTAGACGATTCTCTTTCTCTGAAAGAAGCCGACACTACTCATTTAATCTTAGGAAAACATCAATTCTTGGTCTACATTAATGACGAGTCGAAGCTTTTTGAAGTCTACTCTCCCGTTTGCTGACGATTAGGCGTCTAAGCGTTAAATTAAAAGTAAAGCCTTAGTAGACGCATGCAACTGAAGTTTAAATGTAGCCTATAAACCTAAATTTATACACTTGCTGTGTACGCAGTAGATGCACTTTATTGACCTCGAGAAAAGTGAAGGTTTATATACAATTGGGACTTTACAAGGTCGAACAGGCATGAGAAATTTCTTGTAAATCGATTGATGACGTTATTTTTCCTCCCTGTTTACACCTGTCTTTACCGCTGTAAAAGAAACATCATCAGAATCGTATTGTTCTGTTGCGACCCGTTGCTTTGTAATGGGATCCAACGAATTTGGTTTCTTGTCTTATTATAACTAAAGAGACGTGAATAGTTGTCCGTTTAGCCATAACATTTTCTTTTGTTTTAGTGTTACGCATTGATAAATGCCCGCAGGCACTGAAACTTTTGTACATAGAGACGAAACAGGATTAATCCTGTTCCTCTTTCCTTACTTCCTTTGTATCCGAGTTCTGTATATATACACTTTTGGAGTTCCAATTAATATTTTATCATTTAGTTTTAAAGTGGTTTGATTTCTTACGTCGTTCGTGCACTAAGTGCTGCTTTTAATATTAAAAGTTCTCTGTACGCGCTTCGTATCGCATTAGAATCTTTATTTTCAGTTAACATGTTATTAGGGTTTTGTCTATCAAAGGAGCGTAAGTTAAGCTTATAGTATGGTATGCTTAGATGTGCATTAACAAATGTCAGAAGGATTGTCCTTTCTGCTATATGAATTAGAGGTTTAGACTTTAGGCGTGTTTAGTTTTGAATTCAGTTAAGGTATCCCATCTGTCATACTCCCGCAAAACACGAGCAGATCTCAAAACGAATCGCAATATTCTTAGAAGGAAGCTCAGAGATGTAGGAGAGCTTGGCTCTTATAATAAACATGAAAATTCGTATCGTAAAGATGTCTTGAGTAGTCAAGTTTTTCAGAGTAAGAAAACAGAGAAGGCAACTTGAAAACTGAATGGTCGTAGCTAAAAATCTTTTAAAGTTTTGCTAACCTTTCAACAGCTGAACGATTCTTGTAGAGAGTTCAATTTAAAAAAGTATAACCACTGTTTTGTTTCCTTGACAGTTGTCATCAGTCTATATAAGTATTCCTTAAAGTATTACATATGTATTGTAACGCAGTCATGGGAATTTACAGAGAAATAACAAAAAATAATAGGATAGCTGTTACACTGCTTATAGTGACGAGACTGAAGAGAATAAAAGATTATTATGAATTCGGAAAGAATATCAAAGTTTGGAACATTCAACCCGCTGTCACCATGTAGGCCTACGTCCTAAATGCTGAGATTAGTCGGGCTTGACGTAGCGCTAACAAATGCAAGTATTTTTAGTTTACTAAAAGTACACATTTGTTTGGAATAAAAAAAGAACGTCTTTCTGTGACATAGTTGCAATTTCAGTGACTAGGATCTTCAAAGAGGCTATTTGTTTTTCTAAACAGTAGTATTTAGTAGATGTGTCGAGCCAAGTCAAACTGAATGTGCAAAATGAATCACATTCATTGGCTACTATATGTGTTGTGTCAATATTAAAATATCAAACAGTTCATTCACCCTCTACTCAAAGCAAATTAACAAGACACAATTAAACTCATTATTGTCGTCGTCATCCTCCGGTTATAGTCGGGAGTCACTGCCTGTACCACAAAACTTGCAGAAACTGTGGTTTTTTGTGTTTCTACGTAAATTATAGGTCAAAACTAGGCGCGGACGCGAAAAATTTACACTTTTTATTTGCAAGCTGAGAAAAAAATTGCTTAATTTCTTACAGCAATACAGCACTGAAACATAATAAAGTACATATAAATGTAGAATAACGCTACAATAAATAAATAACATACTCTCGTGGTCTTCGTGCTATTTGAAAATGTAAATATTAAATGAAAACTCGATTGTGTAGAACATCACATCGAATTAACTGTCACTTACTGAGGTAGGAAAAGTACTGAAAAGTTACCGGTAAACCTAGCAAAAAGAGCGTTGTACACATTTAATTTATGTTTATAACCAACAGAAAACTCATTTTTATAATAGCTGTGTAAGCCCTACATTTAGGGTAGATGTAAATTTCTATTGTTTTGTAACATTTTAATCACAGCCTACTATATAGAACAACGCATCAAACTTTGCAACTTTGATGAGACAAAAACTTTGACGATTGGTAGAACTTATAATGTGGTTTTACATTTTATATAATACAATAACATATGATGTTTCAATATATATAATAGGGTGTGTATTATACGCCCTGAAAACTAAAACCCGTTGCTATATAATGTATTATAATAGAAAATCTACTCAGAGAAATTTGATTGGTCCCACCAGAACATAAATATTGTAAACATTCGTAAGCCTTGCTATTTCAGGCGTGAGCCTTCATCTCTTCAAACGATTTTGGTAGACGCAGTCTGTGTCTGTATCTGATACGACGATGTTTGCAGTTACTTTACACCTGTATTAATATGTAGGAATACAAAACAACAGATTACTGTAAGACTGGCAATGTATATGTGGGTTCTGCAAACCTTTTGCAAACGAAAAAACTATCGTATTTACCGCATACGCAACTAAATTAGACGCGGATTGCGCGTAGAAAATGAAAAACAACGCGTTTTACATTACTTGGATCCCATAATTGGTTTTTCCAAAACAATTTTTTCCGCGTCCGCACCTAGTTTTAACCTGTAGTTTACATAGAAACATAAAAACGCGGTTTTTCCAAGTTTTGTGGCTACCAGAGCACAGTGACCTTCTGACTTACGAGCGCCTGCAAACCCACATATACAGATGCAAGAAACATTCCAGCTACAATTCAACAATGTGCGTATATTATAGCCTATTATATTAACGTATCCAATTTTACGTTTTTCAGCTATACATGACTGAATATAATATAATATACAAATTAAAGCAAGGAATTTATAAATATATAATAGGCCTATACAGATCCTTTAAATTAATTTAAACCTCTCCTGAGCGGTTTAATGGTCAACGTTGTTGCCCTTGCTGCAAGAAACTGTGGGTATTCAGCAACATTGGTTGAATGTTTGGTTGACTGCTTTTGAATTTTCTCGTACTTTCGCAGATAGTTTTGTTATTTTTATATTTACTATTGATAAATTTATTTTTTATTATTTTTCTTTCCCCGAAGTTTTTCATTTTCTATGTTTAATATTTTAAGGTATTATCACATTTCATTATTACTTGTGTCTGCTGGTGTTCAATTAGTATTTAGAGATTCTTCGTTTATGGTTTTCTCAATATTTCTTATTAATCGTTTCAGTGTACTCTAAATGTGTATTAACCATTAAAATGCTCTCGCTTATTACTGTATCCCATATACTGTGCTTTTTTTGTTGGTCTCTGCATGTCTCGTGCCGACCTGTTATACCCATTTTATTGCTCTAGAATCCCGCATATTACCTTCTTTTCAATTTTTGTTTATTTTTATCACGATTTGAAGCAAGTAGGACTGCTACAATGATTTAGCCTCGTTAGGACCGTCACCTGCCTCAGGAGCTAACCTTATATCAAACAAATAATATATTTTCAAAATGACGGAAAGTTAAGCGAGGAAAGTGTAAACAGCTTTTGTTTCTGCAAATTCTGATGGTTCTGAGAATCTATCTTAGGTGGCGGTAGGGAAAATCAAATACGACGCGGTCACACTTTGAACACTTAAGAACTATCATTTGTTTATAACAGCCAAGAATGCGCATGGGAGACCATCGACTTGTCTGTCCCATAGTTAAAGGACTTCGACAACAAAATGGTGAAAAGCGGATGTTATAAATTCTTTTGTTCATAGAAAACTGTCCCACCAACCATAAATTGTGGATTTTAAAAAACTGAAGCTTCAACGTACGTATCGATGGTATGGGAACCGAGGTTATCACAAAGACGATGTTGAGAAAATAACTGATTTGGTACCAACACGTATAAAGGAAAGAAGACCAAAGAACAGGCGCTGGCAGATAGAAATAAGAGAGGTAGACCAAAAAAGAGGTGGAAAGATGGTGTACAACGTATTGTAAGGACAAGAATCTGCAGAAGATTGACGGAGTTAAGTAGAATACATCTATCACGCAATGTTGCAAGACATTCTCAACAAAATAATAATCATAATAACAAAACAACAACAACAGTAGTAGTAGTAGTAATAACAACAACAACAATGCTAAAAATAACAATAATAATAAAAACAACAATAATTATGTGGTTTTACAGAAAATCTTCAGACCTATAAAAGCGTGTCTAGTATGAATATGTTATTCACGCCTTTCCAGAAATAGTAGTGTAACATAACGCGCACCTTAGTGCCAAGTTACGGCGGTGCAGGTTCTAGGTAAGGAGTCGGGCTTTCGCTGTCACTTCACACTTGTCTGCTACTGAATCCGTGATAAAAAACTGGCGATACTGGCACCGGTGTGGTGGGGACGTCGTCCGCGCGCGAGTGGGGGGGCCCGGCCAACGTTTGTTGTACCCATTGTTGGGCTGTCACTCTTTGCGCGGTGGTCTGTGGTCGGCGAACGTGAACATGGATCCTTCAGTACCGTGCGTGCGTATGGGCGATTACGCGCTCAGATTCGAAACGGAACTGGGTGAAACCTTTGAAGAACGCGCCAGGAAAGAACTGCGAGAGACGCTGGAACTGCGTGAAGAGTCCTTACAACAGCTCATCAAACTCATTGAAGGTAAATTACTTTGTTTATATATCCTTACCACGCCTCTAAAAAGTTAAAAAAATTAATATAATATTGAATAAATTTCTTAATAAATGAATTAATTATATTAAATATATTAAATTTAATATATTATATTAATCATAGGTATAGTAATAATGGTTTACCGTAATAATGACTAAAACGTAAATTATTTATCCACATTCTATTACATAATTTTTGGCTGAACTACTTTAGAGATTAGGCAGTATTAATAATAATACTGCCTAATATAATATTAAGATATCGTCATTAAGTAATATTCCGGTGTTAGGTAAGAATATGATGGCGAGTTGATATTTTGGATTTCTTTTATTTATAAATCTCACCCAACAGTAACCATTTAACTAAATCGCTTTTTGATGTAAATGGTCTGTAAAAAAAATTAACGTATTTAAATACTGGTTACGTAAAAATACTTTATTCATTTGTCACACACAATAAAAACTTTCATTAATAAATTTTTGTGGTAATATTAAGTTTTTGTTTGTACGTGGATGTTATACATTGATAAGCCCCACAACTACTTAATATCAAATGTTAATATTATTACAAATACCATTCAAGTTTCTCAAGCATTATTGGTTCCAGGTAGAGGGAAATACTATCGTTATTTTTGTTTTAATTGTTTAGTTTATGAACAAATGTACGTTTTCTTCGACTGCTAGCTTTTTTTTTTTTTTTTTTAATTATTTATTTTGTTTTACACAAAAATGTTGCCCATATGCCCATATAGAAAGCCCAGTTTTGAAGTCACAATTTCTTCTGCTCCGTTGTTGCCGTATTTTTTTTCTATTAGATCTCTTAATACCGTACAGTACATGTGTTGAATGTCGCGATGACTGTACTACCTTTGTAATTTTATAATTTTTGCCCATTTCCTTTCTTATAGTCTTCATGTAATGCAACCTATTTTTCATTGTCTTAAGAAAATTAAATATTCTGTTAATCGTCACAGTAGCATTACCTTCTTTACTGTTATCATTAAAATGTCAAAGTTAAAGTTTACACTCTTGAGGAGGCTTAGAGTCAGTGTGGACCACGTTGCAGCTTTACACAAGTAGGGACGTTTATGTTACTTCCACGTACATATTAGAACTGACCGAGTCCAGAGTACAGATCGAAGTCGTTTTAAGTTAGATTCCATCCTTCCATGTCCTGTTTTGGAAACGAACGCACTAAACATTGCAACACTCGGTCTAAAAATTGTATGCCGCTGAAGTGTTTGCTCTGAGGTATGGTAGGGCTACTAGCGACAGAACCGTTCTCGAAATGGAGACGTGTAGTATAAAATAGAAGTTTAGAGTTTTCGTGATATAGAGACTGAGGACGAAATGATATTTTAACGAAGGATTTAAAAAATCCCCTAACAAATTACGGGGTAGTGGAAGGTCACGAAAAGGGCTGTCTGAGACACCGAAACCGGTATCAGCACCTGGATCCTTCAAAGCATCTCTTATATGCGACTCCTTGAATGCCAATTTATATCTCTTGTTATAATATATCTATTCCGTATAGTAACTACCGGAGGTTACAAAGCTCATGAGTTTCAGGCCCACCCTACATTATGAGGTGAAGTGCTTGCTTTTATTACTTGCTTGAACACGGAGGTGCTATATCGAACCACAGACTAAAAGACTAAATTGTGTCTTTTAGTTTTATTGCAGGTAGAAATACATTGAACTTACTGCACTGAAACAGCCGAATTTTGAAATGCGATCATACTGCGATGATGTATATCACAGTCCTAAATATTGAAGCGAATTCAAAGATAACGGGAATTCCTTAAATTTATAACGGGAAGGCAAGACACTCGAATTATTATGCATGTCAGATTACATATGAATTACGTTTTTAACTAGTGAATAAGTTGAAACAAAATGCGTCGTCTCGTGGGAGTATAAACACCATTTGCTTCCTTATCGCGTTGTTGATAACGGTTATGGAGTGCAATTAACACAAAAATTAAGCCAAATAATGTATTTGATAAAATTTTGTAATTTACAAAATAAATATTTATTGCTTTAAAAAATATTGTTATCAGTTGTTACATTCATTCCCGTAGGGTTAGATGAGATGAACGCGCATGTTCCGTTGTTTATTTACGATGAGTCAGAAACCACAGCCTTGGGAAACGATAACACGAGCGAAAGTGTGGTTCTATGTCTTAAACACATTACTGAGGATAAGGTGTGACAGCGACATATCGTGAGAGTTTCGCCCCACGTTAAACGTAAATGTATCGTACGAGTTTGTGGAGCACAAAGACGTTTTCGTCTGTTGTACACCTCTGCGGATTATTACTGATTAGCAACATACTTTCAGATGTTCTACGCTAATTGTTAACTGCTGATTGTATGTATACGCGAATGAATGTCATTGTCACAGTCTTCAACGTGTTTACCGGCTCGGTCTGTCTAAAACTCATTGCTTTTTAACGATTTTATAAGTGTTTACTCGAAAATAAGACGCTCTTGAGTATTAGGCCTACCCTACATTTTGAGATAAAGTGTTTAACAACCTTGTCTTAATGTTAATGTTATACGTATTACTTGCTTGAATACGGAATGCTATCTCATTCGTCCTGTAATTAACTTCGTTTAATAAATACTGGCAGTCATAAACCAGTTACATTGTTATCCAGTTCCCATTTTTATTTCCTGTCTCTGCCTATTCTAAGTCCGTCTCGAGTATTAAGACCGTCTCAAATTTTAGTACAAATTGCAGCAAAAAAATGTGATCTTGTAGTAACTACAGTATTTTGTATCAGTATAAAGCCTTTGGCTATTAGCCTATCGAGTAAAAGAGCCTTCAGACCCTTATTACTTCTTATTGTATCTACTTTTCTACCTGGCTTTAAGGTCGTAGAGTTTTGTGATCATCTCTACCCCTTTAATTCTTTCACGTTTGCTATTAAAGTACTGTAGTGTATTCATATTACATAATGGCTTAACAGACTATCGCGAGAAAACCGAGGAATGTCCTAATGTTGCATTTCGGGTTTCAAGTTTCCTCCACGTTTGACCATCAGATTTAGACCAGCTGTCGGTTTGTTATAGTTTTATTGAGTAGGTGATATATATGTATAAGTTATTTCCGTGGTTTCGGAGATTCTTGCTAGAAACTGTTCAGCATTCCTGCCTGTGCAATAACAAGGGTACATTAATTAGTTATTTTACATGACGGCAAATAATTAATGACACATATTTTTAATTTGAGAATTTAAAATCTACACGTTAAAGCAAAACACGAATATTCATGTATTTTAATTCCATTTGTGTTCTGACAAAATAAACATATGATACCGGTTTAAAAATTTTACTTCATTCCGAAAAGCATTGATTATTAATATTCAAATCGAAATTTTAAATATTACAAAATGATTTAAAAACATGACAGCGTGTTTTCAGACGTATTTTAGAGAATTTAATGAAACCGAATTTATTTATATATTGTAACATAGTAAACTGTCATATAATATATGTCATAGTCATAATATACAGTATGACAAAGAGTAAATGAGCGAATGGAGTGGTGTCACCTGTGTTTCAGTGAGGTCATGAGATCTGCACGCCGGCGTCTCACAGTGAGACGTCAGTGACCTTCCGAGACAGGCACTTGGTAACTGGGATATTGTTATGGTTACTGGTCGTTAGAAAGTGACCAGCCTCTCCAAGTATGTCACAGTCGACAGCTTCTCGTAATTGTCTTACATCATGTGGGTGTTGTGAAAACAATATTCGGTTAGTGGTTCCTCTTGTTTGTCATTTCGTTATAAAATTTACTCGTGTAACAACTTCTCGTTCATCAGATTCGTTTTCACTTACCCGGTACGATTTGTGTGAACGACAAAAATTAATAATTTTATTAGTAAATAAGTTGCGATTGATATTTTAATCAGCAGATAGGCCTAAACAGAGTGTAGAATACAGTTAAGGTTTATTTACATCGTTGTACTGAGGTTTATTTGTACGATTGTAGAGTAGCACAAATCACGTTTTAAAATTTAACTTGCAAACTATTTACATTTTTGTAAAGTGTAACATTTCTCTGGCCTTGCAGTGACTGCTACAGCTGTAGTTCGCTGGCCTTGCTTGAAGCCTTCTTCAATGCCGACGAACTGTGTATTTTTTTTTTTTTTTTTTGACAAAAAGGAAGTTATTTGCAAGCGAAATTGAACACACACGCGCGCGCGCGCGCGTACGCTTATTCTGCTGGTGACATATGTTTTACAGTTGCTTAGGGTAATTACTTCTGTGCTGTTTTATTGAATATTAGGATGTTAGAAGGACTAGTCAGTTGATTTAAGAACAACACCACGTGGCCATGACCTAAAACACACATGTATAGAAAACTATACCTTTTCCTTTTTTAAATATCTTTTCTTACAAATTTCATTTGTTGAATAACATTTTACATATAAACTGTAAGTTTGAAATCCACGAGCCAATTTTCGTACCATTCTTTCTCTCTGAGGTTGTGTAACAAAACAAAGGAATTGCTGAGGGAACCGAAATGTGTAGTCATGGAATGGGATTTCTATAAAAAATCCGAAAGGTTAAAGACGTTTACCAAGTGACAGACACAACGTTTGTAAAACGCAGGAGATAATTTTGGAACAAGCGTATTAACAGAGCAAGCTGTAAGAGAAATTTTAAACCTTAGGAATAAGTCCAAGAGAACTATAGGCGTCATTATCGAAGTTTTCATCATACACTTGTGACGAAGAATAAGCATTAATAATATTGTAAAAATACAAAGAATAAGACGATTTATTAAAATTATGTCAAGTAGGCCTAACTGTATTTTGCATAGGCATACTAAAACAATGAAGAGATTGAAAACATTTAGTATGTAGGTAATATGAAAAAGTAAAAAGGAAAGTGGAAACATTTTACTGAAGTATTTGACTAATTTGTTTTGAAGGCGAGTTTGTTAAACGTTCTCCAATTATACGGAAACCGTTTTACTTTTTTAAACCTGAACACTAAAAATCTACAGGAGACGAGAAATTGATATTTAATTTTTGTTGGAAAGTATTTTTTAACAATGGTTAGTCATATATAATAAAAGTATATAAACCTTGCACAGCCCTGCGTCAAACTTGTAGTATCTAACAACTTATTATTCGGCAGCAACTTTTAACGAGTTTTTAAATTGTCAGTTTTAAACATTGTTTTAAGACGCGAGACATGTAGGATAATTATCAAAAGCCGATAACAAACTGATAGAACGAAATCGTTCAAACCGGTTTCGTTACGTTTGTTCCAATGTTAAAAAAATTAAGGAACGGGCGAATCATAAATAGGGAAACTTTCTAAAACCAGAAAACTTCACTAAATTTAAACGAAAAAAGTCTGTTAATAAATAGTCTATATGGTTCATAACTTCCATGTCAAGTAAAATCAGTTGATGGTTTGAAAATTTTAAAGTAAAATTTTCCGTGTGATCCGTTTATATGTCTGTTTTATAAAATTAGTTACTTCTATTATTCCTAAGAGAGCCTTACTTGGCTACCATCAACAGTGTAAGCTTTCTTGTAAACTACATGGCTAAAGCATACATACAGTTGCTAGGGAGACACAAAATATACCAGGCAGTAAAGTAGGGAAAAAATGTAAGTCTACATAATATTCAATTAAAAACTAAAACACCTATTTATAATGTAAACATGTTTTTAAATACAGAGTAAAAACATTTGTATTAAATGAATTTGATTTTTGTTTCTTCACTTCACTAAAAATTAGCAAATTGAATATAGAAATTGATGGTTGAAATGTTTAGAGAATGTATATTGTATATGATAGATGACAGAGACTGCTAGAAAGGTTTTAACATGGTAATGTTTTTAGGCTGGGGGTCATTCCACAAAATCGTCATCGAAAAATGTAACGCTTCCACACTTTCGATTCCCCACAGTGTAAAAATCGTTTGTTTACAAAACATTATCATGCTTCGATGTTTCGGTTTCGTCGAAATTCTTTATGCGCGCGTGTGTGTGTGTGTGGGGGAGAGAGAGAGAGAGAGAGAGAGAGAGAGAGAGAGAGAGAGAGAGAGAGAGAGATTTTTGGCTGGGGGTCATTCCACAAAAATGTAACGTCATCGAAAAATGTAACGCTTCCACACTTTCGATTCCCCACAGTCTAGAAATCTTCGGTCTCTGTCGTTTTAACATGATAATGTTTGTTATATAGTAAATATATTTGTTATATAGTAAATATTTGTTATATGCAGATTATACGTTTCAAAAGCCTAAAAACATCATCATGCTTCGATGTTTCGGTTTTGTCGAAATTTTTTTTTTTTTTTTAGTTTAGCAGTTTGTTGATGCAGCTTATTAAGATGAAGTTTCTTATAAAAATAATCACCAAATTAATAAATTAATTTTATGGTCAGACTGTTATCTTTAAATCGTGAAAGATGTTGAGGCAAAGACAATTCGACACTTCTACATACACGCCTACATTCATCTTCCGTTTCACAGAAAGAAGGGCAAGTCCACAAATTATACGTTTTGGAACGGCGAAAATGTTAAATTAAAGCTCAGTGTGTTACCAGTTTAAAAAGCTAGGGTTAGCGGTTGTAATTTTTATCTTTAAAGATAACTTAATGTGATAAGGACAGATGTCGTTTTTGCTAAACTTCAAACAGCTATTATTCTGACCTACTGACAGGGATGTAAACAATATGCAAACACGAATTATATCATATTATCTATCACATTATATCACAGTAACTAGGTTAAGTAGCAGATGTGCTGTTAATTATCAGTAACCACGTGTCAAGCACCAAATCACTCCCACTGCTTTATCTCTGAAACCCAGAAACATTACAACGTGTTTCCGCTCCGTTTCTCTTTCCGCTTGCGTTCATAATCTACTGCGTGAAGATATCTAAAAACAAATTTTTCTTTTACCCCAAGTTAGTCAGAAGTTAGAAGAGGGCAGAAGACATTTGATAAACTACACTAAATTGCCTTGTATGAACGTTTTCATGTTTAAAATGCATATTAGTTCTTGGTATCCAAGTCACGTATGAACAGTAAATTATTATAAATAAATCACCTTATATCCGTCGTGTGACTTCGTTACGTCGATTAAAATGACGCGTTTCGGAACATCTGTTCCATCATCAGATAAAATCGCTCTATTGAGGTCGTTAAACGTTAAAAACACATGTTACACATAATTGTCCACTATGTAATTCACTTGCTTCCTAAATGGTGCGCACCACGACGAAGCCGATCGGACACACTCCAGCAGAGTGCCCGATCGGCTTCGTCGTGGTGCGCACCATTTAGGAAGCAAGTGAATTCCATAGTGGACAATTATGTGTAACATGTGTTTTTAACGTTTAACGACCTCAATAGAGCGATTTTATCTGATGATGGAACAGATGTTCCGAAACGCGTCATTTTAATCGACGTAACGAAGTCACACGACGGATATAAGGTGATTTATTTATAATAATTTACTGTTTTCATGTTCTTAACATGAGTACGGTGCACCTTCGTATGGATGGAAATATGTTTTCGTATATGAAAAATGTTTTATGCTTCCAAAGTAAGCGAACAAATTAAATTAAATATTGTTTTTTTTTTAAGTGGAGATCATTTGTGAATACATTGCTTTTTATACAAGTAAAGCGTAAAACAAAATTTTCTGTTTTAAAGGTTTACACAACGAATTTATAGTTTTTTATTCGTATTAGACGTGCTCTTAATTTTGATGTTTAATTTTGATTATAGATTTTGATGTTGTTCATTTATACTGATAGAGTTCATAAATAGCAGAGACGCTTATCAGGAAGAGCAAAGACGACAAGGAACATGTCTTACTGAGCGTAAATTAAAATATTTATAAAACATATTTTTAAAGTGTAAATTTCTTGATGTCGGGAATGTCCCGTCTGGCAAGAACCACAGGTGTAATTAAAATCGTTGATTGTCTCATACACGTGGATTGTTAGTGGAGGATACTTAACGAGAAATCGATTTGGATTTGTTACCTTGTAACTTAGATCTACTGGATTATATCGTATTCCAGATAAAGTATAGTGTATATATTACAAACCTCTTTCTCTGCAAACCTCTTTCTCAAATTATTTGCTAGCCTTTTAGCAATAAATACATTTTTAAATTTGCAGAATGCTGCTTTTGTATTGCAAAGTTGTTTCTTGCGTGTTGAGTGTTGAGTTCTTATACGCAGTTTATAACAAATCTCAGTAGCTGCCAAAAGCGCTAACCTGCTCCTACGGCCTGCTTGCTTGCCACGATGATCTTTGCTTGTCGGCCTTGACTTCATATTTTTGTCGTTTTCTATTTACCTACCTGTTTGTTCACATATCATAGCCCCGTTTATTCCGTGTAAACTGTTCTCGACAACGGAATGGGGGAATTCCGTTTATTCCCCCATTCTCGACAACTGTTACTCACCGTTGCCTGGCCATTCGCATAGTAACTTCTTACTACCTACCAACTACCAACACACAGTCACTGCCTTTCATGCCTTCGAAAGCACCCTCGATCGGTTGGTCTCCACAGATGTTAAACAACAGTGAGTTGGAGGGACAGAGTATTGAAGACAACAAGAAAGTATTGAGGGCCGTAAGATAATTCTGATATAAAGGAGACGAAGTCGACAGAGCACACATTGAGACTCACTCGAGTTTAGAGAACCATAATTGAAAGGAAGAAATAAGTGGAAGGAGAAGACGGGAGATCCTTTATACAAGTACATCTGTAGTCCTGGATCTGAATGGTAGGCTCTAAGGTAACATTCCAATAAATAAAGGAGTTAGGCAGGGATGCCGTGTTTCCCCAAACTTGTTTAATATATAGATTGACGACATGTTGAAAGCATGAAAATCTAGAATGACTTCGGGAATACAGCTTAACAAATCAATTTTTATGGGTTCCCTGCTATATGCGGATGACATAGTTCTTATTCAAGAAAATGAGGATGATTTACAAAGAGCTATGTTTCAATTACAAGAAGTGGCAAGAGAGTACTCACTGACCATTTCAGTAAGAAAGACCAACCCATGGCCTTTAAAGGTAAGTATCCAGTGAGGACTAAGATAATTATAAACAACAGCACTTTAGAACAAGCGAGCCGTTTCAGATATCTCGGCTGTGCAGTAAGCTATGAATCAAAGTGTGATATAAGAGAGTAAATAAATAAATTTAGGAATATTTGTAGTACGATTCATAGAAATCTTAGAAATAAAACAAGACACATCGCAAGGATTAAATTTTATAAGACAATTGCAATACCCACATTGATTTATGCGAGTAAGGCATGGGTAATGACAAAAAAGGAATGGGGGAAGATTCAAAGTCTGAAATGTAGTTTCTTCGAGCTACTTTAAATTATACATTGCAAGATAGAATAAGGAATGAGGATATCAGAGCAGAACTCGAAGTAAAGAACATAAATGAAATTATTTCAATTTACAGAAGACAATGGTGGGATCGTCTGGAAAGGATGACAGAGGATCGATTGCCGAAAGCGGCACTGAACTATAAAGCCATTGGTAGAAGAGACGTGGGTTGTCCGAGGATGAGATGGGTGCCGGAACAGGTTTATATAACCTAAACCTTGAAGAGGAGAAGAAGAAGAAGAAGAAGAATAAGAGAAGACGGGAAAGTCAGATGGTCGGGGCTATAGAGATCTGGAAACAATGCACAAATGTGGCGCCTGCAATGTTCGTTACATGTCAACAGACGGTTCCATTGAAAACTATCTAGATCATGTCAGCGATCACTAGATCTAGCTCTTCTCTAAGTCTAAATCTTCTCTTATACTTCTCGGAATAACAGAAGACGTGGTTTCGCGCATAAATCAGTTATATAAAATCCGCCAACCAAAAAAACAATGGCAGCGAAAGTGTTCTGTTATAAAGGTGTAGCTTTTATAGCAATGCATCAGTTCGTTATTATGGAAATATAAAAATAAGTCTAAATAACCGCTAAATTTGTATTAGGTTATAAGTATCAATGGAATAACAGTCGGTTAACTAAATCATAGTAAAATAAACCCGCATACCAAGCCAGCGGGTCATATACAATCATGAGGTCATGGACATTACTAGGTGATAGCTTATAAGAGACAGTATGTAGGCGGGGAATAGGTCAACAGCCCTGTGTCGCTCCAGACACAATTTATATTTTATACATGCTTTAACTTATGTAGGTCGCAAATTAACTCCGGGTGTGTTCCACTGTTTACACCATAGCACAGAACTAAGAGTTTATGCTTAATTTCAGTTACCGATTATGATGAAGCGTTACCTATTCCGTTTATACAAAGCCATCGACAGAAGACGTCTTAGACAAGTTTATAATGGTCTGATGCTATGGTATTGTAGCTGTAATACATTCACTTAGGAAAACGTTGTCACTTTCTTCGCTACTGTACGTGTAGTGTGTAGTAAACCTAATACAATAGAGGTTATAGAGGAGAGCCAAGTATCATCCACTGATTTTAATTTTTTTCAATGTTCGGTTTAAAGTTACAGATTTATCCTCCAGATCATCATCACCATCAGCAGCAGCAGCATCTCCTTCTTCAACGTCGTCGTCGTCGTTCTTCTTCTTCTTCTTCTTCTTCTTCTTCTTCTTCTTCTTCTTCTTCTTCTTCTTCTTCTTCTTCTTCTTCTTCTTCTTCTTCTTCTTCTTCTTCTTCTTCTTCTTCTTCTTCTTCTTCTTCTTCTTCTTCTTCTTCCCGTTGTCGTTAAGGATCGGGGTCTTTCAACCATTTCATAAACTCTCTTCTATCTGAAGCGAGTTGTTTCACATTACCAAGGTCTTATTCTGTCTTGTAGCTAGCTTTCCAATATATCCAAACCATTCAAATCTTAGTTTTCCTCTTCCTAATTTTCCTTCTGGACGTGATTCCATGACGAGCAAGCACACGTCCGTGTCTATTCTCACTACACGCCCAAACCGCTGCAGTGATTTCCTCTCCACTGTCTCCGCAACTGAAACAGATTTCTGATTGCTATATTCCTAATTCGGACTCTTGTAGTTCTTCCAGCTGTCCGCATCAAATATCTCATTTCACTGACTTACAGTCTGTTTTTATAATTCTTTAGCATGACGAGGTTTTACTTTCCACATAATAACATGGGTAGGAAAAATGTCCTTCAGAACCGTACCTTGGCTTCCTCTGTGATATCCTTCTTTCTCACAATAATGTCAGAAAGCTGATAATACATTGGGTTTGATTTCTATACGCAATACCTATTTTCTCATCACCTTTTCCTTCTGAGGTAATTGCTGTTCTTAGGATATTCGGTCGCCTTGGACAGATTTTTTTACTTCGTTTATAATCAAAGATCTGTCAAAACTGTTCGCTCAAAGACATGTGCTAATTTGTAATAGCGGTGATCCCTGTTATGTCAGTCTTAACAGCAGTGTTCGCGCTCGAAACGAAATTGTGAAGTCTCGACCATGCAACGAAGTAAGCGAACAAAGTACACTGCACAGACGATAATACACTGATTCAAAATTCAGACGATTATAATTCATTCAATATCACTGAAGGTCGGAAATGTATAGGTACTATGCCCGGGCGGCCGTTCGCACTTGTTTTTAAATTTCTATTTAAAACGCGTTTTATAAATATTTATAATTTGTTAAATAATTTTCATTTGACTTACGTCTTTTGAGCGAGTCTGTGTAAGTGTGGATATTATTTAGCTGTGGTATCAGCATGCTAGGTTTAGCGGCCAAAACGTCGTCAGATGCTGACCGGAAACAGATAGAATTCGTCACTGAGTGCGTGGCTGTCAGGTATGTGACAATTTACGTAAGTCAAGTAAGACTGTTACACGCGTGTGAGAAAATCTACGTTGGTATGAATTAATGACGAAGGCGTCTCCACGCATTAGAAAGGCGAAGGAGACCTAAAACGTTTTGAACTTAAAAAATTAAGGATATTTTCGGTCCAATATAAAATGTGGATGATACGTGTAGAATATTCGGCGCGGTGCACTAATTAATAATAAAAATACTCTAAAGTTTACCAAGTTTATAGGCGGCTATGACATGTTTATGGAACTCATATAGAAATAAATACAAAACATTCACTGTTTGGAAGTTGGAAGACCATGGAAGCACATATAGAGGACGGCTAAGAAAGCGGTGGTTAGAACGTCTCGAATTAGGAAGGAGAGCCGGGAGCTGAATAGAGTTCTGTATGATTATTGAGGAGACCAAGCCTGTATAATGTTGTACTGCTTGAAAAGTAAACGAAGAAGACACGTTGAGATGACGCTTCAATTATGAATATTACCTCACTTTGTTTAACTCAAAGAATACAAGTTTTGTGACATCTTTGTGCTGCGCGACTCGACTGTAAATAAGGAAAAATAGTAATTCTAGAGAAACGTATTACAAAACGTATTACATTTCCGAATTGTCAAGACAGAAATGAATCTTTCCGTACATTAGGTCCGGTCTAGAATTATGAATAAAAGGTGCCTTCAGACAAAGACAGGTTTAAGATGTAATTTTCAAACGGGTGCTTTGGTCGGGTACTAACGATAAGAACGTCTAACTCGCAAGCACAGGAAACATGTGATACATTTAAGGTGATTTTTAAGGGAAATACGGCACCTAAGCTGGCGAGTCCATTGCTGTTCTGGAACTCGGTTTTCCTTTGACATAGTAAGACATACTTAGGTAGCCTACATTACAATGAGTACAGCAAAGAAACTCCTTTCAAAATAGACTTAATGGCGACTACTTAACAATGGTTTTTAATGTAGTAAATTAGGTTCGTTCAGTAGAAACTAAAACCAAAATATTTAAAACCATTCTTAGAAGTATCATGACTTATGGCTCAGAAGTTTGGACTACTAATAAACACTCAAGAACAAAATTAATGACAGCAGAGATGGACTTTTGGAGACGTTCGGCAAGAGTATCCAGACGTGAGAAAATTAGAAAGGAAGTCATTAAGGACAGAATGAATGTGAAAAATTCAATTGTTGACTTTATCCAAACAGAAAAATTACAACGGTATGGACACACGAAAAGAATGACACAGGAAAGACTGCCAAGGAGAGTTATGGAATGGACCCCACCAGGAAGAAGGAAAAGAGGAAGACCACCTATCACCTGGATAGAAGAAATTCAGACTATATTGAGGGAACGAGAAATTGAAGAAGATCTTTGGATGGACAAGCAGCAGTGGAAGATGAGAATTCAATCACTTCTGTAATCGTTGGTTCCGGAAAATGTGTATAAACATTGTACATCCGGAAATAAAAAAAAGGTTCGTTCAATATTCAACGTGGTTCGGTTCACGGAAAGCGTGTAACATAATTTTGTAGAACGCGTGTTTACGTGGCTTGAGTAACTTTCATTGTGTTGTGTAACACCGCCAGGTTCAAGTGACATCATGACAAAAACTGCTTGTTTTAAAAATACAAAGGTTACATTATAAATTGTAATCGCTGACATGAATGTGCAGAGTGCACGGATTATTCAGCATGTAGATTTGAACGGACGTAGGCCTACGTATTATATGAATTCTAACTAGAGGTTAGCCGATGAAACACGTTACGTTACGAAACGTTCAGTCGACCGCTGATCTTAAATCTGCATCATCTTACATATATGTTTTATTGCACTGTTTTAAGAGATAAGTACAATTCCAGTTTCTAATAAAACGCGGTGTATGGATTAAAAATAAATTTATTTCAAGCGGAGATGGAAGGATCGTTTTCAAGGTGTAACCACTACAAAATACTTTGGTCGTACTTTGACTTTTAAATACGAGTATTATTGTTTTTATTTCATTATTGTGATGAACGTAAAGAAATTAATTGCTTATTGTATGAACTCTTGTTTTGCATATTCGACGCATATGGGGTGTCGCATAAAAAACGAAAGATTTCAATTGCGCGCAACTGTTGCTCTGTTAGGTTGGCGGTACTGCAGATTCCTCATTTGTCGTCTGTTATGTTACGATTAATTGTCTTGGATCGTTATACGAAACAACAATGCATTGTTACGGTGTAAACGCATTGCTACTAATGTTCCGCAAAGACAATTCGCAAATTTCGGACGACAAAATGCAACTAATCAGTCAACAGTTCAGAGGCTAATGAAGGAATCAGAAGAAACAAGTCGAATGGTTGTCATCAAATCTTTCAGGCGTCCTCATGTTAGTCTTTTTTTTTTGTAAATATCGTGACTGTAAAGAAATTATTGACGTGAGTCTGAAGTATCGATTCAGCGTCGTTAACCATTCCGAGAAGTACCATGCAACGAATTCTTAAGTAAGCTCTGCGGCTGAACATCTATATATATAAATAAGAATGTTTGTGTGTCCGTTTGTCTTTTATACAGATCTATAGTGTTAATCCGATCGTGATGAAATTTTGTTACACACTAACAGTTCAAAACAAGAGGAAAATTCTTATCTACATTTAATTTTGAAAAACTACCCCACCCCCTTTTCCACCCCTTAAGCAAAATTTTAACGCGCAGCTTTGCGGTTTTTCGCGAATATCTAAAAAACGGTGAGGAAATCGACCAAAGTGGAACGTAATTTTCTGAAAGCCCTATAAAATTTCTACAAAATGCAATTTGCCCGGCTCTGATAGCGTTCTTAGTTCCAAAGTTATTAACAATCAAAGTTGAAAATTGGTGCACAACTGTTTTGTTCTTTACCTCGTTGTGAGTGTGAGTCAACATTTCATCTGCTATCTCGCGCGCGTTCCCCTTCCTCCACCCTTCACCCCCGCACCCGCGTCCTGCCTCCTCCCACATCGTGGCTGGGTATCTATTACTTCAAACCTATCAAAATTCCACCGAAGAAAAGAAAGAGTATTGCTCAGATAACTTCTGCAGCCAAAAAAAAAGCCATCCGTGCGTCGGAAACACCTGAACAACGGGACCTTCGTCTACAGCAGGAGCGTATCAGAGCTTCTACGTCAAGAGCGAGGGAAACGTTGGAGGAAAGAGAGCTTCGCCTGCACCAGGACCGTGTCAGAGCTTCTACGTCAAGGGCAAGGGAAACGTCGCAGGAACGAGAGTTCCGTCTAGAACAAGTTCGATGCACAATGGAGGACTCAAGAATTGAGTCGACATTCTGATCTAAAATTAGGGGCTTTTAATTACAATGCTGGATACGATTACTATACTCATCCTAAAGTCGTAATAGGACGGATGGATGTCGTATGCAACCATTGTCAGGCAAAGAAATATAAAGGCGAACCACCTGGGATGTGTTGCTCAAATGGGAAAGTGAAACTACCGCCTCTTAAAGTGCCTCCTGAGCCACTGCTGTATTATTTATCTGGTAGCACAGCAGACTCCAAACTTTTCCTCAAAAAATGTAAGTGCATACAATTCCAGCTTTCAAATTACATCGTTTGGAGCGTCATCTATAATGCGTCCCTCTATTATGCCTTCTTTTAAGGTACAGAGCCAAATTTACCACAAAGCTGGATCACTTCTTCCCCTTCCAGATGAAAATCCGAAATTTTTACAAGTTTACTTCATGGGCGACGAAAAATTAGAGGCTGATCAACGATGTGCTAATATAACTGGCGTGCGACAAGACATTGTTTTAAATCTGCACAGACTATTTCATTTGCACAATCATTTAGTGCAAATGTTGTAATGTTGCTTTTTGTTGTATAAGGTGGTTGATATGTTTATCTTTCTTGTTTAACATGTAGATTTTCAGATTATGTAAATTGTTAAATGATAATTGAGTTTCTCTGTTGCCTCACGTTGTTTGCGCCATACATGTAATGTGTAAATTTTTAGTTTGACATGTAAAATATTTATTTTTACTAATAACTTGTTAATTCTTTTATTGTCGGATCTATTTTGGTTAAACACCCCACATTGTGGACGCCTTTTATGTAATATAAAAAAATTGAGTAGTGTTCTTTGTTTCTACTGGTTCTATTATTTTATTTTGTTAAAATAACTATTTAATTGGTTACTTAAAATTCTTTAATTTCTGTTAATTACTTCCCTTATTTTATTTTAATTCATTTACCTATTTAAATAATTCAAATCGCACGTGGTACACAAGCAATAGGTATTACCAACTTATTCTTCTAAGGTTTGTGCGCTAATATTCAGAAACTGACAAAAATGTTAAATATTAAAAATAATTATTTATACACAATTAATTCCCTTCAATGTTCTTTTATTTTCTTTCTTTTTTTCTGTTCTTTTCTTCTTAAATTAAACTGAATAACATTTTTCTTAATTTTAATTGTCCAGGCTTGTTACATTTATAGCTCAGCGGTTGGTAAGATGATCTTAAAGCTCAGGCCTATTTTAATGGTTACGTTAAGTAGATATAACTTCGGGTTCTTGTGACTACAATAATTAATTCCGAAAATATCCTTTGTGAAGTACAAAACATCACAATACAAAGTTGACTATAATATAACAAAACAATATCTTATATCTAAAATAACAAATAGTTCGTATGTGCCGAACAGTGTCGATTTTGAGGTTAAGCTAGTCTTCATAGGTTATACTGCTTTAAACATTAAACACAAAGAAATAATAGTTTAAACGTGAAAAATTACAATCGCGTTAGTGCTTTTGTTCAGTGATAGTGGAATAAATAATTCACCAGTGTACATAAAGTATTACAGTTGTATTATTATAATTCGTTATAAGTCGTTTAAAATTTTAATATTTTCCTTTACTTTTGCACACACTTTCTTATTCACTGTTATTATTCATAAACTCCTTTCTGATTATGTAAACAATTCACAACACTTTTCTTCAATTTTTGGTTATATTATGGTAATCACGCTTCACCTAACCTAGCCGAGGTTCGATTCTGATGCTACTTTCGTGGCTATAGGTGTCGCGGAGGAGCTGTTCTTTACTGTACGAATTCCAACAATAGACTAACTCACTTGGCGTCACTTTTTGGGTTACTACACGCAAAATGTAAAAAATTCCCATTGGTTGAGATCCCAAGCATTGTTATGGATGGCGTCGGTTTTCTGAGATCAAAATTACTAAAAATTCTTAAATTTAACATTTTTTCCTTATGCTATGTACAATTGTAAAGATATTATTATCAATGAAATGCTTTTTTTTCACGATAATTTTAAGATCTCACAAGATATGTTTCTATACAGTAATTCCAAAAATAACATTTTTAAGGTTGGCCTAGTCTAACATATTATGTTTAAAAGTTATCTTTTTTGTTACATAATTAGTTTTCTTGGCTGTACATATGATTTTATGTTAATAACATGTAATTTAACACTAGTGATTACAACTATGAACATTAACTTTTTATAAAAACATTGGCTTGTACACTAGGCCTAATAATGTCTTGTATACTTTGGATTATTATTTGTTTGTTACAATAGAATTGCTTAATTTTAATACAAGTTAACATTTATTCTTTATTCATTATAAACTACATGATATATTACTAGATATATCATGGTCTAATATAGCATTTATACATTGTAATGTCCCTGTCTACCTTCTAAAGTAGATGTAGGTTTTTTGCCCAAGTTAACATCTTGTTAATTACATTATTACTTGTCCATTACAAACATTTATGCTTACTTATACCTTACTCTAATAAAATACACTATTTCTTTTTAGATACGTCATTTTCTAGCACAATTTTTATACACAAAATTGTCTCCTTTTACCTACCAAGTAGATGTATGTTTTGTGTAACATTAATCTCTTACTAACTACATTATTATCTTGTCCCTAACAAACAATAGTTATTTCTTATTTCATAATCTACTAGTCAGTTCATCTGTTCCACTTTCTATTACTAAATTATTTACATCACATTCTTCTTTACATCTTTAGCATTCTTTTAACATACATAGTAGTCCCTCTTTCCTACCACACATTATAACATTTTTATATAAAAATAAAACTTTTATCACCCATTTATATCATAATAATCTCTATCTGAATTGTCCATTTTATCAAATGGATTATCTATCAAATCAGTCACAATCAGATATAACTACTTAATCTAGTTTATAGTTTTATCTTAAATTTTATTTCGTTTATGTTATGATTTTTCCAGTTACTGGTTATCCATTTAGGCTCTGCATTATAGGCTTTTACCTATCCTGTACATTATTTCTTATGCAATCTACTGGAATTGTTGTTATTAAGTTCAATATAGACATGTTTGATATTTTACTTTTATTCTACCTTACAATGGCCTTAAATTTACTTGTTAATACATCTATTTCATAACACAGGTTTATTACTTTATTATTGTTTTGTACTTCAGTATATTTGCATGACAATCTTTATGTTGAGGGAAACGTCACGTTACAATGTTTAAAACAGCATTAAAAACGATGCCTATGGACGAATTATAAGTAGTCATACGGGCAGACAGGAGGCCATCCGGTGAAGATGAACGGCGCTTTAACGCACCATCCATTAACGATTACCCTACGGAGTTTTTAAATTCTCTGGAACCCCCGGGAATGCCGCCACACAAGTTGACTTTAAAAAAAGGATCCCCTGTCATTCTATTACGTAACATCGACCCGCCAAAACTGTGCAACGGAACAAGACTCATCGTAAAGAGTCTGTTGCCCAACGTAATAGAAGCCACGATCATCACAGGGAATGCCGCATTTATCCCTCACATTCCGTTGATACCCAGTGACACAAATATGCCTTTTGAGTTCAAACGATTGCAGTTTCCCATCCGGCTTGTATTCGCTATGAGTATCAACAAGTCACAGGGGCAATCACTTTGTGTGGCAGGCATTTACTCGGAAAGTCTTGGTTTTTCGCACGGCCAATTATATGTAGCTTGCTCAAGAGCCGGCACGCCAGATAATTTATTTGTCTGTGCTCCGGACAAACGAATAACATAGTGTACCGTCAAGCTTAACAGTAAAAGCTTTGGGATAAATTTAGCAGAATATATTATGTTTAATTTTTTTTTATCTTTCTATTATTAAAAAAAAAATTCTATTTAAAAAATTATTATTATAATAATTTAATTAATTGCAATATAAGAAGTTTTGATACTTTTTGTTATTGTTTACAAGACCCTCACTTATAAACATTGTTAATATGTCTAACAAGTAAAATATATTTTCGGCATAACAAGGTTTCAATTATTCACTCAATCCTTTTATAATCATTATCCCGAGCGAAGCCGGGCAATCCGCTAGTACTCTATATAACACTCCAGTGATGCAAAAACGCAGTCAACAGATTGTTTGAAGCGCCGAGTGTTGCTAAACCAACAAACCGGCTAGTCTCACTGGTACCAAAATTTTCCTGGCCGTCTCATCACATGGCCACAACTGGCCATCGAAGTCTTCTGATCTGATGCTACGTGTCTTCTTCCTTTAGAGTACTTAAAATCGCATGTTGCAGCCAATAAACACAAACAATTCCTCAGATCAAAGTAGAGTTCAAGAGTTAATGGGCTAATGGAGAAATTGAGAAGCAATTGAGCGGTAAAGTTATTAAAAATTTTGTGGAAAGAGGAAGGGTGTCCCAGTGATAAGGCGCAAGGACATTTGTCTCATATCATGTTTTACAGTTAACCGCAGTAAGTGCATTAAGTATAATATTAAAATAATTACAATTTTTTAATAATTGTAGATTTTATGATGATATTAAATCTTCACTCTTTGCGTCTATAAGGAAAAGAAGAAGCAATGCGAAAGGAAAATCTAATAAAAAAGATGCTGCACAAATATTTTTGGGTCTGGATGCGGAATATGGCAGCAGCTGAAAGACCACAACTATATATAGGTCTACAGTGTGTGTAATTTATCTTATTCAAAACTATGGTGTAGTACAAACAAAATTCAAAAAAGTATTTTCATTGGCAAAGTGGTGTTAAAAGTATACATTCCGGAACGCTAAGAAAACTCATTATAATGTTTATTTTCTAATTTATCTAATCTATATATATAAAAGAGAAATACCACTGACTCACTGACTGACTCACTGATTCATCACGAAATCTCCGAAACTGTAACACCTAGAAACTTGAAATTTGGCATTTAGGTTCCTTATGTGATGTAGGTATCCGCTAAGAAGGGATTTTTGGAAATTCGACCTTTAAAGGGGGAAAAGGGGGGGGATGTTTGCCTGACTGACTGGCATAGAATCAACGTAGAGCAAAAACTACTGAATGGATATCAATGAAACTTTGAACATAGCTTCATCATAGGTCTTAGGTGCTCACTAAGAAACGGTTTTAAAAACTTTCTCTCCTAAGGGGCAACCCCCCCCATTTTATGTATGTATCTATGTATGTATGTTCCACATCTCCTCCTAAACCACTGGACCGATTTCAACCAAAGTTGGCACAAATATTTTACGCGACGGGAGAACCAACATAGGAGAGGTGCTTTTTTCGATGGGGTCCTTTGGGGGGTTCTTTGGGGTCTTCCACATCTCCTCCTAAATCGCTGGACCGATTTCAACCAACCTTGGCACAAATATTTTACGCAACGGGAGAACCAACATAGGATAGGTGTTTTCTTCGATGGGGTCCTTTGGGGTCTTCCACATCTCCTCCTAAACCACTGGACCGATTTCAACCAAACTTGGCACAAATATTTTACGCAACGGGAGAACCAACATAGGACAGGCGTTTTTTTCGATACGATCCTCTGGGGGGTCCTTTGGGTCTTAAAAACTATTAGATCTGGTTGCTATGGCAACCCAATAGAATAGATTCTGGTTACCATAGCATCGGTGGAAGTCTCCCGTGTAGGAAATAGCACGGGAGTCGTCCGACGGGCCTTCCCCGGAGTCCATCCACGGAACCCGGGGAGTCTTAGGTCGGATCCCGCGAAAGACGGCGGGGCCAGAGTCCACGGTTCTTATAAATAAAGATATAGGTTATGATGTCAAAGGTGGTGTATGCATCTTAAGAAACTTCTTAATAGTGCATGAATTCAGAGTTGTTTCAGTTTGAATTTAAAAGTGGATAAGTTAAGATCGAAGTAAGTTATAAGCGAGTATAAAAACAAAGTTTTGATAGCGAATGTATTCAGATCATAGTGTTCAGACAATATAAATGCGCTTGCTACAGTTTGAATTTAAAAATTGATAAGCTAACGTGAAACTCCGTAGCGAAGCACGGGTATTCCGCTAGTATATCATAAGACTCAAATACTGTGTGAGGCTTTCACGGCCGGCTTCAATGTTATGAGAACTTCGGCTTGCCGCACTGAAAGGCCGTGTTTGGTGCAAACGTTTCGGCCATCTTCAGTACAGAAGGCTGCAAAACACTTTACATTTATAAACTTATACATTTGTTTATAAATGTTTACAATGTATAAACAAGTTTATAAATGTATAAGTTTATAAACTTATAAATATGGGTGTCCTACTCACAGCCACTAACCTGAACCAGTGGCTCAGGTTCAGGTTCAGTGGTCACTGACTACGAAACCTTTGTCAGTATTTTGCAGCCTCCTGCACTAAAGATGACAGAAACGTTTGCACCAAACACGGCCTTTCAGTGCGGCAAGCCAAGTTCTCATATCATAAGACTATATTCAAAAGTTGAAAATAATTTTAACGGTGTCTTTTATTTCTTGTTTACAACTATAGTTTCTGACAAATGTTAATTACTTTTTCAGTGCAAACACATTTATTTGAAAAATATGCAGTTTCCCTGCTGTCTAGGCAACGTTTGTAGGAAAAAGAATAACGTTTGTTCGTGAAAATATGATTTGAGGTTTCATAAATAATAAAATGCAAATTGGACATAATTTAAATTTTCTAAAATAAATACATAAATAAATAAATAGTTCCGGAGGAATTGTACATTTCTAAGTCAAGGTATTCAAGGTATTGTCATAAGTTTAAACTAAATTTTTCCTTTTTATTGAATTTTTAATCCAATAGAGTCATTAAGTTACAAATTAAATCACAAAGTTTTTAATCCAGTTAAATAATAGACAACTATAGAAACTTTGAAAACTTTGATGCCTTAGAGTATTATAAATAATTCTTCGATCACACTAAGCACACATTATCTGTCTCCTTCTTCCTTTGACATCCTAACATGCCGTCACGTGTTTTGACGTCTTCTGCGACAGACATCGTTTCTTTCTGTTCTCGGGAACTCTCCTGCAGTTACGAGTTCTAATTTCGTCGTCCTCTACATTCACCAGCTTTTTCTTTGTATTCCTCTTCTTCTGGTTTCAAATGGATTCCACTCGGTTATACATCTGGTGTTTTCAGATAAACACGCCCATCACATGATCATATCCCATCCACCGTATCTTTTGGTATTTTATGAATATAATTCTGTCTTCATTATTTTTTACAGACTTTAACCAAACTTTGTCCTATTACACCCTGAACCGTCCTGTCCTACATGGTATCCACATTTCACTGCCCTAAGTGAGAACTTATGAAAGTTCCATGCATTATTTATTTCGAATTGCGATTTATTAGCTTCGCACCAGCTCGGGATCTCATGCTAAGTACATACCTCTCTTTTGCATTATTTTTACATAGGTGACAAATATATTCTTTGTCGTAGTTTGTTCCTTCTCTGCTATGTACAATTCTCCCTCGAACGAGGCCTTTCGGTTTCGCAACCATTATCAAGTTCTTACTACAACCATAGCAGAGAAGCAACAAAATACGACAAAGTTGTTATGAAGACTGCTAACACAGATAAAATAGCTGAAAATATATTCTTGTAAGAAAAGTTTTATTTATTAGCAATAATAATAATAATATATACTTAGTCATACATACAACAAAGCGTAGAAAAATTCAAACACTTCTCCCAACACTTCATAATCTATGTGCCGTTAGTTGTTGGCTTTCTAATCGACTGATGTTGAGTTGATTGTGGTTATGAAACTATGTAGTTGATAATCGACTAAACTACTTAGTTGTTTTAATCGGTACGGAATGGAAATCGGTGAAAGCAATTGAACGGATATTTGTCTGAATTAATAACGACGCTGTCGAGTGAAAACATGAGAATGATCACTAATACAAATGTGATAACACTGGCAGTAGGCAGTTATACCAAACATGAGAATGAGCACTAATATAAATGTGATAACACTGGCAGTAGGCAGTTATACCAAAGAATGTGATAACACTGGCAGTAGGCAGTTATACCAAAGAATGTGATAACACTGGCAGTAGGCAGTTATACCAAAGAATGTGATAACACTGGCAGTAGTCAGTTATACCAAAGAATGCAATAACACTGGCAGTAGGCAGTTATACCAAAGAATTTATGTTGCTGACACTTGGTGTAGGTTGAACAAGCGATGTGAGTATCAACAGTTTTGCAATTAAATAAGTAAATCTATAAAAATGTACTGGAATGACTGTGTATCAGTAGCGTGGCGTCCATGTAACCGCTGTTGCCGGCGACAACAGTACAGGAAACGAAAGAAAATAATATTAATTATAATACAGAATAAATACTTTAGTTAGTGAATAATTTGAAATCCGACCGATATTGGTAAGGAAACTTGAAGAAAAGCATAGCATTCCTTTCGAACTGCTGGGCATCTGCACCGTCTTGTGTTGGCGGCTCAGACATCGGCAATGTTTTACAGCGTACGGTCATTGCCCTCGTGTTAGTTCTCACTGTACAGAGTGGAGGAGAGAAGACACATTCGTCCACCCAATTTGTTGCCGCTGTATAAACCGGTAAAACGCTCAGTTAGCAGCTGTGTTTGTTTTCGGAACCAACGTACAGCAGTTACTACATACCTGTTTGTGTTTTGTTCGTACAGTTATGCGTTTCTCTGTTTGTTTTTATTATTTTTAATTTGATTATTTGTGTCCTGATTTATTCTGTGTAAGTATAATGGAGTCAGATTCCGTTTTGGCGGGACCCTTTTCTTCTGCTAGCGAATGATAGAAAATACTCTTAAAAAATATTTTGGCTCTAAAAAGAACACTTGGTACCAGAAAAAATTCAAATTAATTTGTAGGCTAAGTTTTAGGTCTATCACAACCGGCAACAGCTGTTATGTACCCACGCCACGCTACTGCGTGTATAAAACTAAAGCACTCACTAACACAATATACAAATAAACTCACACAAAAACTTTCAATTATCAACAACTCAGTCATAAATGTTTTACACATCGAAATACATTGTGATATAAAATAATATATTATATTGCAGTTAAACTGGTGTCTTAACTAATATAATTACATTTTATGGCATATGGAAACTTTATAATTATTAAAGACATTGCAGTGATAATACTGTACGCAACATTAATTACCAGCTGGGTCATAGGATTTTGTGTTTAGGTTTACTGTTGCACAATAAAATTATGTTGTTAGTTGAGAGGAGAAAGGTTTCTGTGACATGACATTACTACTTAAATGAATTAAAAGAAAATCATTGAATTATTAAAAAATATTTAAATATTGAAAATATAAATTTAAATATAGGCTACCTTTGTTTTAAGAAGCTGTTTACAAAGGATAAAGACATATATTATAAATTACAAATTATAAATCAATTATAAATTACACATAGACAATATAAGCATATATATCACATATAGAAACGCAAATCTGAAAAATATTTCAGCTCCTTAGGTTCTGACATAACAATATTTAATTTAAATAATTAATTTGTTATTGCAAATTGTACAGAAAATTTTAACTTGAATGTTTACTACTTAAAAATAAAAAAGTAACTTGTAGCATTTTAACTAAAAATAAATTTAATTCATTTCATACACATTAGTTATTATGTACCTATTTTAATTAAATAAATAATTATTATAAAATGAATATTAAAATTACATATTTTAATTTCAATAATTATTTACATTTTTTTACAATATATATATATTATGCATTCATTTTTTTATTTCATTATCTCATGTCTCTGTTTATTTATTGTCTGCTTTTCTTCTTCTATCAGTCACTAGGCGAATCACCTGTTCCGATCCCACAGGAATATATATCCACTTCACCAACGTTTCCTAGGCCTAATTGCCTATTTAAAAAAAGTATGTTTGTTTATTAAATAATTATTCATTTGCCACCTGGTTTCAACATTGTTACTACCGCGGCGAAGTTATCGTTGTGTGTGTGTGTGTGTGTTTCCTCACTGGATAATGATGATTCTGACGCGTCCACGTCAAGAATCAGAGTGGCATAGTCACCACGTCGTTATTACCTGAGTCTCTCTGCCTTGCTGAAAATTGTTCGTTTATTTATAGTATGGTGTAAGTCGGCAGGCCTGATTTTGCTGAATGTCATTTCAGACTTGTCAAACTTTGTTTCGTCCTGCATAAGCGTCAGTTTAAAAAAAAAATCAGTTTTGCGTCTGTTTCTGCACTAATAACCAGAATATTATACAAACCAGTAGCTGCATATGATTCATATTTATTCGTTCAATACGTGTCAATTAATTGTTCATCACTTATTAATTACAAAAAATAATACATTTTTAAACGTTGTCGCTATTTATGTGTAGTTTCCACTTATTTTGTGTCTACGTACGCGTCTACGTCACGACGTCTCTAATGGGATTTGCTCGGTTCGCAAAATGTGTTTTAAATGTGCGGATTTGTATAAAAAAGAACATTTTGAATTATTAGTATTTATTCATGTCCTAACCGGAGTCAGACACACTTTCAATAAACAGTATAGTATACACAGATGCAGGATTTCCTGTCTTGCATAAATCGGGTATGTCTCAAGTGGCTAAAAGCACACCAACAACATACACTGTACACACGCAGCTTCGTCACCCTTAGTTTGAATGTCGACAGTTGTTTTACAAAACACGTCTATCCGGCTTTCCACTATTTACAACAATTTCTATGGCCCCATTATTTATATTTACAAGAAATAAATTATTGTAGGCGTATACGTAAACACGCATCGTTGCAATGTAGGCTATTCAAATAAAAAGTATTGTTTTCTGACGATGTAACGATTTTTGGTTTAACGAATCTCAAGAATCTGCAACACGTTCCAGCTACATAATAAATCGATGTCGTTATAAAAAATAATAAAAATGTTTTAATAAAAAAAATATTGTAACATAAGAATTCAAACTCTTAAACGAATGCAGCTTAGGGTCTAAAGATTTATCGGTTTGTACGTCAATGTGCCACCCAGTCTGCAAAACGACGTAAGACATCGATGAACATCGTGAACTAATTTTAATGACTATGATGATGATGGAGGATAAACCTCTAACAAATATGTCAGCAGTATTCTCAGCAGTAGTAACAATATTTTCGGTCGTAGTTTAATAGTCTCAGCAGTAGTATTCTCGGTCGCGCGTACGCGTGGATACGACAGTATGGTCAGATAATCGCATTAATGTGATTGTGATTGTTTGCATCGGATAGTTGTTTGAACTTTCTACAAGTAACAGTTGTATTCTGGATGACGTCTGCAAGTATTCTCTTTTCACGGAAGCACGCGACATAACGTCGGTCTCTAATTACAGGCAGCGACTGTGTATAAAATGTCAATTCGTAACGGTACAGCGTTGTATTCAATCAGACCCAGTGTAACAAGGCAACTTACAGAATTACAGCAGACGAGATACATCGACGGCACCACAAACTGGTTTCCACAAGACTAGATCACTATTTGTTGAATGTTGTTTGTTATAGTGTGGTGACGGAGCAGCATTCTATCGGAGAAACTTTTTAAAAAAACCTTCTGTTATATTTATAGATTCGATTGATTGTACTTTCAGGTTTTCAGTCGTCTGCCCGACGATTACGATATTGGGACAACAGCGATCAATGCTTTTCCCTCCCTTCATTATTCAAGCGGCGCCAGCTTTGAATCTACAGCAGGTTCTACTGATTATTATAACTTCAAATAATTACACTGCAAGTAGGTTTATTTTTCACCTGACGCACGTTACAGAACTTATTCTGTATCTTCAGAGGTTTGTTCGAATTGTAATCGAATGTTTCGATTTTATTTCGATTCTATTTTCATTGTTTTAATGATTATGTAGTCAGCTACTTATTATATATTTAATGTTTATTTTATTATTGTAATAAATGTATGATTTTAAATAAATCGTCTTGTTTTTTTTTTCAATTTGTTCTTTAATTAGTAGATTATTATTATTATTGTGTTTGTAAATATTAAGATTTTCCCAGATATTCATTTTGTTAACTTTCTGTACGTTTTTAATTAATTTGACATTTTTAATGTCCGGAAATTTATGTTTATTGTTTGAACAGCGTGTGGCTAAATTATATATGTAAATATTAGGTTTTAAAAACGCATTGACATGTTGAATGTATCTCTCGGACAGTTTTTTCTTCGTCTGGCCTACGTAAAATGTATTTGAATGGGAACATTCTATTTTGTAAACTCCATTTTTATTTTGAATGTTGAATTTAGTTTTAGGTTTTATTTTATTAAAAACAATAGTATCTGTGTTATAAGATATTTTTAAATTTGTTCCTTTAAATAGTTTGCTTGGTTTATGAGTTATGATGAGTTATGTTTCCGTGATAAGTGAAGGTTATATATTTTGTATTATCATTAGTGGGAGGATTTTTACACGAAGGTTTGTATGTTGTTTGTTTAGGTTTTATTTTATTTTCTAATTTATTGATGATTTTTATTTTGTATCCATTGTCTATTGCTATTTGTCTGATAATATTTCTTTCTTTGTTTCTTTCTTGTTAATTGTTTATTACACGGGAGACCTGCGAGAAACTCAACGAGTTACTTACAAAGGAATACTGATTATAATTAGAACCTAAAATTGTACTTTTTCAAAATGCCACACTCCATCTTCCTCCTCCCTCTTTTTTCCTTACGATTTTCAGTGACTATTTCAGTTGCCAATTCGTGTTTTTGTTAATTGCAATCTTTCAGACGATAAGACAATAACCAATGTACGTAAAATAGAAATGTCTTGTGACAGATGTGACAAGTGACACATCCCTGCTCTAAGTTAGCTTGTACGGCTACTGCAATTGTATACTTCCAAGCACTGTACTGATTAGAGGTACTGGTTAGAGGTTTGCCCCCCCCCCAAGGGCATGGTGCAATTCTCCCCAAATTTGATTTTGTGGGTAGGGGGATCACAATACGGGGGTATGGAATAACCCACAGTTAACGGTGGATCTTTGGGCTTCATCCACAAATTTTTGAAAAACTAAAGCCACTTAAGCAATTATTGGAATAAAAAAACTAATTCTTTTTATCAATAGAACCAGGAATTCTAGTATGCCTAATCAATAACTAACTATGAGAAATGTAAAAGCCTGGACCAACTAAATTAGTAGTATATTAGGGCTTATCATGATAATCTAACTTGATTCTGCAATTGTATTCTCTTTCTTCACCGATTTGTAATTACTGATTACAAAAATCGCCTTGACAAATCCCCCCCCCAAAATTCCAGTGGTGCGACTTGGCACAATTGCACCATGCTATGGGCACTCCTGGCACTGATATCGGAGCCCCAGCTCGTCAAACGATGTCAGCTGCTTCTCGGCGCAACACACGACAGCGTTCCAAAGCATGACAGAGAGAATCCGACGATGTGTTTTTCTGTTTCCTTGTAAAAATGTAAATAATAATGACAATTTGATAGAAACAACGTAAACAGTAGTGTAAGAGGAACAAGGCTGTATAAGCAGAATGTTAATTGACTTCTGCTTCATTCTAAAGCATCACATCATCGGATTTGTAGACGCTATTCGGCCATAGACACCATTTGGGTAGGTAGGAGACTTATTATGTCCTATCCTAAAAAATTAGCCTCACTCTAAGAATTTTAAAGTTTAATACAAGTTGTTAAATAAGATGTGACTTTACTCACTAAAATTTTCTGAAATAAGATGTGACTTTACTCACTAAAATTTTCTGAAACGCATATGTCAGTAAGCGCGAGAATAGGTTTACAGATTGAGAGTGCGTCTTGGAAAGGTCTTCTGCTTTCAAGGGCCATCGTACCTTAGTGTTACCATTCAAATTACTAAAAAAAGCACAATGTATGTTTAAAAAAGTATAAACAGAATAATTACGAAAACAATATGGCCATCATCATCATCATCATCATCATCAACACCAACTGGAATCACAAACACACATCCTGGTTATAATACACACACGTTTACACGTATATGGCTGTTTTTATCATTCCGCGTGTTACATATGCTTCCGTTAACTATTCCGCGCTTAATGAAGGACATTTGTCAGCCTTTCACTTTCTCATATAGTTTTTCTAAATTTGTTTTTTATTTTCAAAACGACATTTACATAATTATTATAACTTTAACTCTGTTACATCATACACTCTTGTTTATATCACGTGTCATGTTACGTCAGATGTTACGTTTCCTGGGAAACAACCAAATATTTATAAAAATTATGCAGACGCCGAGATTGTAGATACGCGTTGATTCCGAGTTAATGTATGTGCCATAGCGTTTATTGTTTTTACTTTTATACAACTTTACTCTGTACGCGAGAAAAAATTATAGTATGTGTGAACTACTGGTGAACGCTGTCAGTTGTAGAATACGACGCTACTAGCATGCGTCACTAGCCTCCTCCACAAGTTGTCTTCAAGTTTCCTTCTCACACCCTACAGAATTAAAGGGTTGGGTTTGGGTATACATTCCAATACGTTATATTCCAATAGATTTCGGTATATATTCCAATCGGTTAGATTTGTTTTTAATCTAACCTAATATTACCTAATCTAATCTACCCCAAAGCAATTTTAGGTTCTGGCTGAACAAAATTTTCTAGATAGTTCATAGTCATATGTTCAGAATGCAAACCAAAAATATTTTTTATTCCGTTGTAGGAGTTTTACATATCAGAAATAATATTTAATTATAATGTATCCTAAGGATTGTTTATTTTCTCCACAGATGCCTCCAAGTAATTACTGACATAGATACGTGCGATAATGTTACATTTTCTTCGATAAAAACAAGTTTTGTCAGTCCCAACTGTTTCACTGCGACCGGCGCGGGATGGGTTGTTGGTCCTTAGCGAATGTTTTGTCATTGGCGGGGAAATAACAGAAAAGATACTGTTCTCTACTTCAGTCTTTTCTCTGTAGACAGAGGCGGGAGGAAGAGGAGGAGGTGGGCAGGTCTCGCCTACTTCTTAGATTCTGATTCCTTGACACTGATGAAGAGCGTATTCAAATAAAACCGGGGTTTTATTTGGTTTTTAGGGAAACCACTGGTTTTTGTTAAATTTTAGTTTCGTTTTATGTCGTAACTGCCACAACCTGATGTAGCATGCACGTATAAGACACTGAATACAAATTAATTAAGTATATCCGTTGATAAACGTACAATTAACATTTTTATATCTTATAAAATTAAAGCTCGATCTCATTTACAATATTTTGTTTTCAATTATGGAAATCTTAACCAAGAATATCTCTTAGTCTCCTTAGTCCTTCGTGCCACTGGATGTCCAAATCTCGTCTTAGAGTTCTGTAACGTGGTCATTTCTTGGTGCCTCTAAACTTCTGCGTCACTCAGTTTACTCTGTACACTGTGTATACTGTATTTACTGGATTTTCAGACGCAATCTGTTTCCACTTCCCCGTCTGTTTTCTGTTCTGTTTGTCCTGCACATTTAACTTGTCCCAGGAATATCATTATCTTTCAGTTCATTCGTACTTCTACAACCCTCCGCCGTACATGGGAATCTCGTATATATCTATATATAATCCTCTTGCCGTTGGGCCATCACGTAGGATACAGTGTGGGTACTACATGCTTATAGAACATCGTTCTATATTTGAGCGTGTTTTTTGAGATATTTTAAGGGTTTCTATTGGCATATTTCAGGCATTATGATTATTCACATTCTTGCCTGTTTTATTATCAGGACATTGAGATATTTTCATTCAGGTGCGTACAGTTTATCACCTAAAGTAGTGCTTCATGCGTTAGACATACGTACATGTTATGGCCTCCATCTACTAGCAACATACAGTATTAATTATTATTGCTTATTACAAATAATATTTAGGCCTATCTTAAAAGGACAGTAAATGACAATGAATATTACGGTTTTTCTGCTGATTAGGGAATTTCGGATGTTTTGAACCCCAAAGCCCTACACTCATGCTACGTAGTTCGTGGACTTGTTCCGAGTTCAGTTAAGTTCTTTACATATGAGAAAGAATTTTCCAACAAAATCTGTATTGGATTTCCCATCTGATAATGAGCTGTGAAGCTTAAAGCGCTAATCGGGAATTTCAACATTGAAAATGTTTATAAGGACGTGTCGCACATTTGCGGCCGATCGCTGGTGCGTGATCGAAAATGGGAACCGGTGAGTTTCCATAGAAACTACTTCTTTGTTGTCAATAACGTAGTACACATATAAAACTTCGCTTATGAATGCGACTACATTTAACTTATAATCTGTACATTGGTAAATGAAGAATGAATTCATTGATTGGTGAATGAACATAAATATATATAACTTATATATTTTTTAGATTTATTGAAGCATTTTCAATGCCCTTCTCTGTGCATTGCATTTGTGAAATGCCTGTAAATTTTTTCTATAGTGGTGTGCATCAGTGTTATTTCTGTTCGTGATTATAACCACTAACACAACTTTATTATTATTAATTTTTTGCTCCCCGACATAAGGAAACCGAATACCGCGGACGGTTTACAATTTAGAAATATACACAGCCATATTAAGTTATAATCTAATTTAGCTCAACCTAACCTTAGCATTCTGGGTCAACAAACCGGGTTCTTTTCCAAATCAACAAAAATTTCCAATCAACTGGTTTACGCAGTGTTACGTTCAAAATTAAACACTAAAATATTTTTTATACTGCTGTAGGGTTTAGCGGGTAAGCAATACAACTATCAAATGTTGCCCGATTTAAAACATCATTTGATTATTAATCTCTAAACATTTCTGCCTAGCGCTTATTTTCCTAATCCCATGTCTTCCATTTCTGTGTAAATTTTCTCGTTTCTCCTCCCCCCCCCTCCCGGTGTCCGTTGTAGGACTTCTTTGTTTTCATAATCTTTCTCACCTATTAGTCATATGGCTGCAACTGGTTTGTCTTATGTGATCGACCAACATTCGATACGTATTACTATACCCACTAAGGAAATTTCAAACTTACAATACGTTTAGAACGTCTGGATAGTTGTACTTAAAACAGACGATAGAAACTAAATTGAGAATTATTAATTTAATGAATAACGAACCGAAGTGTGACACGAATCATAAAGTATCGATTAGAATAGTGCTGTGTCTAGTTTTATGTAATTAGAAGGGAAGTAGTGAAACTCTTTATTAGAGTATGTCAGTCTAAAATTACATTCGTCTTGTAATCGGATGTATTCAGAATTTGTGTTTCATATTTTTAGCTGTGAGTTACACAACTACCACAACTGGCCAACCATCACGCCAGTTGGTCAGTTAGCGGGGTGAATGACCTCCTTACCATACAGTTAACTGCTAACACGCATGCTGGACCTATCGACTGCAAGAAGAGAGAATCGTTTCCGTACACCACTAATTGCTTCTTTACCCTGTGACCTTGTTCTCTGTTAACTGTTTTTAATCAGAGTAATACGATTTTAGAACTTAACTCGTCACCTGTTAGTCTTGAGCGATCGTGTCTTTTATACTGGTTAAAAACTCAATGAACTGATTAAATCAAACGGTTATATATTTATATAAATTAGACGAATTTATAAGACGTTGATTGTAGACAGAATATGTTTCAAAATACTCGGAATATATGTAAAATAAGGCGGAAACTACCAAAATGGTTTCCTATCAGTAATAAGTAATATCGGTATAGCATGACAACGACACAGGATTGGCTTGATTAATCTTCTTTGAGATTTATACAGACTTTTGAGTATGAATCATTTGAGTGCAAACATTATTCACTTTATTTAAACAACCTTCATCTGAACCTTCTGACGAAACGCTGGAAATAAATTTTTGGTTATACGAAACTGCTGTCTAGACGAGTATCTGTATTTACATACTATGGTCACGGTACTTCAATATGATAAGGTGAGTTGTTACTTCTTTTTGGTCGTAACATCGTACTCATGTCTTCCATCATTAATCGGATTTTGTATCGATATTTTCTTGCTAAAATCTTATTCCCGCCATATTAAGTCTTATCTGTCTGACTCTTGTTTATAATGTTCTAATATTTTGATCACAATACATAGATGTATAACTAACTGCATGGATTAGACTGTATAGACTGTTCCGTAGCATCACAGTTTAGACGTTACGTTAGCTGATCTCTCCGACCGTCATATAATTCTTTTACCAGATAATTCTGACAATCATATCACAGCTCAGAATTGCACTAAAAATAACTTCTGTCGTCAAAGTTCGTCAATATGGGATACATCATTCTTTAAATGATTCCTCAATGATACTCCTAATATTCCTCGTCAAACACACATTTATGTTCCTTCAACTCGTTTATACTGACGTGATGTGAGGATCCAAATGTTACTACTTTAACACCGTTGTGGCCATAGCTTTGTAAAACTTAATAACACTGTCCTTCCTTATTTTTATTGTAAGAGCTCTTTAATTTGTGGTTACCTAAAAATCTGTAAAATTTATGAAACTTTACTTCTTTTACATCTAAAGATGTATTAAAGGACAGGTAACGGTCCAAAGAATTAGAATCGCTAACTTGATCTTCTTACTTTTTTACTATTTTTTCTCATAAGATATTTTCACCCATGAATTAGGTTTTTTTGTTTATTCGGTAGATATTTCTAAATTGCGTTATTTAAGAATTGAGTAAGCTGAAAGTAACACCACTGATTAAACGTC
The DNA here is from genome assembly GCA_034769895.1 of Magicicada septendecula. NCBI lineage: Eukaryota > Metazoa > Arthropoda > Insecta > Hemiptera > Cicadidae > Magicicada > Magicicada septendecula. The sequence goes on from CM068371.1 coordinate 421,820,217, forward strand.
GTAATCTAATAGAAGTTAGTATTGTGTTTAAAATATCTCACTCAAGTTTAATCTTAATATTTTTATTTTAGATATTTTTATAAAAGTTGCTTTGATTAGATCGCTGTGCTAATATTTCAGTCATTACCTGTTACCTGTTTGTACACTTATATCCTTGTTTTTCGTTTGCACGTCCCTGATTGAGTTTCTTTTTTTATGGGCCGGGAGTATTTAAATTGAGTTTTTACTTCATCTGTATTACGAAGGCGGTTCCAAAGTAAGGTACACTAGCCCTGCCGTGCTGATAGAAATGCAGTTACGGTCCCGATCGTGTTTCATTGTAAGATTTAAACCCATCTAATGGAGAGGCAGTGATTGTCTCTTGTGGCGAGGTTACGTTAATCAGTTTAAAAAGTGCCTCTGATTAAAAATTCGTCTAGTGTAGAAATTCAAGGATTTATTCAAATTCTGAACGCAAAACAAAAGAATCCAACCGAAATTGTTGAAGTGCAGCCTACGGTAAGAGTGTAATCTCACGTAAACAAGTGTCAGCGTGGTGTAGTCAAAGGAAGGACATTACTGTTTGTTGAAAAATACTCAGGAATACCTTAAACTGCATGCAATGCTGAAAATGACCGATGTGCTGAACTGCATGCAATGTGTTAAAGAACCGATCGAAAGATTTTACTAAAGGATATTGCATACACACTTAAGGTAAGATAAACTTCTGTTTATCAAATTGTTCACGACGCGTAGGCTAGCGAAAAGTTTCAATTAAATGGTGCCCAAAGAACTGCCTAAAATGTGGGGTTATATGGGACGAAGGGCATGCCCGTCCTTGAACAAACTACTGTGTTATGGGGAAGAACCGGACTTCCTCGACAGTACTGTCACTGGGGATGAAACGCAGATCTACCAAAATACTCCAAAAATAAGAAGGAAATCAATTATATGGAAACATCCAGGATCTCCAGTTACACAAAGTTCATGGCAACAACTTCTGCTCGAAAAGTTGTGGCGACAGTGTTCTAGGTAGGGAATAGGGAATGTTGTTGGTTAATTTCATTCACAAAAAAGAAACAATGCTAATCTTTACATTGAAACTTTACAGAAAGCCATTTGTCGAAAAGTGTTGGAATGCTGACTTGAGGTGTAAAGTTTCCCATTACAATGCATCTTTCCATACTACTGAGAGGACACTTTAAGAAATCAGGATTAGGAGAATGCGAAATCTTACAGTCACGATCTGGCTCCATGTGACTTCCATCTATTCAGAAATCTGAAGGAACATTTTTCAGGAAGACAATTTTAGTCTGACAAAGAAATAAAAAGTGAGACAGTAGACTGAGTGACAAATTTGGACGTAAATGTTAATGAAGAGGGTATATTAAAATTAGTGTCACGTTGGGAGAAATTTTTAAACCGGTTTGGGGATTATACTGACAAATAAGCAACAAATATTTTGGTATATAATTTAAAGTAGTTTTAAGGAAATTTCTATTTGTTTCTTTCAAGTGTACTACCCTTGTATTTCCATTACCAAATTGTTTTTATCAGTTTCGTTATTAATGTAATTCTATTCTTGTTTACATTACTGTAAATTATATTCATAGTAACTTATTTCGTAAGTAACCCTATTAATGAGTTTCTGCTTCTAACTTTTATCAAATTAGTTTTGTTATGTTTTGAAAGTTTTTATTTTTCTTGTAGAGAACTTCAAGTAACACTTCTTATAAGTATTTCTAAACTGAAGCATCAGGCGTTGTCGATCAGTCTCGAGTAATATTTTTGTTGCCTGTCTTCCATTGTTTTGTCCGCATTTTAAAAAGAATTTGCACAATTTCGTTCGACGTAATGTTAAAAAGATCGCATTTACGTTTTTAACTGGGATAAAAAGGTATGCGTTCTGTCAGCGTTCTGTTTGTTTACGAGATTATTGGGTATATTGGGTTTTAGCAGAAGTTTACAATCTTTTTCTCCTACACCAGGGTTTGTGTTAAAAATGACTAAAGTTAATAAAATTTGACATACATTAGATTTGTTTCCCTTAACAAGGGAATAATTTTAGCGGTCTTTTCCATTTTTGCGATTTTTGATCTTGTTGTAGTTCTGACCGTTCATTGGTTTCATTGAGAGGAATAAATAGGAAAGAATGTTGTGAGCAAGAACATCAAGGAATGGACCAACACAGTCGGTGGAACTTTTGATATGACACGAGCGAGGCATAAATAGTTCGCCGTAATAAGCGTCAGCGTCGTTAAGGTAACTAAGAAAATGATTGGTTTCATTAACATAATGCGTGTGCTACTGTCATATAAACGAATGAGCTCTGATACAAGGAGATTTATAAATCTTATGGTAGAGATGCGTGAGGTGATTTGTCAATTCACGTATTAATTTATGTACAAACTATGCAAGTGAAGGTCGCGGCTTCTTTTGTCTTCTCTTTCGAGGTATTCAAATCATTAACATTTGTGGGCATCCGATGTTATTATAGCCGGTACATCTGTATTGCAAACAGATCACGTAATTTAGCTATACTTGAAGGTCAGTGTATTGTATGGTCTCTGAAGAACGTCTTAGTGCCAGGTAGAGCTATGTATACGATTGTTTAAATCTTCTCTTGTACCGATTTTGGAGAAAGAGATGGCATACCGCAGAGGTGCAGCTTAGAGCTGTCAAACTTAGTGAGAGGAGTCAAAATTTCACTGCCTGACTATCTAATTGTGTCATTATATGTTTGATGTAGATGCTAACGTCGTCTTTAGATATTCAGGATCTTTGAGTTACCCTAATGTGATCGTGTTTCAGACTGCTTGTACACGCAAATTTCTAATAATTGACCATAGGATTAAAGGTAGATTTGCAAAAATTTAGAATGCCGAGGCAATTCTTAGGTTGCAGTGTTTTGAACTAATACTCTCACTAACTGTCAAAGTTTATAGGCTGCTTATAAACTAATTTTAAGCAAGTAATTGTACAATTTCACAAATGAGTTTGTTTTGAAAATAAATAACTTTTCAACCTTCGTTATAGAAAGAAACATTGATCAACACAGAGCACATTCGACTGTAACACTGGAGATTCTTAGATAGCTTCCTTCGGTTGATGTAGGTCATCATGTTTCCAATTTCTGTATTGTAAATTGTCAATTGAGAGGAAATCAATAAAGAGAAGGGTGATTTATTGGTTCCACTTTCTTTTAAATGTAAAATCTGGTACAAATTTTTCTGAAAAATTATTAAAATAAATGTGTTTTCTGTAACGAACGTTTTGAATGGTTCATGAAGTTATGCCTGAGAGTGAATCAATCTTTCAATAAATTGACATAAAGAAGTATGTAAATAAGGATTTGACACAATTTGGAGCGTTGCGAAATTAAAATCTGCAATTAAACGTCGATGAAATTTATTAGAAATTATTAGTAGAAGATGGCTATTTTGTCATCATCATTTTGAACGATACAAAGGTAAAATAGTCAACTATACGCCAAGGGGAAGAAAGGTTACAGAAAGCTTCTCACGAGAGCAAATTCAAAATGATAACCGTCAGGTAGCCGCATCTAGTATTTACGTCACGTACGGTATCGTAACTCTCAGCCAGCACACGTCCGTTGCGACAAACGTTCTGGTAGATACTTACGTGTTTGTGACAATTGCTGGCTGTCGTGTCTACAGTCATAAGCAGCAGGGTTTGCTTTGTTCAGTTACATAATCACTGTGTACGGAGCGATAAACCAAAATAATAAATGCATGTCTGTATGCGTGCTGGAAATTCTGATTTAAATTAATTAACATTACAGTATTAAGATTCCAAGTAATTATTTTGAAGTTCTTGATGCGATTGTTTCAACTCTTTAAGATATAATTATTTTTCTTGAAGGTCGTGTAACATGTTTTTGTATTCGTTTTTAATGATAAACTGTGAATCGTTCATAATATAATAGGTAGGTAGGCCTATACTTAATAGGAATCAAATGCGACCTCTGCAAAGTTCCCAGTCGACTCCGTTTAGAGCAATGTTCTCAATCCAGTTGATTACATGGCCTTGTAAATTTTACGTGAAAATGTTCAATGTTCAAAACTTTTACGTGGCAAATCGTTTTATTACGAGGAGCTGGCAAGAAAATAGTATTTCAACTAATCAGATTAATAAATCATTATAAATTTTTAAACGAAAATTACAATGACAACTGAAGTTATACGAAGGTTACGAAAACACTTAAATAATTGAGTTACACATTAATGAACACGTTATCGTACGCAATAGTATTCTTTACATTCGATATTAAAGACTTCTGTTATTTAGAAAATTATCTTTTGAAGATTAGGTTCAAAATTGATCTCGAGTTCAAAATTACTGAATGTCTGACTTTGTTTTGCATCTTTATAAGATGTGGGAACGATTTTACAGGTAATTTCATTTTCTTTGTCTACTGATTGTGAATACACTCCTTCAAGCTTTTCTTCTTTTGACATATTTTTTCAATTTTCACTGCACCCTTATGGCAATTTTCACTGCACGGCTGTCCTTATAATCAATTTTTTTTCTTAATGATGTGAATTGCTGTTTTCTGTTTTCACCATAAGAAGAAACTTCAACTTCAACTCACTCTCTTGTAAATCTCATTCCTATTTCATTATTTACCCCAGGAGTACACCATTTTCTTGTAGACTGAGCAGCCCAACTTCCCTTTTTTAAAACACAGCCAGTAGTGCTTCGGACACAAACTCGTCCCTCTGTGAAACAGTCCAGCAGGTAGGTCACCCTGATTCACGTGAGTCTACCACTCCGCATTTAGTATCGAGTTGTGGATACCGCCAATCCTGAATCAGGCTGACACGAAGCCGAAATCTCTGAATGGTTTTGTGGTTTACATGCCGATTGTAAGAAAGATGACATGGCCCACCTCTTCAAGGCGCGTTTTTAGTTTTTCCTTGGGCGAGTAATCAGTGGAGAATGACGATATTTTTTTTCATTACGGATTTGTTTATGTATTCTTTTAAGAAACAAAAATAATACGAGGTAGACTGCCGTAAAACGTTAATAAGTAATGAAACAAACAACAATAGAATCACTCGTAACGTACAAAAACACTGACACGTAAAAACTAACGTGACGTACTAACTACGCTGTCGTAAAACGTTAATAACTAACGAAGTAAACAACAATAGAATCACGCACAACGTACACAAACACATTAAAAATAATTGTGGTACTAATTACACTACTATAAAAGGTTAAAAATGAAGAAGGGAAACAATAGAATTTTTGTTAATGACTGACAAGAGTTAGTCTTCATGGCTGTCACTGCTGCCACTACTGGTTTACTGTACGAAAAACCACGTGGTACTACAAGCGTGGCAGAATATTTTTAGCAGCACGAAATTTTTAATTGTTTTTTGCAATATTTTTGTATCGAATTACAGGACAATTTTTAATTTTTTTATTACGTTTGAAATATTATTTTCAAATAGTTGCCAGTATGGTGTTCCAGCGCGTTCCGTCACAAAAAGTACTGGTTTTCACCACATGCTTTCGTTTCTAATATGATCCCTTGCTTTCAACTGACAACGTTTCAGAAAAACAACATCTGACTCGTCACTTAATACTCGTCTTCTCACATTCTTAGCTATCGTTGTGCTTCTTTCGTCAACCCTTGTCTCCGCAAGCTCCGTCTCCATGTAACAAAAATACAAATGCAGATAACATATTAAAACAAATCAATAACATACATCAAAAAATACAATTCACAGAAGAAAAAGAAAATCACAACAAAATCAACTATTTAGACACAACCATCACAACATACAATAACCACCTACAATATGCAATATACAGAAAACCAACATCCACTAACATCATTATACCTAACCATTCTGACCACCCACCACAACATAAAATGGCAGCTTTCTATTCACTATTTAACAGAATGTACAAAATACCCCTAAACAGACAAGAAACAGACAAAGAAAGAAATATAATATACCAAATTGCTTGTGAAAATGGATAAAATAAAAACACTGTAAACAAAATAGAAAATAAAATCAAATAGAAAATAAAAATTGAACAATTAAGAATCAATGAAAATGAACAAAACAAAAATAATAACAACGATAAAAAATGGGCCTCATTCACATACATAAATAATAAAATGACAAAACTAACAAACTGTTTAAGAACACAGACATTAAAATAGCATACAAAACTAACAAAAATAATCTACAAAAACTAAATAACCCACACAACAAAGATAATACAACAACCAATGGTATATACAAAATTGAATGCCAAGATTGCAATAAATGTTATATAGGACAAAAAAAAAAACAACTGAAAAAACGTTATTTTGAACACCTAAACGCATACAAAAAACCAGAAATATACAAATCTAATTTGGCCACACATGCAATAAACACTGGACATGAATTCCCAAACATAACCAACATGACACTAATAAAACACATACCACACAAAGGCACCATAATGAACATTTGGGAAAATTTACAAATATACAAACGTAAAACACAAAACAAACTAATACCTGAACAAATACAAATCAGTACAAAATATGACACAATTTTCAAAGCACTCAACATCGAAAATACACAAAATACTAATACATACACCACAATCACACACAACAAAACCAATTTACAGTGCCAGAAGCCAACAGGAGGCCACAATAACGGCCAACCAACACACATGTACTTCACCAGACACAAAAATCTTGAAAGCTGAGGATGGGTACAAAATAGTACCCGAAACATATTCCTAATAAGGAAAGAAATATCCTGTGGTAAATTCATTACAAAAATTAAATATAATATATACATCAAGAAACGGACTGTAGCAAAAAGTGTTTGAATATATATATTTAAACACTTTTTCCTACAGTCTATTTCTTCATGCATATATAATTTTTTTAATATTAGCTTTTAGAGTATTTTCGATGTTGAGTGCTTTGTGTCATGTTTTTTATTGATTTTGTATTAATTCCTGAACAAAGACATCGAATATAGGCTACTACAAAAGCTAATATATACACCATAATCACAAACAATAACACCAGTATAAAATAACAAAAACCAACAGGAAACCATAACAACAAGCGACCAAAACACAAATACTCCACAAGATACAAAATCAGGAATGCTGAGGACGGGAACAATACGCTTCCCGAAACATGTACCAAATAAGGGAATAAAATATCTTGAGGTAAAGAATTTATAAATATTAAATAAATTATATATATATATATATATATATACAGTGGAACTTGGTAATTACGGCCTCGGCTGTTACGTCAACTCGGGTGTAGCGTTATTTTGTCATAAGTTCGGTCAAACTGATATCTTTAACATTATAAAAATTCCCGGTTTAAACGTCACTAAATATTGTACTACTCTGTTATAGCGTCAAAAATTTCTCAGATATTTTACTCTAAATTTCATATAAACGTATATATGTGCGCGCGCTACGCCCATGGCTACAGACATACATTGTATGCAAGCGATAAGCACTGTAACAGGACCGCCGGCGCCAGCGCCAGATGGAGAAAAAATTAAAAAATTAGGAAATGCGAACATGGTGATGTGGATGCAGCATTATTGAAATGGTTCAAACAGTGTCGATGTTCAGATATTCCTGTGAGTGGACCAATTCTGAAAGAGAAAGCTACAGAATTCGGAAAATTGTTTGGTATTGATTTTACGTGCTCCAACGGATGGCTAGATCGATTTAAGGCCCGACACTCGATTTCCTTTGCAAAAATTTGTGGTGAGGCAAAATGCGTAGATCTGAACGTTACTGGCGATTGGGTGCGTAACACTTGGCCACAAATTAGACGATCATATAAAGATGAAGACATCTTTAATGAAGATGAAGCCGGAATTTTTTATAACTTAACTCCAGATAAGACTTTCAAATTTAAAAATGGAAAGTGCGTTGGTGGGAAGCTCTCTAAACAAAGAGTTACAGTTTTTGTTTGTGCGAACATGACGGGAACCGAAAAAAGGAAACTTTTAGTTATCGGGAAAAGTTTGCATCCTAGATGTTTTAAAAACATCAAAAAACTTCCTGTAAGTTACACTGCCAACAAAAAAGCGTGGATGACTTCTAGTATTTTTGAAGATGAACTAAGAAAGTGGGATAAAGAACTGTCATGGAAAAACAGAAAATTCTACTTCTAGTTGACAACTGTGCAGCCCATCCAAAGTTAAATTTGACAAACATTAATCTGGTCTTCTTACTGGCCAACTGTACGAGTGTCCTGCAACCTATGGACCAAGGCGTCATTAGAAGCCTAAAGTGTCACTACCGCAAGCAACTTTAAAAAAAATTATTTTCTGTATGGACACGGCGCAACCTGCCACAATTTTACTCTTAGATGCAATACAATTCCTAGACGACTCTTGGAAGAGTGTAACACAGAAGACGATAGCAAAATGCTTTAGTAAAGCACAACTCGTACATGAAAATTTACCCGATGATGACGAAGACGACGACTTGCCGCTCTCGGAGTGGATTAAGAAATTCGACGTAAATAAATTTGGAAATGAACTTGATTCCTATGCATCAGTGGATGACCAAGTAGAAACATTCCAAGTGTTGAGTGACGCAGAAATTATCGCGGAAGTAAAAAACATAGAAGCAGAAGATAGTGTTGAAGAAGATGCTGAGCAAGAGGAGGATGCCGACATCGTTTGTCCGACAGTACAGGAAGCAATGAGAGCCGCCGAAACTCTTTCACGATTTTACTGCTTTAGAGAGACATCTGACGACACGTTCAATGCAGCGCAGCATCTCCACAGCACAACAGAAAGAATTTATTTTTCAGAAAGGAGCGTTCAAAAGAAAATTACGGATTACTTTCGACAGTAAGCCTAAATGTAAGTTACATGTACTTTCTTTTTGATCTTTTAAAATATTGTTCATGCTGTTTGTATAAATGAAATGCAGTTTGTAAACTTTAGAATAAATATCACGAATAATGTTAATAATGCAAAGATCTTTTTTTTTATTTCTCCTTCCGTACTAGTGATTAAAAAGGGTCTTTTATAACGACTCTTTTATAACGTCACTCGGACATAACGTCATTAATTTTTTGGTCCCTTCAATGACGTTATAACCAAGTTCCACTGTATATATATTGTTACAATACAAAAAGCCACACCAATACCAGGGAAAAAACGATGAATCAACTACGGTATATAAAATGTTTAAATAACTAATGAAAATAAAATGACTATGACCCAACCCAAGTGATTGACTCAATAAAATGAAACAAATGAAATCAAATGAGAAGGTAATTGCAAAGGAAACAAACAAAATACAAATGAAATAAAATGAGAAGAAATGAAAAGACACAAACGAATAATATAGAACAGAAAAGGAGAAAAGTTACACTCAAATAAAGTAATGAAAAAGAAACCAATAGATAATAAATGTAAATGATAATTATTAGTATCGACTAATTAATCAATGTAAATGATAATTATTAAAGTCCAATAAAGTAATGACCAATTAAAGTACACTAACCAAATAAATAGGGAATAAATATTATAAATAATTCTATAATGATAGGAACTTGTTAACAGTATAACTAACCATTGTAAAGTGAGAGGTAGTTAGATAGTGAATATGAGTAAGTGAGAAAGAGAATTTAAGGTTAGGGAATGCCCACTAGTAACACTTAAATACTATAAAAAGTGCAAAGTGCCAATGTAAAACCCCCAAAATAAATAGAAACCCTATTGATATGTATAGACACCTAAAAATCAGTGATAAACACTAAAGGTTAATGGTGAACAGTGTTAGTAAATAAGGATATTGTTATTATTAGGATTAAGATTAATTGTAGATGAGGAATACGATAGTATTCAGGGAAGGAATCCCATGAAGAGTCAAAATGTTAGTGTTACCATGGTTAACTAGTAAAGATTAGAATAGAAAAATATAGTAAAGAATAGAAAGGCAAAATCAATAAACATCCAATGTTCAAAGGGATAATTAGGTAAATAAAGTAAATAATGTGATGATGTTTGTCACCAAAAAATAAATAAGAATAAACAAAATGTAAACAAGAGTAGCATAATAACTGTTAAAGATTTGTTTGAATAAGTTTATGAGTAGGAATATGGCTGAAGGAGTTATACAGACCATAAGCCTAAATGTTATGTTATATTTTATAGAGAATAGTAAATAATAGACAAATTATAAACAATGGCAATATAAATAAGAAAAAAGATAAACTCATATAAATCTAATAATACTGGAAAATCAGTTAGAAGATAATAGACAAACCATGATTTTGTAAAATAATGAAAACATACAATTATTATAAAACAGACCCAAAACAATTCAACAAGTAAACAAATCATTTGTAACACAAAACAAAACATGTATAAAAGTAAAATAATATGTAATTTGTATAAAATAAGAAAGTATAGCCAATTACTACTTAGGCCTATGAAATGCCTAACTGTATAAAACCAAAAACAACAAATGGTAAGAAATTAACTATGATATTGGCAAATCCAAGGCAAGTAAATAGTTAATGATAATTAGTGGATCATATTAAGAGATAAATGTTAAATTAAGGACATAAAATAAGAAAGAAATGTAATTAGATAATATCAACATAATTGTCAAAACACAATACATGAGCAAACCCAGCTTTGAGGGATGTCAAAATGATCTTTGAAAGAAAATACGAACAGTTGTGATAATATCTCATACTTAGATAAGAAGACAGAAGAATAATAGCAATCAGAAGATATTTAGTCATTTTGAATAAAAATTCAAATATTATAACAATGGTCTTAAGTCTTGAATAGCCCATGAGAGTCAAGCAGTTACCATGACAACTGAATATTATTTATGAATATTCCGTTAGAAACTGTTAGTCCATTATTGAAGCTCAAAAGGAATAGACGCCAAGCAGTGAATGACTCAAATTTTAATTTAAAACAATCAAAAGTTACCAAATTTACTAAAATGAAGAACCAAACTATCTGATGAGGAACTAATACATTCAACCTAGGCAACAGACCAGATTAATTAATTCCAAGTTAATAAATTTCGATCAACTTATACGAAAAAGACGCAAGGCGTGATCAAATCCCAAGATGATTGAAGATTGATAACCAAACGATGACCCAACCTATTTCAACTGAATGACATTACACAATAAGTCAACTGATTGATAAGTATTGCTGAATTACCCGAATTTATGAAATAAATTCTCTTTAATTTTTTCTCACAACACTTTTAACTCTCACTATAAACTGAGGATCTAATTTCTTTCAAAGATTAATTAAAAAAACACTAAACTTATACGAATTATAAAATAACCTGTATAGAAATTACGAACTTTTGAATTACACTTTTTAACACTTCAGGAACAAATTGTAATTACTCCTTATAGTATATAAGTAACAGTAATGTAAGGTAGTGTACTTTATTGTAATCAAATTGATATTTTTTCGTAAACCAAAAGAATCCAGATTTATTGAACGAAATAGAAATAATAAACATTCTGTAGACGCCATGTCTGACTAACTAAATCGTTCAAAATCGATTTCGTCAAGCCTTGAGAAATAATTGTCTTATTATAATTGTCGAAGCAAATTTGTTTAATAACAAAATATAATTTTGTATATTGCTGAATAATTACTAATCACAATTTAATAAACTAGTACAGTGTTGTAACCACTGTTCTTTATTTCATAGGAAAGTGCATTATATGAATTGTGTATTTTGGCGACAAGCAAAGGTGAAAGCGCTCAGGTCGGAAACTCGGGAACTAACAGCTAGATTAAGAAATTCGCACACGTGGCGGGAGTAAATTTGAACTCACCATACCGTCATAGAACGAACTCACAATCGTCCTATTTTTTATTTTAATTGTTTTCAGTTAAAACAATTTGGCGCCACCCGGGAAATACAACCAGATATAGAAGAACAGGTAAGGTTTCTACTTGCGCGTACTGGTAATTCGAAAGATCGCTACGGACATCGTCAGCGTGAACATAAAGTAACGACCACAACGTGTGAGGCGAACACACGATACTTACACTTCTACAGAGAACGTACAAATCTAGTCGTTACAGATTGGCTTCCATCGCGGGGCTTAAACAAGGCGGACGTCATTAAGTCGTTACAATATGTGTGTGTGTGTGTGTGTGTGTGTGTGTTTAATATTATATATATATTATATAAAAACATGGCATGACAGAGAGTAAGTAGTTTCATTACAGGAGGGAAGTCTTTACGCTCCTAAGTTAGGTGGTTTGAACTGTTACGCCGACGAGATGAAGGCGACTGTGACTGTTGCGATTGACGGCAGGGTTATTAACACAAGGAAAAAATCGTTTAAGGCTAAGGCAACAACGAAGTGTAGAGAAGTGCGCGAGCGTGCTTGTTTACCCACATTTACGTAAGCGTACTTTCCAAGTAGAGTATGTATTGACACTGCACAGTTGAACAATTTCTAAATGGCAAATCTGCTTGTTATTCTGCTATTTCACACAGCACATGCCTTATACAAACAAAACTAAATGAATGTGGACTCGTGTGTAAACATTAACGAAGCAGGTTAATCTTATACATACAAATCACACACGCACTTGCGCGAGCGCGTACAAACACTAATGTATTGTAAAATATTTACGTATGTAGTACACACATACACATACATTAATGATGCAAAAGACTTCAGTAACTAAGTAATCCGCATGACTTTTATGTCTATTCGCTCATAGGTGTGAGGCACTTTTGTAGGCCTAATTACATTTGTGCACATTCCAATTTTTGTGAATAATTAACAACTAACAATTGGTTTATTACCTTAAGTGGAAAATTTACAGCTAACCTACGTAGTAAATATGATGACAAATAATTGGAGTACCACAAGTACGGTTACCAGGTGGTGGGGTCTTCGTTAAGCACTAATTATTTCTGAAGTCTCTATTCTTTAATTGTGTTCAGGAGCAGCAGCGTACTAGAATGGATTTGTAGTGTGGATAATTAACTCATGATGTTGATTTGTATAACGCCTTTTACTCAAGGAACGTGTAGTCCGCGTGAACTAATCTCTGCAAATTCCAGAAGTTGGAAGCCTCTGCGAAGCCTCAGAGATGGACGTTATGTCTTGTACAGCAGCCCTTAGTTTCGCAATGACAACGATGAACCAAGGGTCCAGTAGTTTTTTCTCCATTTGCAGTCTAGTTCCATTCTTTTGGCTATGAAGTGTTCTATTCATGTATGTTTCATGTCGAGGTGTACTCCAAGATATCTGGCATTACATTTGGAAGAATGGGAAACAAGATATAACGACAGATATTGTTTTGCCAAATCTGTATATATTGTAACATGACATAATCAGTGCCCTGCCCTAATTAACAAAAATAGTCATTTTTCAATAGAGGTCAGAATATGTCACCTCACAAAGTCCACCAATTAAATAAAAAGCCTTTTTCTATGTCAGACAATGTAGAAACAAATGAAAGGTACAATACAAAAGTATTGTCAGTAAATATCTTGTAATTTATAATTAATAAATGTAAGAAAAAAAACTCTGCTAGTATAAGAGAGTGGGGAGCAAGGTAGTTAGTTATTTGGACAGAAAAGACTGAAAAAATAACAATTCCTTCAATTACCCCAACTGTAAACAAATAAACTAAATAAACCAAAACTAGTATGCCACAAACTGTGTCAAAAATATAATAAGTGTCCATGCGGTGGGGACAAGATAAACTTTTATTATTTTTTGTTGTCATTAGGATTAAAAATGAACTAAAATAGAATTGTATCATTTTTTGGAAGTGTTGTGTAAAGCCTAGACAGTAATTTGGTGTTTATGTTTAAATATTAAGGCTTATAGATAAATGTTGTAAATTGTATTAGGCCTACAGGCTAGATAAACACTTAAGTTAAATACAAACAATTCTAGAAATAATCAGTTAATAGTGATTCATAGAATTGAAGAATGCTATCAAAGTTATATTAAATATTTTGTAATGATTTGTTAATGTTTGAAGTTAAACTTGGCCATGAAGGCAATACCTTAGGGTAAAATGTTAAAATATTTTGTTACAGTTATTGTTATGGTACATCCAGGGTTCAAAATAGATAAATTAAATAACAATCTATGGCGCTAAATATAACAATTAAATGAAGCTTAGGGCCTAGGCCAATAATGCAATGTAAAGAAAATAATGTCAGAAATGAGTAGATCAACCATTCAAAGTAAACAAAATCAAACAAAAAGATTAAATCCGTATGATAAAAATACTTGATGTAATAGCAATAGTATTTATTAGATTAATTTAGGCAATTACTATATGATATAATCATTGTAACAGAAAAATAGGTCCAAAATTCAGAACTTTTGTAAAGGTGAAAAGTTATCTATTATAATAACAAACTTATATCAAATAGGTATCGAATTGCATGTCATATAGTAAGAAAAAACATGATGTAACTTAAATTTAATGGGACTTAAAGTTTAAAAGGGAGTATTTTTTTATACAAGTGTAAGAATATATGATCTCAGTGACACCAGTTAGGTGACCTGCAGTTCACCTACTTTAACCAATCGGAGGCCAGAGATTCTTGGTCTAGAAAATTTAGATCCGGCAAACAAACTGTTCACGTATTAGTTAGTAAGATTTAATTTATAGTTTATTGTAATGTATAGTACCTTTTCTTTGCATTTCTGACTTTTTTAACAGCTTCAAAGAATCCAAACCCTGAGATATACTAAAAAGTAAAGTTATTAACAATTTTAAGAATTATGTAAAGAAATTTTAGAATCGAAATGAGCACAAGAGTCGATACGACTCAAACATAGTTCGACATAAACGTCGATAAATTGAATCAAAGCAGTAAGAACGAATAATAAAAATAAACACCTTTTATTGGGAAATTAATTCGTCTTGTTATTTGTAGAATAAGCTTAATTTTCAGGAAATTTATAGCTAAAAGTGAGGAGTGTGGATATATGGACTACACGAATTGCACACACTGCAAAGAGAGACATAACCTACAACGAAACCGGCTACGTCGGAGTCGACGGTCAACGTAAACAAACAATTACCGGAAATATTTCAAGAGAGGGACCCAGTCTTACTCTCACATAAACGTGGGGCTAATTAAGAACAACTGACATTACATAAGTGGCGCTCAACTTGTAGGGCTTAAATTAGGCGAGAATATTGAACATTACGACGATATTATTAACAATACAGAGAACCTAATTTTGGCTGGCAGCTGTTAGAAGTACAGAAATCCATAAAAGAGCGACTTCAAAAAGGAAGATGAAGGAACAAGAAACGGAAGAAGATAAGCGAGAACGAGAAGCAGAGGCAGTTACAGACAGCGAAATGCAACAACAGGCGGGAGATAAGGAGGAAGCCAGAGGAGGACTAAATTGGGAAAAATTAATGGAATTAATGAGTAGCATGAAGGAGGATAATAAACAAACTAACGAAAATTTAATGAAACAAATAAATGAGAAGTTTGACAGGGCTAACGAAAGTTTAAAACAAATGGAGGAAAAAATAAGCGAAAACTCAAAGAAACAAAATGAGACTTTGAGTGAAAACTTAATAAGGCAAATGAACGAAAAGTTTGAAGAAAATAACGAAACCTTTAGGAAACAAAACGAAAATACTAATGAGAGTTTAAAACGAATGAACGAAAATATAGACAGCATTAAAGAGAGTACTAAGAATGATTTCAAGCAGATGAGAAAATTGAAACCTCTAACAAGGAGTTAAGGGAAACTCTCAATGAGAAGATTGAAGACGTCAGTAAGACACTTAGCCAGAGGATGGACAAGTATAAGGAGGAAGTTGGACAGCAGATAGCCGATACAAAGGACAGGCTGGAGAAAACTGAAGAAACAGTTGTACAGTTCAGAATAGAAGTAGATGCCAGAATAGATCAAGTAGAAAATGATAATCAAATTAGAATTACTGCAATACGACAAGAAACACAGGAACAGTTAGAAGGGATACAAAGCAACATGTCTGGAAGAATGTCAAGAATTAATAATGAAATGGACCATGTGAATGATCAAGTAAGCAGTCATAAAGGGAAAATTGAAAATCTACAACATATCCAATTAAATATGCAGGAAGGAATCGATAGGATGAACATCAGACCAATATGCAGTACCCACCATACCATGCTAGACATAGGGAGATTGTGAACTTCAGGGATTACAGAAGAAACCCTCTTTAGTTTCTAGAGCGAGTAGATGAGGTACTAAACAGAATGAAGGAAAACGGTGGGGCATGATCAAGAGTATCCTAGACGAAGGTTTTAAGAATATATCAGATAACTGGTGGACAGCAATCTGAAGTGAAGTAAACAGCTACGATGGATTCAAACGGCTATTCAAACAGAAGTATTGGTCGGAGTCGGTACAGAACATCGTGCGAGATGACATCTGTCATGGTAGGTACGACGGCACCAGAGGACAGACACCAACAGCATACTTCTTAGGAAAAATCTGTATAGCAAGACACTTGGACCCAAAGGTTCCAGAGGAGTGCCTCGTCACGAAGATTGCCTATCATTTTGAGGAAGAAATCGTGCGTGCTCGATTAAGTGGGCAGGTTAAAACTATAGAAGGTATGGAAGCTCTGTTGGAAAACTACGAACAAGAGTCATACTACCGAAGAAGTAGACGTCGACCAGAGAATCCGAATGAGCATCGGAACGACCAACCGAGAGACAACCGCCAGACAGTAAATTACGTGCAAGCTAGTCATAGCAATAACAATAATAACAGTAGATTTAGGGGACGACGGAGGAGCTTCAATAATGGACGTAGCTATGAAAACCAGTACCAGAGAGAGGAGGATAATAGGCGTCCACAAAAGAGTAACAGTGCTGAATACTCGAGATCAAGAAACAGTGAGGAGGAGAGAAGACAATCACCTGAGAATCAACCCAGGGATAATCAGGACCAACCCAGTAACAATGATGGAAATGGGGGAAACAATTACCAGCAGTGAGAATAAGTGACAGCCCCCACTGCGAAACATCATCGGGCCAAGAATTTATCAAGAAGCTAAATTAAGAATATCTCCACCAATCACGATCATTAGAACTCATTATCTAAAAAATATATACAGGCAGAATTACTAGAAGAAAGAGTAATCGAAGAGACACGACCAAATAACGATATAGTGTATGTACAAGTGGAACTACATGGAATACCAACAGAAGCAATGATTGACACGGGAGCGAGTGTTTCACTAATTGACCAAATCGTGCTAGACAAAATTACACAACTCACTACAGAAAGAATACCTACACTACCCATTAATAATATGACAATTATCGGAGCCACCGGAAAACAAAATAAAACGATTAAAAAACAAGTATGACTGAACGTTACAAATAGAAGAGTAGGGATTCCTATGGAATTTTTAGTAGCCCAAAGGTTACCTTTCAGAATTTTAATCGGGTGTGATATGCTACAGCGACACGGTGCAATTTTATTATAAATCTGGCCAGTGATAAAGTGACACTATGCGCAGAAGGATGTGAATTGTCGGCTGAGATATTTGGTAGCCAATTTGGATTGGTAAATTCAGTGGCCGTATTCATACAATGTATGGATCAGATTCTAGGGAAGGAGGCTCTAGAATTTTCAACAATATATGTCGATGACATTTTGATGACATCAAGTACTTGGGAGGAACACTGCACTAGAATTGAGGTAGTACTAAATAAATTACAACAAAATAACATCACATTAAAATTAGATAAGTTCAAATTTTTACACATGAATTGCAGTTTTTGGGATTCATCCTGTCAGCAACCGGAACAACACCATCGCCAGAAAAGGTGAGAGCAATTCAGGAGTTCCCGAAACCGAAAAACCTGAGACAGTTGCAATCATTTTTGGGAATTTGTAATTACTACCGAAAATTTCAGCAGAATTACTCAGAGGTAACCTCCAACTTTCAACACTTACTCTCCAAGAAAAAAAAAATGGAAGTGGGATGAACATGAAGACATCAATTTTAAATTAATAAAAGGTAAATTTCTGAACAGTGTGATGCTACATCACCCAAATTTTAATAAACGTTTTTTCATTAATTGCGATGCAAGTAACATTAGTCTGGGAAGTGAGTTATATCAAGAAGATGATGAAGGTATTCACATGGTAATCAGTTTTGCAAACAGAATTTTAAGTAGTTGTGAAAGAAATTATACGGTGACAGAAAAGGAACTGCTGAGTGTGATTTTTGCCTGCTTGAAATTCCGTACCTTTATATTGGGTTATCCAGTAACCATCAGAACAGACCACAGATCCATCTCATGCCTAAGAAACTGCAAGCTTAACCATGGTCGACTTACCAGATGGGTATTAATACTGCAAGAGTATAATTTGGATTGGGAGTATGTACCTGGAAAGAAGAATATAGTGGCAGATGGATTATCCCGTGTAAACCTGGAGAAAGGAACGTTTGAAGTAGAACAGGAAAATATAGGCAGAATATATCATATTTTAAAATCTAGGGAAGAACTACAGGAAGTAATCACCAAGGTAAAAGAAGATCAAAACACTGACACAAAATTAATCAAAATTAGAGATAGAATCAAAGGAAACGACTCCACATTAATACCATTTTTCTGCATCCATGAGGAACTAATTTTTACTCGCCCTACAATCAGAGATCAGGTGTGGAAACTATATGTACCCAGAGCAACAGAGTCAGCAATAATAAAGGGCTACCAAGAGAGATATGGACACATGGGACCACTCAAAGTAGTGAAGGCCCTGTTAGAACACCTGTATATTAAGGGAATTAATAAAAGGGTAAGACAAATTATGAGGAGTTGCCAGATCTGTCAGTTAGTAAAAGTAAATAACGAGAGAAAGGAAGGAGAAATGATTACTATAACTTCTAACCATACACTGGAGAAGGTATTTCTTGATATATGCGGTCCATTACCCAGAAGTGGAGGGAGACATCGATATAAATACATTGTCATCATTTTCGACCATTATTCAAAATACACCAAGCTTTATCCTATAAGTAGAGCCACCACCAAGAAGATTCTGGAGATTATTACAAACAGATATATTGTGGAAGTAGGAAGACAAGAGACCGTAGTGACTGATCACGGGACTCGGTTTAAAGGACTAAAGTGGAAGGTAGAACTAAGGAAGCTGGGGATTCGAACATAAAAAACATCGATATATCACCCCAGCAGTAATCCTGCAGAGCGTGTTCTCAGAGAAGTAGGAAGAATCCTACGTACCTATTGCCACAATGAACATCGTGAATGGACCCAATACATTGAATCAACCGGAACATTCCTGAACCTGGCGTACCATGAAACCATTGGAACCAGTACTCATCAAGTGATGTTTGAATAACTACCACCACGAGAAATAACCTCTTTAATCAATTTCCCTACAGGAGAGAGAGAGAGCAGAGCACACGAATGTGGAAATACATAATAGATTACTACACAAAGCTGAACTCCAACGCCTGAGAGAAGCTAGAAAAAAGAAAAGAATAACACAATATAAAGTGGGAGATAAAGTTTTAATAAAAAATACGCAGTTACCCAGTTCTGTTGAAGGGGTAGCAAGGAAACTACTCTTGTTATACACAGGACCGTATTTAGTAACCCAAGCAAAGGGTAATAATACATATTAGATAAAAGCACCCAACACAAATAAGATAAAAGGTGTATACAATCAAACTGAGTTGAAACAATATTATGAAGAGTAAATGAAGAGAGGAATGCTCGGGCGAGGAATAGGCCAAAGATAGCCACTGACAGCTAATAAGCATATACCATATCGTTTAAAGTAAGGAGGATGAATCTGTAGATAACAGTTAATTTTTTATGAGCTTACTGTTAGAAAAAAATGAACATGTTTTAGTGGGGGAGCTATTATGTAACATGACATAATCAGTGCCCTGTCCTAATTAACAAAAATAGTCATTTTTCAATAGAGGTCAGAATATGTCACCTCACAGAGTCCACCAATTAAATAAAAAGCCTTTTTCTATGTCAGACAATGTAGAAACAAATGAAAGTTACAATACAAAAGTATTGTCAGTAAATATCTTGTAATTTATAATTAATAAATGTAAGAAAAAAAACTCTGCTAGTATAAGAGAGTGGGGAGCAAGGTAGTTAGTTATTTGGACAGAAAAGACTGAAAAAATAACAATTCCTTCAATTACCCCAAGTGTAAATAAATAAACTAAATAAACCAAAACTAGTGTGACACAAACTGTGTCAAAAATGTAGTAAGTGTCCGTGCAGTGGGGACAAGATAAACTTTTATTATTTTTTGTTGTCATTAGGATTAAAAATGAACTAAAATAGAATTGTATCATTTTTTGGAAGTGTTGTGTAAAGCCTAGACAGTAATTTGGTGTTTATGTTTAAATATCAAGGCTTATAGATAAATGCTGTAAATTGTATTAGGCCTACAGCCTAGATAAACACTTAAGTTAAAAACAAACAATTCTAGAAATAATCAGTTAA
Organism: Magicicada septendecula; assembly: GCA_034769895.1. NCBI lineage: Eukaryota > Metazoa > Arthropoda > Insecta > Hemiptera > Cicadidae > Magicicada > Magicicada septendecula. Next base: position 421,840,734 of record CM068371.1, read on the forward strand.
TAGTGATTCATAGAATTGAAGAATGCTATCAAAGTTATCTATATCTATAAAAATGAATGTTTGTTTCTTTCTTTGTCCCGTATGCGTTCCTATACCATTCATCCGATTGCGATGAAACTTCGGTGAGTTGTTGTGCGCACGCCCGCGAAGGTTTATGAATTTTTTTCGATGGGGTCCTTTGGGGGGTTCTTGGGGTCTTCCACATCTCCTCATAAACCACTGGACCGATTTCAACCAAACTTGGCACATATATTTTATGCAACGGGAGAACCAACATAGGGTAGGTGTTTTTTCGATGGGGTCCTTTGGGGTCTTCCACATCTCCTCCTAAACCACTGGACCGATTTCAACCAAACTTGGCACAAATATTTTACGCAACGGGAGAACCAACATAGGATATGTGTTTTTTCGATACGATCCTTCGGGGGGTCCTTTGGGGTCTTCCACATCTCCTCCTAAACCACTGGACCGATTTCAACCAAACTTGGCACAAATATTTTACGCAACGGGAGAACCAACATAGGATATGTGTTTTTTCGATACGATCCTTCGGGGGGTCCTTTGGGGTCTTCCACATCTCCTCCTAAACCACTGGACCGATTTCAACCAAACTTGGCACAAATATTTTACGCAAAGGGAGAACCAACATAGGATAGGTGTTTTTTTTTCGATACGATCCTCTGGGGGGTCCTTTGGAGTCTTAAAAAACTAACTTATTAGATCTGGTTACTATGGCAAAACCAATGGAATAGATTCTGTTCTAAATATATTATCGCATTAAATTGAAGACCACGCGAACGAAGTCTTTATATATTATATATATACAAACACTTTCTTTCTTTGAGTGGCATTGCAACGCATGCCGGGTACTCGCTAGTATTAAATATTTTGTAATGATTTGTTAATGTTTGAAGTTAAACTTGGCCATAAAAGCAATACCTTAGGGTAAAAAGTTAAAATATTTTGTTACAGTTATTGTTACGGTACATCCAGGGTTCAAAATAGATAAACTAAATTACAATCTATTGCAACGATACAGCCATATGCTGCATTGAGCATTGATTTAAATAAATGTAAAATTAGTAAAATTATTATAAGTTTGGGGTAAATGGATATGTCTGGGATTGTAAAAATGTTTCATTGTTACACTAGGGGAGAAATTAACCTGTTCCAACAGGCAAGGAACACCTGCTTGATTGTATGTGTGTTACGCGTGTATCTTGTGTGTGTTAGTGATGCATGTACAGACAGGAATCCCAGCAACCCTCCCCAATTAATTACTAAAATAATTATTTTAATTCACTGTGTGAAAACTAATTAGTGTATAAACAAACAAAAGGCACCAAAATGTGTGTAAATTTTATAAGCAGAATGATCACTGTTGCACATCACTATATAAAACTATTCCGATTAGCGCTTTCACGCTTCACAGCTCATCGTCAGATCGGAAATCAGATGAGCTGTGAAGCTTGAAAGCGCTAATCGGAATATTTTTATATAGTGGTGTGCAGCAGTGATAATTCTGCTTGTGATTTTAACCACTAACACAACTTTCTTCATTAATCTACTGTAAATTTTATAGTTATCCACAGTAAGAAAATGACGTTAGTAGGACACTACGCGAAGTTAGTGCGAAATAAAGTGTGCCAAAAATACGCAATTACACTAAGACGCTCAAATTAATACAGTGAGTGCTTAATCAAATTATCCATGATTTGTGCTATCTCGATTCCATAATTTTGTTTTGTAAGGACAAAACATTGCCATTTGCAGAAAATTGCAAATATATGAAACGGTTCGGGAGTGGGGGTTATCATGTGATCTACAGGTCTCGACAGGACAATTTCGGAACCAACAGGTGCGGAATCTCGAGAGGGTACAAATTAAGGGTTCGACTGGAAGCCCTTCTCTTCATTTCAAGACACAGTTGCAGTCGGACACGCTGTCCGTCGGCAGAACAGTTTTATTTTGTTATAAGTCTCCTACAGTTTTGAGACATAACCTACAACGAAACCGGCTGCGTCGGAGTAGACAGTCAACGTAAACAAACAATTACCGGAAATATTTCAAGAGAGGGACCCAGTCTCTCTCTCTCTCTCTCTCTCTCTCTCTCTCTCTCGACAGTGAAAACCGTAGTTAAGAAAACCACCGCTAATTCTCAAATCACTTTACATTCAAATAACAACCGAAGATTGATAAAAATAAAAACTTACTAAATACAATCAACTCGAGACTACAGATTACTACTAAATATTGGACGAATATTACATAAATGGCTTCCAAACGTGGAGCATTATTATAAAAGGAAAAACTCAATTCACCTTTTATCATTACGACGTAACATTACATAAATGGCACAGAAACGTGGGGCTAATTAAGAACAACTGACATTACAACATCTACAGTAAGATACATAGATTCCAGGTTTGTTCAAAAAGTTCGTCCAATATTTATTTATTTGAAAAATTAACCTTTGGTTCATTTATATTTACGTTGTCCGGTCAAAGTAATCTCAGTAGCATATAACACGATTATGCCAACGTTTCTTCAACCTTAAAAACGTTATGAATGAATTTTTTGGTACAATCTTGAGTTCGCTCGGCGATTTCTGTTTTACGTTTTCAACAGTCGCGATACGTTGTCCTTTCGTGGTACTTCCCATTATTTGGAAGAGGAAAGATTCCGTTGGGACACATGTGGTAAATACGGCGGTTGAGATGTTATTATGATGCAGTTTTCTGTAAATAATTCTTCCTTAAATCTAGCCGTTTTCTACGAATATCTTTACACAAATGCCCCAATAGTACTTTTTATTTCCTTTTTATCTAGTGATTTAAATTTATTGAACACACACCATAATTTTCACCTAATTATAACAATCTTCAACTCATTCACGACGTCTTTGAAGCTTCTGCAGCATTTTTAAACCAGTTGTTCACGCACAATAGGTTTGCTAAAACCCGTCTGCAACACGTTCCTCACGATAAAGTAGTTTATCTCATTCTTTATACAAAACTTAATCCATGTTCTCCAATTGTAGAATGTGAAAAAAGAAATCGCCCGATACACCAAAACACAGTTACTCAATTAGTTACTAAATCTAAATACTAGACGATTGTTATTAAGATGTGTATTAATTTAACTTAATAACATTTTTTAATCGGACACTTGTAACTCGAGAAGTTCAAAAGTCGCTCAGACTTTGTGACCAAACCTCATACATAGACGAGATGTTGACGGAAATAAATGTAAAACATTTTCTACGTTCGAAAATAAAGAAAAAGTTCGTACAAGCGTAAGTCTTGTTTTGTTTTCAGTTGTGGCCTTGAAAGGTTCAGCGCCGCAAATATTAAAGTAAAAGCGTTATTTGGGTGTTACAATTTGTACATGTGTACTAATTTTATGACAAAGTTGATAATTAAACATTTTTGCTGGTAGAAAATTCAGATAACAAAGTCCAAAACTACAATTTAAAGATGTCTCAAGAATAACATGGTTCTAGTAAAGGCCCATTTAAATTTTTAAAATTGAGTAACTCTAAAAATTTTCCGAAAATTCAAAAATTCTATTCTGATGTATAAAGAACAAGTAAATTTTCATCTACGTAGTTTACAAGAAAATAATCAAGGAAAAAATCATACGTACAAAGTACATAAAATTTAATTCATCGGTTCAGTAAAAGAACGAATGCAGTGACATTTAGTTTAAATATTCGGTTCTTTATAAAAACGGTATACTACAACAACTACTACTACTACTACTACTACTACTACTACACTACTACTACTACTACTACTACTACTACTACTACTACTACTACTACTACTACTACTACTATCATCATCATCATCACAATGTTGTTATTAATAAATATTTATAATACAGTATTAAGAAATGTATTTACAAAAAAAAAGAATGATGATAATGACAAAACTAGCAACAACAATGGCAATAACAGAAAGCTCAAATTGTTTTAAGAATATAGTGATCACTAACGATCCTGTACCAATCAGACAGCAATTAGTTTTATAAACAGATATGTACACCACAAGCGACATTTAATGTATTTAATTATGCAGAGAAAACAGTAGAGTGAGGGGAGAGCTGACACAGTAAATTCCAGTTTCTAAACTTCAACTACGTAGGCGCAATTGTCTTTTACATTGTCTAATGTAAAAGTGAAAATCAATTATAATACTGTAATTAGAATAGACTGCGGAATGAGGAGTGTTCAGGTAATGTAATTTATTATGTTGATGCTAGGAGTGATGAATTTATTGTCAAGTGTAAATAGTTGAAGGAAATTAACGTATTAACTTGCAGAGAGGCTCTGCTGTTTGAAATATTAATTACCGATAAATGAATTCAGTAAATTAACATTATAAATTCTTCACACTGGAAGCATAGAAATCAAAATGCTATTTCTTGGCAACTGACAAGTAGGTCCTTAAATCCAAGCAACTGTCATAATTACATTTAGTAGACAATAGGAACCCACCACGTTTACGTGTTTATATTGCCGTATGACATCATGATATTGCTTCAGCAACGTACGTACACGCAGTGTCAAGTCGTATGAAAATAAAATTAATAATTGAGGTAACTTTATGTGAGTAGATTCTTCCTGTTCTCTTTTTTAATTAACAATGTATGAACTACCGGTACATTATTAATTAAATCTATGATTTTTGTTAAATATAAGTTATGGCACATATTTTGATAAACACTGCACAATAATAACTGCACTGTATATACATTTAAATATTATACATATTTTGATAAATGTTAGACAAATGTGTAAAGTTCTTAAATTTCGTTTTTTAGGTTCAATCAAGACCTATACTTTAGACAAAGGACTAAATGATTATAAAAAGAGTAATAAAAGGTTATTAATGGAAAGATGTTGCCGTTGCCACGGAATGTGGCCTACACCTCACGCCTACGGTTTATAGGATGAACCCACCATCTACGACTTCTTAACTATTGCGCTTTATAAAAAGTAAATAGGCAGCTAACGCCTGTTTCCGCCTCCTAGATAACATTACTTTCAGAAAACAGAAACTATACTAGTCAAACGTGACGGAGGGCCGCTTAATCGTATTCTGTGTGGGGCCCATTCCGTTGCGATGACGTACGTCAGCGGATCGCGCGCGATCGCATACTTCCAGCCGTTTTCGCGACGCATGGCATCGTACTCGGTCTGTTTCTCGCTGCTTTTCTCGTCCGTATTCCTAACTGCGATTAGTTTTTACTTTCCTCCTGCACGGTCACATCTCCAATACGAGAGGGTGCGATTCGATCCTCGCGGGAGGTCAATTACTGAGATCCAAAGTGCTTATAGCTGCGATACGTAGTGCATTCTGGTCGAAAGTGATATAGAACCATCTTGGTTCTTAAATTGACGCTTGCTACTCGCTTCACAGTAAAAAGAAAATACAGAAAATATACGCAATTCTCTCAACTTATTCATGAGTAAACTGAATATTTAAGCTACATAATTCTCGGAACAGTTCAATAAGGATAGGATCAAACGATCGCTTGCTTAAGCCGAACCATTGTTGCCAGAGACGGAACAAAAAACAACGTTTTAGAATACTAAACAATGTTTTAAGACCGTAAAGTTATCTTATTTAAAAATACGAACAACTTGTTGTAATAAATAACTGAAACAAGTCCTTCAATATCGTGGCGGTTCAAATCAGAATAACAAAGTCTGCAAGTTAAGACTATGCCACAACTAACTTCATTACATTCAGAACCTACAGAATTACATTTTACGCCACTTCACGTGTTTTTGAAGTTAGCTTCTCCTTGATCTTTCTCCGGGTCCACCTTCGTGTCAAGTGTTATTTTAGTTGTGTAATTTCAAGCACATATGAAAAACAGGACTTGGCCAAGTGTAAAACGCCCGTACTGAATCGTTCTGTCATCGAGGTCACATCAGTTTTCAAGGTAGCTGTCAATTGCAGTCCACAGGTTATCAACAAGCTTATTGAATTTGCTACATGCAGGGTCGTATTTTAGGTTTCAAGGTGTCGCTTCCTGTGCCAAACTGTCTCACCAGCGTCTGCATACGTTCACGCTCCATTTGTTGCACGAATTCACAAGGCCTTACGACTTTGTTTTTTTTTTAATCATAAACTGTTGATAAAGCAGTCTTGCTTGAACGTAAGAAGGAAATCAGGAAATCAAGACAAACCGATCACACGTACTTCGTCTGTTTAATAGGAACAGTTGTCAAAGCGAACCGTTTGCCTGCAATGACGTTGAAGAGCATAAGCTGCTAATTTTCCACATTTGCTAAAACAGCTAAATGCATAAACATCAGCATTATACGTAAGGTGTACATTTTAAAGTAAATAATTACCAACCCATTTTAAAATAAATAATGACATTTGATACGCGAAAACGTTTTTTATTAAAAAATAGAAAGACATTTGTAGACAGGAAGATGTGTGTGTGTCTATCTGTCTATCTGTTTGTGTAGACAGACAGACTAATAGAAGAATGAACAGATGTATATACGTAGTTAGAGAGAGGGGGAGGAAGAGCTAGAACAAGAGGAGTGAGGAGCGAAAATGCAGATCACAAACCGATTAAGTTGAATCTTCCATTTCTTCTGCTTCTGTCGTTGTTCGTTTCCAGTTGAGTAATCGTCAGCTCAGAAGGCAGTGACCACTACTATGTCGTGGGAAAAGTCGGTTCTAAAAACATTTATAGATCTGATTACTGTTTCAACAGCTTTTATAACTTAGGTCACGTAAAATTTGAAACACTAAGTTGGTATTGAAATCTTAGACATTTCAAAGTTAGAATATCGAATATGTTGATAACTGAGTCCGGCCCTCTCTTTTATTTCTTGGACCTAACGTTTTTGATTTATTACCTATCAGTATCAGTATTAGCCTACATTGTTTTGAAAAAAAGTTAAAAGTGGTTAAGAGAGAAAGATAATATTGATGAAAGGCTTACTTTTGTAAAAGTAGAAATGTGGCAGCACCTGAGATACGCCAGAGGTCATAGATTTTAATTTAAGCGTACTATGTTAGTATAGACTCGGTAATTAGGATGTTGGACGAACAGATGTTAGATTATTAGTTTTGTGTTAGTTAGTTAATTATTTATTATAAGGTTTACTTACATGCTGAATTTTAAAATTAAAAAAAAAAGTTAGAAAACTGATGAATTATTTGGTTGTCTACCTGATAAAAAATCTGTCTTGTTTACTAAGTTGTTTAAGGCCAAAAATTTAGTAAAGTTAACGCACCACATTTGCTATTGCATGTATTTTGTTTGTTTGTTTGATCAGATTTAAATGTTGTACTATGAGCGACTGTGACATTTAACAGATCCACCATACACTGGAGTAAATGGCTGGCTTAATTTTCGATTGATATTGTGGCCAAAATATATAAATTATGTAAATAAAATATCTACCTGTCTCTCAGTTTAGGTTTTGAGGTATACAAACCCAAGTCCTTGAGGTCTTTAGGTATAATCCAAGTTTACAGCCTAGGTTAGTACACAAAAACGGACAAAATGAGTAATAACTCAGCTCGGCTTCTGAGTTGCTGTTTAGTCAAACTACTCTCATCTATGCTTTTCTGTCACTGGCTGTTCTGATCACTGCAACCTCGATGACTCGTTCAACCTACTTTGCCTTTCAGTTCCTTCCCGTCTTAAGATTTAGCCGTACAACTTCAGAATCTGCCTTTGTATTATTGTAACGTCCGGTCTTTACACCTTAAGTTGGTATGATAGAGTTAATAAAACGACAGCGACAATATTTTTTAAAGAGATTTTTGCTCACTCTTAGGCATACAAGAAACTGCATTATTTTGCTTTTTCTTTCTCGCGTTGGAAACATATGTAACAGGAAATTATACGTGTAACGCATAGATAATTTATTTAAAATGCAATTTTAACCTTACATATAACGCTGACGCTTATGTATTTGTCTCTTTTAGCAAACGTGGACAATTAGTAGCCTATGCTCTTCAATGAACATAGTAGCCTATGTATGTAGAAAATCAATACCTATCGAATAATCATGTAATTATGAATTTCAAAACTTGAAGAAAATATTAAAATTTTGAGTTTTTAATCCCGTGTAAATAATATTTCTGTCTTAAAATCATATAAGGCACGAGCTTTCTTACGAAAGTAAAGATTTATAATACACGAGAATAACTAACAATTTAATTTACTGTAACACCTACACTTTTTTTTTAAAGGTCAGAATATTAAATTCGTGAATTGTACTTATTTTTATAAGTATATAGAGTAGTAGATAGTGAAAAAGCTCTTATTTTTAGTTGATGGCAAATTCGTTACATCGTTTATTATTTTTATTTTACGATTTGAGGTTCTCTGTGTAAAGAAATTGGGTCATTAAGTAATCTTTAGTAGCTTTATGGGTTGACTTAGTAGCTTGTCAGCATTCAAGGGAACAAATGTTACTATGTAAATGCATCAGAAAGTTCGAGTGTTCTATTCTATTGTTTTTTTGTCATGTAGGTAACAATGGGCTAGCAGAATTATTTATTGGCAAAAATGGGCTTTCCTTTAAAATAGTCATACATTACAAACAACTAAATTTATCAGTAATATTATTAATAATTTATTTATATTTATTAATAATTTTCTTAATCTGGAAAACTTTATCCGAGGATTTTCTGTCACAGTACACTTTTGAAATTAACAAAGAAGGGTAATACTGAACGCGCAAGTAGCGATTGTTTGAAAATAAAATTGTAAATGAAGCGTTTCCTTGAGTTAGGTTCATCAGGAAGAATACACAGTTTTACGATAGAAGAATCTCTCATTTTCGAACCACACACGTCTGCAAACTAGACTCTTAGGTTCGACCGCAATGTAAATTGAGTAGACTAGGAGGAATTCTAAGAAAAATTCTTGTACGAAGTGATTGCATAAGAGGATGTGAAAGGGCCCAGGGATTTCAAACAAAAGACAACAAAACCCTTACTCGTTACCTCTCTGGATCAGTCTTCGGAGAAGTACAGTTATCTAGAAGTATGAAGAATAGTACTATACGAAATCCTCAAAAAAGTAAATGCAAATACGTTCTCACATTCATTACTGTTTTATAAGTTAATGAAAGGCAATGAATTACAGTGCAGACATAATGGTTACAACGGCGAGAATACATCCTTTAACATACATTTACATGTGCGAGCGCACACAGCGTTTCAACACAAACTGTTGATAGGTTTATACAACACAAAAACTATTTAGAATGTATTAAAATAATTATTTAAAACTAGAAATCTATGAATCTAATTTAGATACTCATTCGCTTGATAGTAATAATAAAAATAATAATTTATTTTAAATTTAGAGAATTTAACTGTATTAAAACAAACATCCAGAGGCTATAAAATATTGTGATAATTTATAAAGATATAAAAGCAAATAAATAATATATTAATTAAAGAAATATAAATGTAAAAAGAAATAAAGTTTTTAAATCTCGAAGTTTGATTATATAAAATAATAGGCCTAAATTTAATCAAATAAATTTTACATATAAACACAAATTTTTCCTGCTTAGTACACCCATCTATTTGTTTATAAGAATTTGATTTCAAAATAATTTTTTTCTTATTTAGGCCTATATCTGACGCCATTAGTCTGTGACCACTTGAAATACATGTAATATTATTATTAAATTATTTTTTTAATTAATTAATTATTATTTTAATTAATTATAATGTGTTAATTAATTTATTAAATTTAAAATTTAAATTTAATTGTTTACATATTATATTGTACAAATTCAACAGTAATAAATTTCTTCTAAAGCATGTTTCGTCTCTTGTAGAATAAATTTATTATTATTGTGTTTGTACAATATAATATGTAATTACTAAAAAAAGCCTTAGAGAATTATTTCAAACAAAAATGTTTATATATAACATCAATCACAAAGCATCGTGGCTGCACTTGGAAAGTCCAGAAGACCGTATAGATGACCACACAGGGCTCGGTGGCCGGGGACCTCTTACAATCTTACAAGGGTAGAAAGAGGAGGAGACGATTATATGTACGTCACAAATATAAAATAAATAAAATATTCGTGAATAAATAAAAATAAAATATTATGAATGTAGGCTATAATATAAATTATTAGGCTACATTCTTACAACTGTGTGTGACGATAAGAGTAACTGAGTACATTATCGAATACTGGGCGCATTTATTGTATAATAAACAAGCATGACAGGTGGTGAGTTCTCAAGGCTGCGTTAGTTAATACGATCAAGTGACGGAACTGGAACAGAGACTGGGTCACTGACACTGCGCTGCTTTCACAGCTGTTAGAGTTATTTACATTCCCTTTTGCTGCATTCACTTTCAGCGCACAGATTGGTCAGTGCATTACTTGTTCCAGTAAATAATTATTAAACTGGAGCCACTTATTTACATGCACTGTCCGTCGAAATATAAGTCGCACTATTCGTCCTACACAATATAGAAAATACTTTACTTATCAATAGATATTTTAATCCAGCTGTTAACGGTTATTAAATAAACACGAATTTGACTATAAACAAAAATCACCATTAACACTGATATTTAACGGGGATTTTTTTAACGTTATCGTAAAGCAATATTGTTTTAATACAAAACCAGCGATTAATTTAATATCTCTTAACCAAATATTATACTGAAACTTTATGCAATATCACTTTTTGGTGTTCAGGAAATTACACATCTTGATATTATTGATTGGTTAAGCCATTGTTAAATTGAGAAATAATTAAATTTTAAAGTTAAACAAATTAATAATTAAATTTTAAAGTTAAACAAATTAATAATTAAATATTGATGTTGTCGACAATATTATTTCATCGTGCAAGTTGTATCAGCAAACAAACCTCTTCGAAAACTGACTACGTAACTATTACTGTTGTTATTATTATTATTATTTTACTCTGAATAAAAGAATATTTACTACTAATACGTTACAGCAGGGGAGTCTATAATAGTAGGCCTATCCATGTTTCAGTTTCAGTGGAAGACCAGCGGGTGTTTGTGAGAATGAGTGAATGAGAGAGAGAGAGAGAGAGAGAGAGAGAGTGAGGGAGGGAGAGGGAGGGGGAGATAGACAGACAGAAGAGAAGAGAGAGTAAAGAGGGGAGGGAGAGTGGGTGAGCAACACTGTCAGAAGTGTAGGAAACCAAATTTTTGATTACGGACCCAAAGTATTTATAGTACGGAAGTCCGAAAATTACGAAAGTCGTTGACCTACTGTATTCCATTATGTAATTTTTAATGCTAGATCACTGTATTCCAGAATGATAGTGGAGATATTTTTTGGCAATTGGAGTTTATAAGGCTTCTGAAAAATACGAATAGTGTAGATTGTTATGAGATAACACGCGGTTTTCCTTGAAAATTTTATTTGATTATTTGACGTTAAAATTTATTTTTGGGGTTTACTTATTGGAATTTACGTCAATCGAATGAATATAATAGATTTCTTATTGTCCTTTCTAATGGTAAAGGAGAGAACGGGAAGGTTCCTATCATGTCCAGATTATCAGAGGAATTAATATGGAATTGGCTGACATCAAAATGATATGTTTTGAAAACATTCAAGTTGTCATTGGTAGATAATATTTTAGGGCTGTCAAACCGTAACCCTTTTTTAAAAAATTTTGACGTTTTGGCTCCATCTAAGGAACTCATCTCCGGTGGGCGATCCTCTTCTCAGTTGAATGGTTCGTCGTCGCTTGGTTAGCCCGTGGCTTCTTAAGAAATGGACCACGGTTCGATAGCCAGGAAATTTTGTCTACCAGTATTCTTTTCCAAAGTTAAACCATTACAATGCCCAATTAGTTGCCTATCTGGATGCTTTTACTTCCATATTCCTTAAGGAATGGAAGTATGGTGATGGCAAAAAAAATCGTGTTCGAGATTATTGCAGATTCTGATTCTACTACACTCAAAACATGAAAAAAAGTCGTTTTCCGAAAAGTGTCTGTGTGTGTGTCTGTCTGTGTGTCTGTGTGTCTGTGTGTCTGTCTGTAGATTTTTTTCTATGGCAAACGATAACTGCCGCAAATTCAAACAGAATCAAATAATTTTTTGCATACAGCCCTGATTTGTAGAGTACTCGCGACCTATTGTTTTTGGTGAAGATCGGTTGAGGGAAAGGGGTAGTTTACCTGCAACGGTTTTTTTTTATCAAGGGAAATTTTTTTTTTGGCAAACGATAACAGCCGCAAATTCAAACAGAATCAAATAATGTTTCGCATACAGCCCTGAATTGTAGAGTTCTCAAGACCTATTGTTTTTGGTGAAGATCGGTTAAGGGAAAGGGGTAGTTTACCGGTAACGTTTTATGTTTTAACAAGGGTATTTCCTATGGCAAAAGATAACAGCCGCAAATTCAACAGAATCAAAAGATTATTTGCATACAGCCCTAAATTGTAGAGTTCTCAAGACCTATTGTTTTTGGTGAAGATCGGTTAAGGGAAAGGGGTAGTTTACCTGTAACGTTTTATGTTTTAACAAGGGTATTTCCTATGGCAAACGATAACAGCCGCAAATTCAAACAGAATCAAAAGATTATTTGCATACAGCCCTAAATTGTAGAGTTCTCAAGATCTATTGTTTTTGGTGAAGATCGGTTAAGGGAAAGGGGTAGTTTACCTACAACGTTTTTTTTGACAAGGGTATTTTTTATGGCAAACGATAACAGCCGCAAATTCAAACAGAATCAAATAATTTTCTGCATACAGCCCTGATTTGTAGAGTACTCAAGACCTGTTGTTTTTGGTGACGATCAGTTGAGGGGAAGGGGTAGTTTACCTGCAACGTTTTTTTATCAAGTGTATTTTCTATGGCAAACGATAACAGCCGCAAATTCAAACAAAATCAAATAAGTTTTTGCATACGTCCCTGAATTGTAGAGGTCTCAAGGTCTTTAGATTTTGGTGAAGATCGGTTAAGGGGAAGGGGTAGTTTACCAGCAACCTTTTACGTTTTAACAAGAGTAAAGTACTTGAAAATTTATTTAAACTTTTTGAAACAATGGTAATTGTTGAAAATAAAATAATTTTGTTGCCAGGTAACAACAATAAAGTCATTTTGATTATAAAATATAAATATTTACAACAAGAAAAGAATTTTCAGTTTTCAAAATTTAAATATATTTTTATAAAACAATGGGTTCTTCATTGAGGTGGGGACCATGTCACTCACTCCATCTCAAGCCTCTCCCATTTTGCAGAAAAAGAGGACCCTGTCAAGGCTGATACTTTGACGACAGTGACAGGGCTTTCCACCAAATTCAGCAGAGTGACAGGTAGGCCCAACTCTGATTGGCTCCTCAGATTTCCCCAGCGTTAGTAGGTTCTATGAAAATATTTTATTTCAAAAATGATTTTAAATATAAATCTTAGATATGTTTTATAAATCTCATGTTTTATGTTTTAACATGGGTAATTTTTTATATGACGAACCATAACTGCCGTAAATTGAAACAGAATCAAATAATTTTTTACATATGTGCCTGAGCTATAGAGAACTCAATGTCTGTTGATTTTGGTGAAGATCGGTTACGGGGAAAGGGCAGTTTACCTGAAACATTTTTTGTTGTAACATGAGTAAAGTACTTAATTTTGATAAAGTATCCTGATAAGATCTTAATAATCCACTGTAGAAACGTAGATGAAATATCTATAAATGAAGAGGCTAGTTGAACGGGCTGGGGGTAATTTTCTATAAATCAAAATTATAGTTGAAGGGGGAGGGGATAATTTTTTTTTATATGTGTACTATGTTATTGGCAACAAAGAAGTATTTTTTTGTTAAAATTCCTTCCCTGGCTGTTTGGCTGAAAATGATTTTAAATATAAATCTTAGAATATGGAAGTCATGTATGGTTCTCCATACCGATATTTATAGTCGAGTCCTAACTTGAAATTTGTTTAATGTTACTGACACCATTATCACCAAATTATGTTTACAAATTATAGATCGATTACAAACTATCTAATTATTAACCAAAACGTCAAGCACGATTTGGCCATTGATTATTATGTTGCAAACGTTTCTTCTATACGGCAATATTCATTCGTATTTCTGTAAGATATGATAAAAATAATGTAATCAGATAACTGAAATTATTTCATTTACCGAACAAGTTGCAGACGTTATCAGATTATCATCAAATCTTATCCGATCTTTTCTAATCAATCCGTCTCTCCCAAGGGCAACCCAGGCCTCTTCTGCCACACCGTGGTTTATAATTTCTAATGACTTGCAACTCGAAAATCCACCATACAGTAATGTAGTAATTCCATTTATTACTGCATGTTTTCATCTCAGAGTTTTAATTAATTATCTTAAGTCTTTCTTGACTTCTTCCTTTTATCCTTGAAAGAATATCTGGCAACAGCGATTAAAAATTTCATCTCATCGCCCTCTGATGTTTGTTGCTGCTTTTGTAATTTGTTAACGTCCAGTTTTTACATTATCAGAAGGGATCTGGAACAGACGGTACCTTATAACATTTTAACTGCGTAACGGACTATTATCACCAAAATGTCTTCTCTTTGTTTCACGTAAATACGGAAACCTTTCCAACTTATTTACAATACCCCTACAAGGATTTGGCACCCCAAAAATGTAAATTTATTTACCTACTAACTTGATCTATTAGTAAGTATAATTTTTACTGTACTGGGTTGTAAGTTTTATAAGAGCCATAACATTTTTTTCTGAAGGGGTTATGCTTAAATTATTTAACATTTGGCGACTTTAGAGAGCTCATTCACCTAAAGTTATCAGTTGTGTATACATCGTACCAAATATCTGCATGTTCAGCCTGTTCTGTAAACATTTTCAGAGGCGTTCAGCTCAGTAATGGGAAAAGGAACATCGTCTTCTATATAAGAGAAGACGTTTAGATGGCGGGAATGTGAACAATGCACGAATACTACCAACAAGCTATTTTATAGGAAGTGGTATGCGATGCAAAGATTACATTATAGAAAACACCAACGTTAAAGTAGCTGAATGGAAACTCAAATCACAAAAGATGTATTCAGATTTTAGTACGTAGGCTTTCACGGCCGGTGTCACTATAATTATTTAAAACTTCCGGGCTGAAAGGCCGTGGTCGAATGCTTGATGTTCTGCAGCTATACGTTTCGGCCACACCACCGGTGGCCATCTTCAGTAGCAAAAATGTTCGAAATAGGTGGTATGCCGAACAAGTCTCCCAATGAAGGGAACAAGCAACAAGGAACTGGTTGCTTGTTTCCAGTTCATTGGGAGACTTGTTCGGCATACCACCTATTTCGAAAATTTTTGCTACTGAAGATGGCCACCGGTGGTGTGGCCGAAACGTCTAGCTGCAGAACATCAAGCATTCGACCACGGCCTTTCAGCCCGGAAGTTTTAAATAATTATGTATTCTGATTATTCGTAGCACAATCCGTTGTGATGACACATGGAAGGTGAGAAACAGAGAATATTATAAGCTGCATCGTAGATGCTTGACGACGTTTTCCTATCAAGGAAGCAAAATAACAATCGACATATTCCGGTCCGCTGATGGCATAACGAAGCTACCAGTTTTTATAAAGAGTAATGCAAGACAAAAAGACGGTACCAGCGAGTGACAGTGATATTCATACACTTTCTTCTCCGCGATCTCAAGGGGCAGGACGAGGGCAAAACCGGATGAAAGCAAGATACCGCCAGTCCACCCATCCGTATGAGCACACATACACTAGTGCGGGCTCTTGCGTCCCGTTCGCCAGAGGTTCCTGTCTTCCCACTCAACTTGTTTTAACCCTATTTCATTCATTTCTTAATACCTACCCTCTGTCTACGATGTCTTGAGTCTACATCTCCTCCTTCTTCTATTTAGAACCCAGTTAAACAACTTTTTGGGTCAACGATCGTCAGGCATTTGTTCCTCATTGCCACACCATTTGAAGCGCTTCATATTTATGATGTCTGATATTGTTCTTTTCACATGCATTTGCCTCCCAGTTTCTAAATTTCTAATTCGTTGGAGTCTGCCTTTGAATAATCTCCGAGTTTCAGTGTCATAATTAATGTCATATTAATGACATATTAAGCCGACAGATAGCAAGTGCACGTCGGCGTTCTGTCAAGCTTAGTAGGACAGCTTGCGCGCGCTTGTGTGAGTGGCGGCGAGCTGCTGACGGAGTTACTTCCCGGCTGGAACAGTAGCCCTATTTTCTTGTAAATAAGTGCACTTGGAAGAGCAGATGCGCGCACGTTAGACCAGCTTGCCATCTACTGTACATGCTGAATTGTCGGCTATATTGACCTCCTACATCTACAATCCTTTTAACATGATAATGTTTTTAGGCTGAGGGTCACTCCACAAAAATGTAACGTCATCGAAAAATGTAACGCTTCCACACTTTCGATTCCCCACAGTCTAGAAATCTTCGGTCTCTGTCGTTTAAACATGATAATGTTTGTTATATAGTAAATATATTTGTTATATAGTAAATATTTGTTATATGCACATTATACGTTTCAAAATCCTAAAAACATTATCATGCTTCGATGTTTCAGTTTCGTCGAAATTTCTTGTTTTTTGCCTAATCTTGGTCCAACAAATTGCAGCAGTTCTTCAAAGTCCGAAGCGGTCATTCGAAAAAAATTCCAGCCGCGTCTTCAAACAAATTCTTTGCATGAGTACCACTTTTTTTTTTTAAAAACTGCTTAGTCCAAAACCTTTTAGGTTATTTGCGATTTGCCTGGATAATTACGTATCTCGCACGCATTCCGGCGAGAGCCACACAACCCTTGACAGGTCCAAATTAAACTCTGTCGGGAGGTTACTGTTTCACTAGCTATTACAAAATGGTACAAAGTGGTGGGAACGTCGGTCAGCTGGCTTTAGCGAGCAAGTGCACGTTGATGTCTAGCGAATGCATGCGGTAAGCAGCAGTTGCTTGCAACGAGCGTTTGTCCGCGAGCTATTGACCGGAAGCTACTTACGTTCGTGGACAAATGAATACTACTAGGCTTAAAGCACTGAATTTAGCTTCCCTATCATCTTTCCCTTCTTGTATTTTGTTACTGATACATCTGCTACTATCCCTTGTCGATGTGATACAAAGATAATTAAAAAAAAATTTACACTACTATTCAAGAAAGTGAAAAAAGTTATCTTTAAAATAGGTTAAGATACCTGTTATTCTTTCATGCAACTTACTTTGGTCGCTAGGCACGACGCGTTTCAGGATCAAGGTCCCATCTTCAGGTGATGATCACTCGGGTCGAGTTCGTCAGTTCATAAAACACACATACCGTACATATAAAACACTGAATTTAATAAACACTCATACTGCACGAGGGGACGATGCGCATCGTCGAGAAAGTAAACGCGCACTAGCCGTATAAAGTTCAATGTAGAGATAAGTTGGTAGTATTCCTCATGTCTGTGCCAGTTTTTGTATCACAGTATCGAAGAGCGCGTTGGATTTGAACGACACCATATCGTTCAAAAGGCACTCTTTCTGTGTCCTAGCAGCTTTATATATCTCAAACTCTTCTAATGCATTCATATATCGGCCTTTTTTACTAAAGTGCATGGGTTTAAAATTAACAGAGAAGTCAGTGTAACTGTGATCACAATCAATCAGGTGTTGTGCGTAAGTCGATTTACTGTTTTTTACATTCTTCATGGGCAGGTGTTTTTGAACCTCTCTTCAAAACGTCTCCCGGTCTGGCCGATGTAAAACATGTCGCAATCATCACACGTAATTTTGTAAACGCCAGAGCGTGTCTCTACGCTTTTGTGTATCTTAGGGGGCAGAGTATTTTCAATGTTATTTTTTGTTCTAAAGATAACTGCGATAATGTATTTCTTATGATGTTAGGCAACAAAGATGTGCACTTCACCGATATATATCTGTCAGTATTATGCACCGCGCTGTTCGGAATCTGAATTTGCTCTTGTGTCTGGAGATGAGTTTATCTATTATATTAGCGTTATAACCGTTGGATATGGCGATGTATTTTAAAGTGTTTACTTCATCAATGAAGCAATCTTGCTCTAAGGGTACAGTAAGAGTAGTCTATGGACAAATGCATTGTATGCCGCCATTTTATGGGACCACGGGTGATACGAATAAGCGTGTATTATGGTATCAGTGGTAGTGGGCTTTCTGTAAATTTTAAATTTGAAAGAGTCCTGGGATTTAATAATGGTGAGATCAAGAAAGTTCAGTTGGTTGTTCTCCTCTGTTTCAAGTGTGAATTGTATGCGTTTGTTAACACTGTTCAAGTAGTTTTTCAGAAGCTCTATTTGTCTTAATGTGCCATCAAAGACGATAAATGTGTCATCGACATACATGTAATAGGACACGATGTCTTTACGGTATTTATTACTATTAGAAAATAAATATTCACTTTCGAAAAAATTAAGATAAAGGTCAGAAAGTATCCCGCTTAGAGGAGATCCCATCTTTGTTGCCTAACATCATAAGTCATAAGAAATGTATTTAAGAAATACAATATCGCAACTATCTTTATGACAAAAAATAACATTGAAAATGATCTGCGCCCCAAAATACACAGAAGCGTAGAGACACGCTCTGGCGTTTATAAAATTGTGTGATGATTGCGACATGTTTTACATCGGCCAGACTGGGAGACGTTTGAAGAGAGGTTCAAGGAACACCTGCCCATGAAGAATGTAAAAAACAGTAAATCGACTTACGCACAATACCTGATTGATTGTGATCACGGTTACACGGATTTCTCTGTTAATTTTAAACCCATGCACTTTAGTAAAAAAGGCCGATATATGAATACATTAGAAGAGTTTGAGATATATAAAGCTGCTAGGACACAGAAAGAGTGCCTTTTGAACGATATGGTGTCGTTCAAATCCAACGCGATCTTCGATACTGTGATACAAAATTGGCACAGACATGAGGAATACTACCAACTTATCTCTACATCGAAATTTTATACGGCTAGTGAGCGTTTACTTTCTCGACGATGCGCTTCGTCCCCTCGTGCAGTATGAGTGTTTATTAAATTCAGTGTTTTTTATGTACAGTATGTGTTTTTTATGAACTGACGAACTCGACCCGAGTGATCATCACCTGAAGATGGGACCTTGATCCTGAAACGCGTCGTGCCTAGCGACCAAAGTAAGTTGCATGAAGGAATAACAGGTATCTTAACCTATTTTAAAGATTAACTATTGCAACTTGGTGACCATACACACAATGAATGAGAAAAGTTATTTCTTTAATACAGATATTTATTGCTATAAAAATAAGAGCACGGGCGAAAATGTATTTTAATCGTAATGTACAAATATTTATTCAGGTTAATTGTTTTTACAAATCTTTTAAGGTAACACTTGCCGTTATAGATAAATGATAACGCTTATTGACATACATTTGATTAGTGCTGATACGGACGTCTATTTCGGTTGTAATCTTATGCGACACAATTTCCGTCCTCTTGTAACGAGTTGACACGTTAATAGACAGACAAGCACCGTGCTCGAAGAAGCGAAAGGTTATTGAACTTGATTATTGACCTACTGTACTCCATATAAGGCTCACTTGTTTTATTAAAACAATAGAGTACTTTGGTTGCTTTCAGATGAAACATTGTTGTATATTTGCACATTTCTGATAATGACTCACAGGTCGTTGCTCTTTGCTGGCAATAATTCACAGACACCAAAAGGGTGACAACAAATCAAGCGTAGCCTATATACGGACGGTTTAGCTAGAGTAAACTAACACGTTATCAGTGTTCTGTTCGTGTATCGTCGTTGTCTTCAGAATTCTAACTTGGACAGGGTTTTCCCATAATTTCATTGCATCCATAATTAGCAGTTTAACTCATCTATTGAACTGTGTTTTGTTCTAATTACTAGTTCGTCTCGTACCCTGGAAATTATTAATTTGGATATAAAATCATTTTAGCAACTTTGATAGTACACTGCAACGTAAGGCTCAGTGAAGACCCTTATTTTCATCTTCTAAAGCCAGATGTCGCTGTAACTTCATGTGACAAGGACTTCTGCCTAGTTTGTAATATGAATTACTGAATAAACAAATTTAGATTTTTCAAAGCCAATGCACATATCAAAATACACGTATGGAAATAGTCAAAATAAAAAAAAAATCTTTTTTACAAATGATAGTAAATAAAACCAAAACTTCCTTACTTATCTACATTAAAAAGAAAGAAGTACACAATTTGTTTCAATGCGATCGAGAGTCGGTTTTGTTCAACTCAGACAGATTAAAGAATTGTTCTTCATATTCAGGAAATTTAAAACTTCTGCTTGTAGTAGTTGATTCATCAGTATTTCCTTTTAGGCCGCCAGTCCTAGGCTTGTTTGTACTACCGGTGATGTGAATGAACGTGTTTCCAGACTCTCTGACAGGAATATTTGCCTACAGTTTAGCGCCGGACTCGAACAGCTAAGTAGAGAGATGTTGGGCTCGTTAGACAAAATTACAGCATCAGTATACCACCATCGTGCAAAATACTAGGCTTCTGATAATGTTATCTAAAATGATAACGACATACATACCATAACTTGTTTACCGCAAGTGATGTTTACAAAGCATCACAAAATATTATTGAATAGAAAGCATTAAAAATTGTATGTATAATCGAAGTGTATAAACCTATAAATGGCAAAGCGTTTTATATGGAGTAAACGACATATGAATGGACACCGACATGATCATAAACATGGAAACTGCAGAAAAGGGATAGAAAGGGGATTCAGAAGCTGGAAAAAGATTTGGAAGAGGGTGAGAGTATGTTCTTACTTCTAAAGTTTATAAAGGAGAGAACGGTAAATTGAATTTGGCGTGTCCTGAAGTCAATTGGATTACTGACTGTTAACAACGATTTCTGAGGAACAATGGTAGGAGGGAAGAGAAGAGGAAGAAGTAGATTGAAGAAGATTGAAGAAGATGACATACACTGCGGGGGTCATTTAAAGATACAAAGCTCGAATCTGGAATAGATTGAGGTTGCGGTGATGTCCCATAGTAGGACACCACACGATGATGATGATGATGGCGATGACGACGATGATAGTATGGTGATGGTGATGGGAGTGGTGGTGGTGATGGTGATGATGATGGTGGTGGTTACTGAAGTAGGCCTACATATTTACAACAATGAAAAGTTAATTATAATGGTCATCCCAACGTTTTGTAGGGATTTAAAAATGGATACCATATAAAAAGATACAAGTCATGTACAAACTGTAGAAATGAAATTCTTGAGACGCCCAAGAGAAACTATTAGGTGAAAGGATTTATGCATATAAGAAGAAGAGAAAGTAGATAGAAACGAGCTAATAAGAACTGATTTAGATAAGTTGTCTGTAAATCCAAGAATAAAAAAAATTGATTAAATCGATCGAATTTATATGTACAATGTAGAACAAATGACTACAGCAAAAATCTTTTAAAGTCTGAACCTAAGTGGAAAAGTGTTAAGTGTCTGGAACAGTCCTATGCTGAAATGAACAACAAGATGTTTTCATCAATTCGTGCATAACATAAAAATACTCTTACTTTCTTTTCATTGTTTGAGAAAGTTGTTACGGCGAGGGAAAGTTTACGTTAACAGTGAGCAACCGGTTGGTTGCATTGCGTAACGAAGAACGGATCACGTGAGTTAGCGTGAGATGCAGCTTTTATTGATAAACAACACTGGATTGTTAAATTTATTTGTTTTTACCACATTCGTAGGCGTCACGGGCAAACAGAGGTTTACCTTCTATAACTAAATTTATAACACTCCGTTGTAGTCCAACATTTAATTTTATAACACAAATATTTGTTCACTAATTTTGATCTTCATATTTTAAAGTCGACACTTATTTCTTTAATGGTTACTTCTCTAGGTAACCGACTCCAGCTATTAGAATAATGGCGTTTTTTATTTATATAAATTTACACAAATGTGTAAATAAATATATTTTTATTTATGTTCACGACGATATATTAGAGGTAAAAAATAATTACCTCCTCCTCCTCCTCCTCCTCCTCCTCCTCCTCCTCCTCCTCCTCCTCCTCCTCCTCCTCCTTCTTCTTCTTCTTCTTCTTCTTCTTCTTCTTCAAGGATTAGGTTATAGCATATAAATATATTCTGGCACCCATCTCATCCTCGGACAGCCCACGTCTCTTCTATAAATGAAAAATAATTATTTTAAAACGGAAACTATGGGTTTTGCAACATACTTCAGAATGTAGATATGTAGAGTTAATATAATAGTGTCTGCAAGTTCTGTTTTTATCGTGACGGTGACTATATTATGATTAGAATGTTTGTTGTTGGCACACGACTATCATTTGTTCGATATATTTCCCATCCATCTTTCGTTTCTTTGCGTTTCTTTTTTACCCTTCTTTGCCATCTGGGATCTTCCTACTAACGGAAAACATGCGTTTGCGTTCTTACAAGACCATGGATTTTTGTCGTCTGCTGCAGGAAAACATCGGAACGAACCAACTACACCAACTGACGATGTAGTACAGTTATGTAATAAAGGTTACGTCGTTGTAAAGTTTGTAAACATACACATCGCGAGTCGTTCTGAAGACGGCTAGAAATATCATAACTTACAGCCTAACCATAATACTCTTGCGATGTCTTTACTCTTGTGTGTATGAATTAATGTCGGAAAAACGGCGCGAACGAGTGCTCAACGATCTCTGTACTCATACGAGTACTGCACTTTGAAGTACAATTAATTATGATTAATTTAGGTTAAATTACATTGTAATAGTGTATTTAATGTTAAAATTACTTTAAAATACCGGATTTAAAATACAAACTTTATGTATGCAAATTTGGAAGTTGAACCAGCGAATTTAAAGTTCGCACCGGTTATCTATACAAGTTCTCTGTCATGTTCGGTATTATCATCGAAGGTTTTATTTAGTTGGAATTTATAGTAACTTAGGGTAACAATGTATCAGAAGGCTATGATACAAACTTATAGAACGAACCGGTCGTAACATGGACTTCAAACGCCAAAACAGATTATCATTAAAAAAAAAACAGCAATCTTGCCGTCTACAGAACTTTCCTATGTCTGCCTCCGACCTTTGTCTCCGAGACGTGGACGTCGCCAAAGAGAGGAGGAAACCAACTTAATATAAGTTTAACTTATACATTTTTTCCAGTCTCCAGATCGCTATTATGATTAACTTAAGAATTTTTTACCTTGTATAATCCACTATGCGATCTCAGTTTTTTACATACAACATGTTTCAGGGACTAAATCCCCATCTTCAGGTACAGTAAAAAATTTTATTATTCCCCTAATACATAGGGGTCGTCGAAATGATTAAAATGTTTATACATAAAAACACACGAACAAAAATCACTGAATAAATTAACATATAACACAAACACATGAACACGTTAAAAGCGACTCAGTGCACCGGTCGACCTCCGATCGTCAACTCCGATCCGATGAGTTGACGATCGGAGGTCGACCGGTGCACTGAGTCGCTTTTAACGTGTTCATGTGTTTGTGTTATATGTTAATTTATTCAGTGATTTTTGTTCGTGTGTTTTTATGTATAAACATTTTAATCATTTCGACGACCCCTATGTATTAGGGGAATAATAAAATTTTTTACTGTACCTGAAGATGGGGATTTAGTCCCTGAAACATGTTGTATGTAAAAAACTGAGATCGCATAGTGGATTATACAAGGTAAAAAATTCTTAAGTTAGTTTAACTTAGCTTACCTTAACTTAAGCTTAACTTAACTTAAGTTAGCTTAACTTAAGGTATCACTATGAGAGTGATCTTAATTCGGGAAAGGGCAATGGAAAGTCATTTTTAATCATGAACCTCGGGGAAAACATTAAAGTCAATGAGTCTACCAATAACGATTCAAAAGTCATTAAGATTTTCAATGGGCTGGGTACGTAACCCGTGCACAACTGCAACTTTGATTTAAATACCATAATCTTTGTTTCATTTCTGACCATTTTCATTATGATCTTTTCCATTTGTATCACTAACTCATAACGCATAACTAAATTTTCTGCTTCAATTAAAATTTTTAATTTATCTAACAGTGACCATAGTTCTGACTCATCGATTACTTGTCATCCAGCTGGGTCATTGCGGTTGGTCAAGATCAGTACACGTGAATATTAAAATCTAA
Organism: Magicicada septendecula; assembly: GCA_034769895.1. Lineage (NCBI taxonomy): Eukaryota > Metazoa > Arthropoda > Insecta > Hemiptera > Cicadidae > Magicicada > Magicicada septendecula. Next base: position 421,864,946 of record CM068371.1, read on the forward strand.
TGTCATAATCAGTTCTCAAGGATAAGGGTGTCAACCTCATTCGGCATGTGTTACACAATAACTAAATACATGATTTATGCAACAGCTCAATTACACATCTATTATATTTTAATTACGCGTGTTTTGCAATTCTATTAACGGGTGTCCCAACGCGTACACGTACTCCTCAGGTTTCAGCTCTGCGTTTCTTAGACCCTTGTTGGTTGTTTGAATGGTAGGTTCGTCTACATTAAGGATTTCACCGTTTTGTAGATCCAGCCTACGTTGGTGCCTCCGATTCATAAAATACTTAAAAGTGTATATAATAATCAGAATTCTCTGTTATTCTCTGTTATGAAGATTGTCAGTATAGCAACACCAGATCTGTGGCGACATCATAACACGCAACGGATGTGTGCATTAATTACTTTGTCAGTTATCAGATGACATTCTAAAGTCATTACGGATTCGCAATCTGTTAACAACACGTCCTTGGGAGGTGTTCCCATTAATTACATACCGTAATTACTAAATGCTTGTTTTTTATTTAGGAAATTACTGTACTAGGATTGATGTATACCATACATGAGAAGGTCGTTAGGTCTCGGAGACACAATCACTACACTGCTGGGAATCGTATCACGGAAAGCATCTAATGGGTTTTCCTTCATAATTGAGAATATTATATACAATTAGGGCTACTACTTTGATCGTGCATGCACACAGACACTATATATGCAAGTAATATAGTGATAAACTATATGTTGTGAATTCACTCAGATGTTATGTCGCAGGTACTCCTTACCGGCCAGCGAAGTGTGCCGGTTCACTGAAGTGAACGGCTGTGGTTTCAAATTCTATGTTCCGTATTGACTCTGATTTCAATACTTTGGACCATACCGTCTCTTAAAAAGCTGTTGAAAAAACGGAATATAAACAAAATCATCACTTCCTAGTTCTTGAAGACTATTAGTGTTTTAGAGAATATTGTTTTCATTATTTAAAATTAGCCTGTCAACAAACAAGGTCGGTATGCTTTACGAACTACAACACATCGATAGCAAATATAATAATGTTGGTAACCGAATATTAAGTAAAAGTTACTGTACTATTGTGGATAATAAAACTTAGACGTGACTTACAGTAAATCTAAATTATTTGGAAATAATTTTTATAAAAAATGTAAATATGCAAATTTGTTATTGTGATTTTGTCAGCCCGGTATTGTAACTTGTAATAGGCCTAATTGTTTCACGTTTTTCTGAACTAAGGAACTACTATGTAGTCAATCCAGTGTTACTCTTGTTTACTGGTTACTCAGCTGTTAGTTTACCCGTGAGTTTAGGTTTTGTTGTGTCGTATTGTGAACAGTAAAAAAAAAGTTGCACATACTATGAAAAAATTATATTTTAAAAAATTAGTAAAATTAATCAAATTTATTAATTTTTAATAATTGTTGTGATAGTTTATATACATATTATAGTTTTGTTTTTTATTGTTAATTTTTTTAACAGCTCGAAAAATGAACAACTTTTAAAATAAATAAATAAAAACACTGATTTGTTTAAATGCTTTTTTAAACTGATGCAACGTAAGTTACAATTTTGTTTCCTTTACAATGAATTTGTCTTGCAATTGGTTGTTTTGCAAATTTATTCATAGGAACACTTTGGAAAAATATTTGTCAGATATACTGGTTTCGGTTTCTTTCCGCTTTTCTCAGTACCCCTTACATCGATGTTTCCGGTCTACGGCGTCCTCCCGGGTGGTTCCTCTATTCTTTATTCGCTGGCGCGCGTCGGCCGCCTTCTTTGATAAGGTGTAAACCGCATTTGACGAGACGCTACAGCCGTGAACATTTGTTTAGGGAAGGTAACACTCGTGGTTCCGGGACAATAGATACGATTAAGTATCCTGCGGCTAACTGTAAATGCACCACTTCACGATCCCACACAGTGACTTGAGCGACGTTAATTTCAAGGAACGTAGAACCTAGACACGTATGTCCCTGAGTGTGCATAAGTTTCCTGGTTCACAGCCGCCTCACTGATTGACTGATATCGACTTTTCGACACTTCGTGTCATCACATCTCGTATTGGCTGGCGTACGAATCATATGACTGCCTAAACGTTTAACCTACTCTATTACTACTAAAAAGCACTGAAACTTCTTCTCCTATGGCGTCCCAGTTCGGAGTAGAACCTTAGCCTCCATAATCATCCGCCTCCATTTTTTCCTGTCTTGACAACTGATGTTCATCGTTTTATTTTAAGTAAAGTGTCAGCATCCCTTGCCACTGCGTTAATCCAGCAATGCTTAGGTCTTCCGACAGGCCTTCTACCCTCGATTTGACTAAATAATACCTTCCTAGGTATTCGCTTGCCTTCCATCCTAATGATGTGTCCTGCCCATTGCAATCTATGCAGTCGTATGCTGGTGGCCAGATAATTGTCATTATATAGCTTGTATAGTTCCTCATTGTGACGTATTCTCCATATTCATTGACTTGGATTCTCCTCCCATTGTCCCCATATATACTCCTCAAAATTCTCCTTTCAAAGGTATTGACTATGTGTTAGCGGCTCGTTTATTCAGAGTCCAAGTCTCGCTGCGATATATGTTATCACCGGTCTAATCATAACTTTATATAATGTGGCCTTGGACTGACGGTGGATATTCCTTGTCTTGAATATAGTTGTCAACGAAGCATATGCTCTATTTCCGGCATGTATCTTTTTCCTTACTCCATTTATTTCTTCAATATCTTCCGCAATCCAACATCTCATATGTTTGAACCGATTAACTATTTCTAAGTTTAGTGGCTTGATTTCAAACTGTTCCGGTTTCCTGGTTGTCCTTCGAGTGGTAATCATAACCTTTGCTTTATCTGTATTCACCTGCAATCCTATCTCTTCTGCTTCACCTTTGAGTTCCTGGAAGGTCTCTTTTGCTCTTTCTTAGGATCTGGCCATAATATTAATATCGACTGCATATTCTACGATATGGACTATTTTGTATTCTAATGTTGCATTCCTATTAATTGACAATTTTTAGATCACATATTCGAGTGCTGGGTTAAACAGGGTTCGTACCAGCCCATCGCCCTGATCCAACTTTCTCGTGACATTAAAAAGTTCTGTTATACCCGTTTGCAGTTTTTTTGATGTCGTCTGTAGGCTATCATTGTCAACATTGCCAGTTGTACTATTGTACTAATTTAATGGGCGGTTGAAAGTACAGCATCATTTCAACAAGTTTATTCCTATCTATGCTCTCATACGCTTGCCTAAAACCTCCAAAGATTTATGTTAGGTCCAGTTTGTTTTCCCACATCTTCTTCATCAGTATTTTGACTGTGAAGATTTGGTCTCTAGTGGATCTTCTACTTCGGAAGTCACCTTGAAAGTCCCCCAATATTCCTTCAACATATGGTTTCAGTCTCTTCTACAGTATTCGAGTGAATATTTTGTAACCTGTACACAACATTGAGATACCTCTGTAAGTTCTGCAGTCTTTAACTTATTCCTTTTTATGAATAGGTACTATTAAGCTAATGTTCCATTAAGCTAAACTAAGCTAAGCTAAGTTGTTCAGGCACATATTCTTCCTTCCATATTTCTTGAATCAATTTATGCATCTCTCCTTCTATCCCCCAGTATTTTATTAGTTCGTTTGAGATTAAGTCAACTCCTGGGGCTTTAAAATTCTTCAAATGTTGTATAATATCTTCCACTTTCTGCAGACTGGGATTTCCACATGATAGTCATTATTTGTTGTTCTTCAGAGTTTTCTTCCCTCATGAAGCACTGAAACACTTTTTATTTTTCCTGTCTGTTAATGAAACAGTTTTTTTAACTGAAATATGTGTATCTTAATATCGTGTCTGTTTTGATGTTAACGCGTGCGTCTGATGGTAGCAGATGATACCACGAAACCTCGGCTATCAAGATGTGGTCCAAACGGTGAAAAAATCCAAGATCCTCACTACATCGGAATTGTAAAATAAAAATAAAAAACTGTGCATATACGCGCGCGCGTATCAAGATGTGCGTGTATTTGTAGAAAGTACTGCCGACGCGTTCGAAAGATCTTGCCACATGCGTGCTTTCGTTTCTCTGTTTTTTCTCTATTTTATACTTTCACAATTTTCACAATGACTGAACATGCAAATCCGCGAGCGCGGTTCTATCTCACAGCCGGCAGTTGCTCAGTATCCGGCCAAATCAAAGCGACCGTGCTGCATAGTAAGCTAGTCGCGTCGGCCGCCTTCTAGTTATGATTGGAGATTAGGTGCGGAAAATTTCAGTTCATATCGATCTGTCTTACATAGTAACGACACGCTAGTGATTGGAGTAAAATGTATATTGTAACATAACAAAATTATCACACTAAACATTTGAATTAATGCAACATAAATAAAAGAAAAAGTTCCATAGTGAGTGAGAGGAATAAATTGTTTAAGGATTACACTAGAAACTGTATAATTAAGTCTATAAAATGTGAATAAAAATGGAAAATAATAAAGAAAACCATTAATTAAAATAACCTACTATGTAAAAACCAGTTAAACCAGCAGTATACCCAGTAGATTGGGGAAGCAGTACAAAAAGGGAAGGACCATAAAAAAGGAAATAATCTGTCATGAAACCATTTTAATAAGGGAACTACTAATGTGATATTTGAAGAAGGGACAAAACATATCAAGATTCCAACAAAGAGACCAGAAACAGGAAGAGATATGCCAAAACAAAATGTTAGTCATATAATAAATACCATGAGACAAAATTGAAACCGATATATGTAAACCCAAACAAGTTACAAGATACAATCTTATAAAACACAAATTGTATATTAGTTATAAGAGTAATATGTTAAAAAATATATCAAAAGAGACTACCATAGTGTAGAACTCACTGAAAAGACTACCATAGTGTAGAATCCAATAAAGTGAAGTGAGATAACAAAAATAAGAAACTACAGTGAGTATAGTGAGAAACATAGTTAAAAAATCTATGAAAAAATCTTCAATGAAGTGTAAATATTATAAAAAGACTACCATGAGTGTAGAATAATACCAGTAAAACCATTGGAATGAAAGACAGTCTAAGGACTGACAACATTACCAGTAATAAGAGTTTTTTAAATTAGATATAAGAGAAACTATTACTTATAAAATGTTTTCTTTAATTATAGTTAAGTAAATTGTGAGAAGGAAAAAATACCAGAGGACAGTTATGAACTAATATACAATCATAACTGTGTATGATTATATTATTAATGTGTATAATAAAGAGACACATTATACCTAATGTGTATGATTATATAACTGTGGATTGTATTATACAATGGTATAACTAATAATAAGATGTTTGTTATTTATTGTTAATTAGATAATGTTTTAGATGTAAGGTGTCATAAATATACAAGATGTTTTTTGATCACAGTTGAATTGTTTTCAAAAGAAACATAATACACAAGACAGTTAGTGACTGACAGTGTTACTAGTAATAGGAGTTTGTTATTTTTTTCTAATTAAATTATGTCTAGGATAAGCTATTTTGTTATCATTTGATGATACAGTTAAAAATAATAGGGATAAAATGTTTTTGTTAAAATTAGGTGATATAAAGAAAATTAGGCATAAGATGTTCATGTTATGGTTCAATGATGTTATTAGTATAAAGAAAGTTTAATAGATACAAGATATTCTATTGTATTTTAAAATCATGTCATTTAATTTTCCATTGTGTAAGTCAGAGAGGCAAGTAGGGCATAAAAATGTAATAACTTTATTCAAATCAGTAAACCATGTATAATGTACAAACAGACCAGCCAAGATACCATTTTTGTAAACACAGACTGGCCTATAAACCAAACAATTATCTATCAAAGAATTAATCTATGTAATAGGAATAGAAGTCAATACATACAATACAGAAATTGGAAATATAATTAATACAGATACAGTTAATAGCAAATAGAATGACAAAAGAAAGGAAATTAACTTCTTTTGGAAACAGTCAATAATAAGCCTATGATGGTAATCAAATCAGACTAAACAGCAAATTAATCAATATTGAAATGTTTTAATAACCAAATTATAACAACAAAGTAATTACGGAGTTATTAAGTATATTCCATGGAAATATTATACCGAAAAGACAAATAAAAACCTTTAAAACACTGAATTTGTACAAAATATGAGACATGCAATCATTATGTAAAATTTTAATTTTTGGGCTTAAATGAGTTTGAAACAAACTCAGCTATATATCAAAAGATGTAAAATTAACTAATAAATATTACTGAATAGTTAGATTCATGTAAAATTAAGAAATATTTGAAATACAGTAAAAAATAAGAAAACTTGTTATGTATAGTTAGAGAGTGAAACAAGTCTTAGACAGATATTTTATAGTTAAACAATATGAAGAGGAAAAAGACATACCACAAATTGCCCTAAAACGACGACGTTGCGTCTTTTAGTCTATTGTTAATCGCAAAGCTGAATAGTTGAAAATGTGTTAGCGGTGTACTGAAAACCAAATAATTTGTATTAAAACCAAGTATGGTTATGTGGCGTGTAACGGAGATGAACTAACAAGTGAAATAACCTTATCTATCAATTTCTAACACTTCACAAGTTTCCAAAAACACAGTATAACACCATAAAACTCAACACCAGAAATCGACAGCCATTTTGAACAATTTTTAGACTGAATCACAGAAAACCAACACACATAATTGAACACCACACTACACAAGAAATCCATCCAGAATTCGACATCGCAGACGACGAGGGAACATTCCACACTATATTTTGGACCAACACCACTTCGCAGAAAAAGGGAACATCGTTTTATTTCTGTGGGAGAAGATCTTTCAATTCCAACACCATCGTAGCAGTTAAAATCGAGTGGAAGGCGGCCATTGCTGAATTTCTCACATAGACGGTCCAGTGCCTCTTGGAGGGGAGTGACGTCATTTCATCGACTTGGTTCGCAATTTAAATAATTTCTTTCTAATTGACAATTGTAATAATAATTTTGTTCTATTTCAGATATTAACATTTAGTTTAAGAATACCTGTTAAATGTATCTTGTTCCTTGCCCTCTGACCATTTCGACTCGTTAAAAGAACCATAAATTTAAACTTGTAAAAAATATATTTGTTGATTTTTCTCACTGCCGACCGTGGCGAATATTAGCCAGTGCCTGGGACATGCGCAGTTTGACTGGCGCACAATTTTGAATGAATAAACGCAAATCATTATTCAGTTACCAGCATTGTTTTTATTTCTACCATTAATGTTATTATTATTTTTTATTAAGCAAAAACATAATTCACATTGAGAGAATAGATATAGAAGGAAATTACAAACTCAACTAATTAATTAATTATTAATTAATTAAATTAAATCATTCAATCAAACTCGATACAAGAACAAGAAAAAATATTTGCACAAGTTTTAAAGTTTGATGTATTTATTATTTCTCAATCAAACACACCTAGTTATAACATATTCTTATCATCAATATCTTTATATTTTATTTATTATTACATTTGAAATTATATTACAAATTGACTAGCCTAACCAGTGGGGCTAAAAGAAGAGCACAATACCTTTGTTATCACAAAATCTACACACAAATATATATTTCAATTATTTTTATTCTTATTTTTATTTGTAATATTTGGATTATATTACAATATTTAGTTAGGAGTACTTACACACCATATCTAAAAAAAAGCATTTGATGTAATCACGTGTTATTAAAAGATGAGATTATCTTCTTGAGCCTACGTGTACGCGGTGTTAACACAATTAGTATTCGTCAACCGCAGCTTATCACCTTTAATGAAGCTGACCCGTCTTGCCGTAGTCATTCTGCTATTGGTGTATCCTTTGTTTCCGTGCAGAAACTTGTCAATAACGTAACTACATTGTCTCGATAAAGGTTTAAATAAGGGAACTTTACATAATTGTTCAAATGCGATGAATTTCTGTTGCTGACATTTCGCTGAAATTTGTAACTTACAGGAAAGGTAAGGGAATTAGTATAGAAATAGCAGTGGGGTGGCCTGGAATATAATGGGAATGGCAGCCGGCAGCAAGACCACGGGTGTTTGGAATGACGACGTGACGGTGGAGAATCGCAACTTACAACACGAAGACTGGCGAGGCAGACTAAAATGTAAGCCAGGATACGAGAAACGCCAATCCGCATAATACCAGTGGAAGTATGCTAGTGAAACAGCTAACGATCAACAAGTCACAGGTCTGCATGAAGGATAGGTTTGCATCCAGTTACCGGTATTGTTTGTAGGTCTATACCTCTTTAGTTGAATAAGAAACAGCTAATGATCAACAAGTCACAGGTCTGCATGAAGGATAGGTTTGCATCCAGTTACCGGTATTGTTTGTAGGTCTATACCTCTTTAGTTGAATAAGAAACAGCTAACGATCAACAAGTCACAGGTCTGCATGAAGGATAGGTTTGCATCCAGTTACCGGTATTGTTTGTAGGTCTATACCTCTTTGGTTGAATTGAAACAGCTTACGATCAACAAGTCACAGGTCTGCATGAAGGATAGGTTTGCATCCAGTTACCGGTATTGTTTGTAGGTCTATACCTCTTTAGTTGAATAAGAAACAGCTAACGATCAACAAGTCACAGGTCTGCATGAAGGATAGGTTTGCATCCAGTTACCGGTATTGTTTGTAGGTCTATACCTCTTTAGTTGAATAAGAAACAGCTAACGATCAACAAGTCACAGGTCTGCATGAAGGATAGGTTTGCATCCAGTTACCGGTATTGTTTGTAGGTCTATACCTCTTTAGTTGAATAAGAAACAGCTAACGATCAACAAGTCACAGGTCTGCATGAAGGATAGGTTTGCATCCAGTTACCGGTATTGTTTGTAGGTCTATACCTCTTTGGTTGAATTGAAACAGCTTACGATCAACAAGTCACAGGTCTGCATGAAGGATAGGTTTGCATCCAGTTACTGGTATTGTTTGTAGGTCTATACCTCTTTAGTTGAATAAGAAACAGCTAACGATCAACAAGTCACAGGTCTGCATGAAGGATAGGTTTGCATCCAGTTACCGGTATTGTTTGTAGGTCTATACCTCTTTGGTTGAATTGAAACAGCTAACGACCAACAAGTCACAGGTCTGCATGAAGGATAGGTTTGCATCCAGTTACTGGTATTGTTTGTAGGTCTATACCTCTTTAGTTGAATAAGAAACAGCTAACGATCAACAAGTCACAGGTCTGCATGAAGGATAGGTTTGCATCCAGTTACCGGTATTGTTTGTAGGTCTATACCTCTTTGGTTGAATTCAAACAGCTTACGATCAACAAGTCACAGGTCTGCATGAAGGATAGGTTTCCATCCAGTTACTGGTATTGTTTGTAGGTCTATACCTCTTTAGTTGAATTGAAACAGCTTACGATCAACAAGTCACAGGTCTGCATGAAGGGTAGGTTTGCATCCAGTTACTGGTATTGTTTGTAGGTCTATACCTCTTTAGTTGAATTTCATTTGCGTCTCTTACGTGCTGTTAGGAGTAAAATCCCCAATTACAAAATTCGAAAAGCAATAGATGCTTATGATGCGATATATTATTGGGTACGAATCTGACAGAGTTATGAATACAGAGTTATTGGGTATGCCGTGAGGCAATTTCATGTTGACAAGACAATTTTAGAAACCATAAATACAATGCGCCTCGTGTGGTATGGCCACGTGGAACTGACGACGGAAACGGAGCTGACCAGCAGGTCATGGAAAGAAGACATACTGCAATGTGATGATTGGTACGTACAACAGAAGCCTGTGCTATTTAGGATGCGTGAAATGGGAGTAATTGTACTCACAATTTACAGATAGAATTTGACAGATATTGGGAATAAAAAGAATGTGTTGCAAGATAGTAAGGGCGTTGAGCGAAATTTTTCTAATTAAGAAATGATTGAGGACAGAAAAGGAAAAAAATTAGTGGGAGTGACTTCTGATCCGCTGGGTGACTTGCGCACGCCATTCAGATTGTAGACTACAAGCTCGATAGATAGTAATTTTTAAATAATACTAGTAGCGGAATTATACGTTATACACTTTTAACACGCGGATTATGTAACCGATCTAAAAAGTTTTCCTAAAATTTGCCTGAAAAACTTTAAAGACATATTTTGATTAACGTATACGTTTTGAGATTTAAAAAAAATATATTTTTGTTAACCCAATGTATAGGGTATTACTGAATTCTTTCTATTAGATGTATTCAAAAGAAGTTAACTTATATTTGAATCTTTTAGACTCTTTTTTAGCAAAATTTAACCATAATTTGACAAGTTTCTGTCTTAAAGGAATGTCAGGTATCAGTTAAAACGGAATTAAATAATCTTTGACTTTATAACAAAAGTCCTTTGCTGAGTACAACCCTTCAGTTTTAAGTAAAGCACAAAACTAAAAAGTGAAAATTTGATTTATTTTAAGGGGGCGAAAAAACTAATATTTTAATAAAGCTTGACACTCTAGATATTTTTTTTACAGAATTGTTATTTTAAAATTTATCGGCGAAAAATTAATTTTCAACTCATTTATTTCTTACGTAACTAGGGGCGTTGCAGATAGTGCCTAATGAAAGTCGACTACAAAGAAAAGTGGTTACGATCAATTATTTCCTTTTTAAGTCTAATTTGATTGTGTTAATGCCAAACTATTGTTGCTTATCGACTATTGTTACGTTAATGTGTCTGTTTATCGTCAAATGCAATCTTCCACGGCATCGGACAAATACCTTTACGTCTATGTTTACCTTTACGGTTTATTCACTGACTTCACGATTTATGTTCCTGACTCAGCAGATAGGAGTAATATTTATACTACACTTAATTTATGTATGAATGATCATAGGTCCAAGGTTTCTACTACTTGTCAACCAGCTGACTGGTGGATGTGTTTTGCTTGCTTACGACTACTGAATACGTGTGAGTAATTAAATCTAATTTCATCAATTGCCAAGGATTATGCCTTCGCCTCATTGACATTTACACAGTAATCTCTTTTAACTACAGCAATTATTGTGGTTTACCCACATGAGTTTTGCAATTTACCATGATAGAGTTTGCAGGAAATCATAATGGGCTAGAGGATTTCACAGATACTGGGACTAAACAGAATATGTGACACAATGAGAACTTCAGCCAAGACATCCGGGAATTACACAATTTTATCACAAATAATAACCGAAATAAATAGTTAATTTGAGATGAACACGTCCAATGGTCGCCCTAATATAGAATTTCAAAAAAGTGTTGAATTGTCATTCCAGAAGCAGAAGGAGACCAGAGGCGGACCAAGGAAAAGTATGAGAGAAGGAATTGACAAAGAAACGATGGAGAAAAGAAAAAGAAACGACGATGGAGAAAGATGGTTTGTGAAAAGAAGGAGAAAATTGAGTTTAGAAATCGGAAAACATCGGTTAACGTTATAAACCGATCTTTGACGGGATCGTAAATTCTTGGGCAAGATGGATAACATTGGGATAATATTTTAGGAAAATATATCTCAGTTTAAGAAACCACACTGAGAAGTTATACTTTATGGGGGTACACAAGAAACGAACATCCTGACAACCAGTTACACTGTCGCGTTTGACTCGGTAAGGATCCAAGTGCTTGTGGCGTCAGCTATGGATCCCATGGTACTAATTGTTAGAAATTTTTGAGAGCACAATTGTGAGTGCAGATATAATCTTAGAATTTACAGTTCAACGCTGGTTTCGAACAGCTAGTTGGAGAGGTTGTCTGCTCAAGAATACGCTGGCTGGTTTTAGACCTCGACTAGTTCTGTAGTCAATAATTTGTATTTTCATTACTGTGAGTACTGTTTTTGACGTTTTGCTCATGCCACGTTCTAAAAAGCATTCATGTCTTCTGCTTGATATGCGTGATATTGACTGAATATGTGTGTTTTTATTTTCAGAGGAAGATGATCTCACGCTGGCGGTGGACCACGAGTTGTTCCTGCTGTCTTACCTCAGAGCGTGCAAGTTTTATCCTCAGAGCGCCTTCGACAAGGTTGGTAACTATTATTTTACCATCGGCAATTTCAAGTAGCAGTAAGCGTTTTAAGAGAGCACATTACGCCTGTGACGTATTTTTGTCATTGTGTGTGTGTGTGTGTGTGTGTGTGTGTGTGTGTGTGTGTGTGTGTGTGTGTGTGTGTGTGTGTGTGTGTGTGTGTGTGTGTGTGTGTGTGTGTGTGTGTGTGTTCAAAGAATATGTGATTTAAACTGTCTGTTAATTTACTTAAGTCGTTTCCAAATACTCGGATTTGTTATGTGTGTTTTACATGTGTTTAAATAATATTATAAAATAATATATATGTGTATTAATATTAATACAAAATATATGTGTGTATGAATATATAATTTCGTCTGCTGTAATCTTTGTTTACACAATATGCAATTTTTTGTTATACTGAAAATGTTTAGTGTTTACTGTTTTTATTTATTATAATTATTTTTAATAATAATATTTTCAACAAATCATTTAGTATTTTATATACATTTTTCTTAATTACGTTTTACTGTTGTTTTGTTTATGTAGGCACATATTAGGTTTTTCATATAATCATTGTATGTCCTTTTTGTACATTTTTATTAATTTAACGTTTGAATGTCTAAAAGTTAATGTTTGTTACTTGGACATTGTGGATAAAGGAAACGTGTCGAATGCTAAAGAGAGCTTAATCAAATTTATGGCGTAAATTCGCCTTAATAAAGTGGATCTATTTTTCAATTCAAGTAAATACCGTAGTACAAATACAGACAATTCTGTATATGCTAGGAAATACGGTAAGTACTGTAAGCAAAACAAGAAAAAATATTCGTGTGTTATTACATAGGCGTATATTCTCGTATGTTCATAGGCATCTTCAATCTCAAATAAATAATCACAGTTTTTATTATTTGACAGAATCATACAATTACAAATTGCTACTCTTAATTGTAAACTATTCTGTGTGCCGGACGAGTAGGCCTCCCATACACCTTCTGTAGTGCTTCAGCTGTTTCTGTGAGTCTTCAAGAAATTTAGGGAAATTTATTGTTTATGTTCCCGCTGGAAATGTGTTCACCCGTACCTTGCGTACGTATCGTTGTGAGTAACGTACACCACGTAATCTAATAACATGTGTGTTTTACAGATTAGGACGATGTACAGATTCAGGGCGAAATATCCCAAGTATACGGCAAACCTGATTCCCGACGAGGCACACCGGAACATATTCGAACAGTGCATGCTGACCGTGCTACCGTGCAGGGACCAACACGGGCGCAGGATTCTGCTGGCAGAAGTCGGAGGTGAGTAGCTTACACGTTAAAGAATATCTTCTCGATCCGTTCTTTTTATTAGCTTTAGTGCTGATCAACGGTCACTATTAGCTTTTAAATAAACATTGAGTGAATATATTACAAATTCTCATTATAAATTACGTATATCTCTGGACAGTTACACCCCCTCCACACTAGCAACAGGAGTGTTTCTAAATGAAAACTATCAGACACGGTCGTGTGTAGGCCTATTGTGTGGGTGAGAGCGCGTTAGTAGTAATACATTTTAGGTTAGTTGTCTCCAAGTCGCTTATATTAATATAATAGATATTTACCATATATCCGTCGTGCGACTTCGTTTTTCTCGTCTTATTTTGACGCGTTTCGGCAACGAATTGCCATCTTCAGAATCTTAATCACTCATATGAGATCGTTAAAAAATTAAAAACATTAAAATCATTACGGTAAAAGTGCACTTTTACGATATTGGAAACTCACAGACGCGAACATGAAAGTTTATGTTTCTCGAGTGGACTATATCGATCGACTGCTTTCGCGTGGACAATATCGATCAACTGATTCACTGTTTATATAGCCACTGATAAACCTGTTTTGCTTATTATAGCCCATATGTACTGTGACATTTCATTTACTGACGCCCGTGTGCAAGTATTGCCGTGTCGTACAACATGTTATGTGAAAATGTAAGTTTATCATTCAAGACATAATCACTGTTGATTTTGACGGCTTTATATATTTCGTATTCCTCAAGCGCGTCCATGTATTTTCCTTTCCTGCAGCAATGCAAAGGCTGGAAATTTGTCTCAAAATCACTGTAGTTATGATTACATAGTATCAGGTGCCTGGCAAAATTAGATGTTGTTTTATGTAATTCCCTTCTGGGAAGATGTTCGTTATATCTTTCTTCAAATGGTCTGCCTGTTTGGCCTATGTAGAACATGTCGCATGAGCTGCAATTCATCTTGTATACGCCGGTTCTTTTTCTTTCTGGTATACTGTTTTTTCGGCTAAGAAGTCTCTGAATGTTGTTATTTGTACGAAAGGTTACAATTACATGGTGTTTCTTGAGTTCGTTAACTAGAATATTTGGTAAAATGTTTGTGTAATCTGCAGATATGTATTTATTAACCGGAAGTGTGTTATCATTGTTCGACTTTTTTAATTTCTTCTCTTTGTGTTTACTTATTAATTTATCCACTAATGAACTTTTATATCCGTTAGCCGCTGCTATGTGCTTGATGGTATTAACCTCTTCAATGTAGTCTTTTTCACTTAACGGTGTAGTTAGCAATCTATGCACAAAACTATTGTAAGCTGCCATTTTATGCGAGGTGGGATGATATGAATCGGCATGAATTGTGACGTCCGTTGTTGTGGCCTTTCTATAGATTTTAAATTGAAGTTTTCCTTCGTTTTTTAAAATGGTTAAATCTAAGAAATTTAATTGATTTTCTTCTTCTATTTCAGATGTGAATTTAATCTTATGGTGTATGCTGTTTATGTGACTATTTAAGTTTTGTATTTGCCTTTTTGTTCCATTAAATATCATAAACGTATCGTCGACGTATCTACAATAAAAAATGATTTTATTCTTGTATAATTTATTCGATATTATGTTCATATTCTCATAATAATTTAAATATATATCAGCTAATAGTCCTGACAATGGCGAACCCATAGCCAGACCGTCATCTTGTGAAAAAAACCCGTTGTCAAATGTAAAGTAATTTTGTTCCAAGACGACTGTAAGTAGTTTTATAAGTTCATTGATTTTTTGCATGCTAAGTTGAGCTACTTCCTTTAAATTGTTATTTACAATTTCTATAGTTTCCCTCACGGGGATATTAGTGTACAAATTAGTTACGTCTAACGATACTAATTTATATTGTGGTAGTATTTCTATCTTTTTAAGTTTTTCAACAAACTCATAACTGTTCTTTATACTGTAATTATTTGCTATCCTGATATTATTCTTAATTAAAGTCACTAACAATTTAGCAGCTTTGTATCCGGGAGCTGTGGTGTAGTTTATTACTGGTCTGATTGGTGTACTTTCCTTGTGGATTTTAGGTAGTCCTGTGAATTTTGGTGCCGTGGCATTAATTGGTTTTAAATATCTGCGTGTTTTCTCATCTAACAAAAAATTACATTGATTAATGGTGTTATTCAAAGTTTTTACATAAGCCTTTGTGGGATCCCGGTCTATTTTCTTAATATTATTATTATTTATGAAATCAAATACCTTTTGAGTATACTCTCTTTTCTGCATGACCACCAATGTGTCACCCTTATCTGCCTTACTTATAATTGCATCATTTTTCTCAAGTTTACTTTTTATGGTTTTAAGATTCATGATATCCTGCTTATATTTACTTTTTAAAAAATTGTTTTGACTTTTACATTTATTACTATTAATTGCGTTATTGAGTTTGTTGTTGATAAAAACCCTTGCTTCATTCTGTGCAACGGAACCATTTAATCTTTTAATAGCAGCTTCAGCATTAACTACCTCATGGACAATTTCGTTTGTCGTATTAAATCTTGGTACATTATATTTCAGACCTTTATTAAGCACGTTTATTTCTTGGTTAGTGAACTCTATGTTGGTTGTATTCGTTACACGTTCATAGAACACATGTTTACAATCTATTGGTCTATTTTCTTTTTTATGCTGAGTAAGATATAGATTTCGTATTTTCTTATTATGGGTTAATACTTTATGATAAAAATAATTGGATATTAAAGCATTAATTTTGGTCATGATAACATCTATAACTGCAGGGTGAATTTCCTTTAACATTTCTAAATGCGCTTT
Source organism: Magicicada septendecula (assembly GCA_034769895.1). Taxonomy (NCBI): domain Eukaryota; kingdom Metazoa; phylum Arthropoda; class Insecta; order Hemiptera; family Cicadidae; genus Magicicada; species Magicicada septendecula. The sequence goes on from CM068371.1 coordinate 421,881,107, forward strand.
ATAAAGATCCGTATTTAACCTGTTTTTCTTTTTGTATAATTGTCTAATTTCTTGCGTTAACCACATTTTTTCTGCTATTTGTTTCGTCTTGAGTGCCGCCGGTGTTCTTGAATTAATATTTATGCGTGCAAATTTTGGTATGATATTCATTTTTATACACATTTTATTAAATTTAATGTTTTGTGCAACTTTTAGCATTTTGATTTTAACATTTTTGTATTTGTAGACAACACTTGCCTGACGGGCTTCAATATAATACATTTTAGGTTAGTTGTCTCCAAGTCGCTTATATTAATATAATAGATATTTACCATATATCCGTCGTGCGACTTCGTTTTTCTCGTCTTATTTTGACGCGTTTCGGCAACGAATTGCCATCTTCAGAATCTTAATCACTCATATGAGATCGTTAAAAAATTAAAAACATTAAAATCATTACGGTAAAAGTGCACTTTTACGATATTGGAAACTCACAGACGCGAACATGAAAGTTTATGTTTCTCGAGTGGACTATATCGATCGACTGCTTTCGCGTGGACAATATCGATCAACTGATTCACTGTTTATATAGCCACTGATAAACCTGTTTTGCTTATTATAGCCCATATGTACTGTGACATTTCATTTACTGACGCCCGTGTGCAAGTATTGCCGTGTCGTACAACATGTTATGTGAAAATGTAAGTTTATCATTCAAGACATAATCACTGTTGATTTTGACGGCTTTATATATTTCGTATTCCTCAAGCGCGTCCATGTATTTTCCTTTCCTGCAGCAATGCAAAGGCTGGAAATTTGTCTCAAAATCACTGTAGTTATGATTACATAGTATCAGGTGCCTGGCAAAATTAGATGTTGTTTTATGTAATTCCCTTCTGGGAAGATGTTCGTTATATCTTTCTTCAAATGGTCTGCCTGTTTGGCCTATGTAGAACATGTCGCATGAGCTGCAATTCATCTTGTATACGCCGGTTCTTTTTCTTTCTGGTATACTGTTTTTTCGGCTAAGAAGTCTCTGAATGTTGTTATTTGTACGAAAGGTTACAATTACATGGTGTTTCTTGAGTTCGTTAACTAGAATATTTGGTAAAATGTTTGTGTAATCTGCAGATATGTATTTATTAACCGGAAGTGTGTTATCATTGTTCGACTTTTTTAATTTCTTCTCTTTGTGTTTACTTATTAATTTATCCACTAATGAACTTTTATATCCGTTAGCCGCTGCTATGTACCTTGATGGTTAATACCATCAAGGTATTAACCTCTTCAATGTAGTCTTTTTCACTTAACGGTATAGTTAGCAATCTATGCACAAAACTATTGTAAGCTGCCATTTTATGCGAGGTGGGATGATATGAATCGGCATGAATTGTGACGTCCGTTGTTGTGGCCTTTCTATAGATTTTAAATTGAAGTTTTCCTTCGTTTTTTAAAATGGTTAAATCTAAGAAATTTAATTGATTTTCTTCTTCTATTTCAGATGTGAATTTAATCTTATGGTGTATGCTGTTTATGTGACTATTTAAGTTTTGTATTTGCCTTTTTGTTCCATTAAATATCATAAACGTATCGTCGACGTATCTACAATAAAAAATGATTTTATTCTTGTATAATTTATTCGATATTATGTTCATATTCTCATAATAATTTAAATATATATCAGCTAATAGTCCTGACAATGGCGAACCCATAGCCAGACCGTCATCTTGTGTAAAAAACCCGTTGTCAAATGTAAAGTAATTTTGTTCCAAGACGACTGTAAGTAGTTTTATAAGTTCATTGATTTTTTGCATGCTAAGTTGAGCTACTTCCTTTAAATTGTTATTTACAATTTCTATAGTTTCCCTCACGGGGATATTAGTGTACAAATTAGTTACGTCTAACGATACTAATTTATATTGTGGTAGTATTTCTATCTTTTTAAGTTTTTCAACAAACTCATAACTGTTCTTTATACTGTAATTATTTGCTATCCTGATATTATTCTTAATTAAAGTCACTAACAATTTAGCAGCTTTGTATCCGGGAGCTGTGGTGTAGTTTATTACTGGTCTGATTGGTGTACTTTCCTTGTGGATTTTAGGTAGTCCTGTGAATTTTGGTGCCGTGGCATTAATTGGTTTTAAATATCTGCGTGTTTTCTCATCTAACAAAAAATTACATTGATTAATGTAAAACAACATCTAATTTTGCCAGGCACCTGATACTATGTAATCATAACTACAGTGATTTTGAGACAAATTTCCAGCCTTTGCATTGCTGCAGGAAAGGAAAATACATGGACGCGCTTGAGGAATACGAAATATATAAAGCCGTCAAAATCAACAGTGATTATGTCTTGAATGATAAACTTACATTTTCACATAACATGTTGTACGACACGGCAATACTTGCACACGGGCGTCAGTAAATGAAATGTCACAGTACATATGGGCTATAATAAGCAAAACAGGTTTATCAGTGGCTATATAAACAGTGAATCAGTTGATCGATATTGTCCACGCGAAAGCAGTCGATCGATATAGTCCACTCGAGAAACATAAACTTTCATGTTCGCGTCTGTGAGTTTCCAATATCGTAAAAGTGCACTTTTACCGTAATGATTTTAATGTTTTTAATTTTTTAACGATCTCATATGAGTGATTAAGATTCTGAAGATGGCAATTCGTTGCCGAAACGCGTCAAAATAAGACGAGAAAAACGAAGTCGCACGACGGATATATGGTAAATATCTATTATATTAATATAAGCGACTTGGAGACAACTAACCTAAAATGTATTATATTGAAGCCCGTCAGGCAAGTGTTGTCTACAAATACAAAAATGTTAAAATCAAAATGCTAAAAGTTGCACAAAACATTAAATTTAATAAAATGTGTATAAAAATGAATATCATACCAAAATTTGCACGCATAAATATTAATTCAAGAACACCGGCGGCACTCAAGACGAAACAAATAGCAGAAAAAATGTGGTTAACGCAAGAAATTAGACAATTATACAAAAAGAAAAACAGGTTAAATACGGATCTTTATAAAGCGCATTTAGAAATGTTAAAGGAAATTCACCCTGCAGTTATAGATGTTATCATGACCAAAATTAATGCTTTAATATCCAATTATTTTTATCATAAAGTATTAACCCATAATAAGAAAATACGAAATCTATATCTTACTCAGCATAAAAAAGAAAATAGACCAATAGATTGTAAACATGTGTTCTATGAACGTGTAACGAATACAACCAACATAGAGTTCACTAACCAAGAAATAAACGTGCTTAATAAAGGTCTGAAATATAATGTACCAAGATTTAATACGACAAACGAAATTGTCCATGAGGTAGTTAATGCTGAAGCTGCTATTAAAAGATTAAATGGTTCCGTTGCACAGAATGAAGCAAGGGTTTTTATCAACAACAAACTCAATAACGCAATTAATAGTAATAAATGTAAAAGTCAAAACAATTTTTTAAAAAGTAAATATAAGCAGGATATCATGAATCTTAAAACCATAAAAAGTAAACTTGAGAAAAATGATGCAATTATAAGTAAGGCAGATAAGGGTGACACATTGGTGGTCATGCAGAAAAGAGAGTATACTCAAAAGGTATTTGATTTCATAAATAATAATAATATTAAGAAAATAGACCGGGATCCCACAAAGGCTTATGTAAAAACTTTGAATAACACCATTAATCAATGTAATTTTTTGTTAGATGAGAAAACACGCAGATATTTAAAACCAATTAATGCCACGGCACCAAAATTCACAGGACTACCTAAAATCCACAAGGAAAGTACACCAATCAGACCAGTAATAAACTACACCACAGCTCCCGGATACAAAGCTGCTAAATTGTTAGTGACTTTAATTAAGAATAATATCAGGATAGCAAATAATTACAGTATAAAGAACAGTTATGAGTTTGTTGAAAAACTTAAAAAGATAGAAATACTACCACAATATAAATTAGTATCGTTAGACGTAACTAATTTGTACACTAATATCCCCGTGAGGGAAACTATAGAAATTGTAAATAACAATTTAAAGGAAGTAGCTCAACTTAGCATGCAAAAAATCAATGAACTTATAAAACTACTTACAGTCGTCTTGGAACAAAATTACTTTACATTTGACAACGGGTTTTTTACACAAGATGACGGTCTGGCTATGGGTTCGCCATTGTCAGGACTATTAGCTGATATATATTTAAATTATTATGAGAATATGAACATAATATCGAATAAATTATACAAGAATAAAATCATTTTTTATTGTAGATACGTCGACGATACGTTTATGATATTTAATGGAACAAAAAGGCAAATACAAAACTTAAATAGTCACATAAACAGCATACACCATAAGATTAAATTCACATCTGAAATAGAAGAAGAAAATCAATTAAATTTCTTAGATTTAACCATTTTAAAAAACGAAGGAAAACTTCAATTTAAAATCTATAGAAAGGCCACAACAACGGACGTCACAATTCATGCCGATTCATATCATCCCACCTCGCATAAAATGGCAGCTTACAATAGTTTTGTGCATAGATTGCTAACTATACCGTTAAGTGAAAAAGACTACATTGAAGAGGTTAATACCATCAAGCACATAGCAGCGGCTAACGGATATAAAAGTTCATTAGTGGATAAATTAATAAGTAAACACAAAGAGAAGAAATTAAAAAAGTCGAACAATGATAACACACTTCCGGTTAATAAATACATATCTGCAGATTACACAAACATTTTACCAAATATTCTAGTTAACGAACTCAAGAAACACCATGTAATTGTAACCTTTCGTACAAATAACAACATTCAGAGACTTCTTAGCCGAAAAAACAGTATACCAGAAAGAAAAAGAACCGGCGTATACAAGATGAATTGCAGCTCATGCGACATGTTCTACATAGGCCAAACAGGCAGACCATTTGAAGAAAGATATAACGAACATCTTCCCAGAAGGGAATTACATAAAACAACATCTAATTTTGCCAGGCACCTGATACTATGTAATCATAACTACAGTGATTTTGAGACAAATTTCCAGCCTTTGCATTGCTGCAGGAAAGGAAAATACATGGACGCGCTTGAGGAATACGAAATATATAAAGCCGTCAAAATCAACAGTGATTATGTCTTGAATGATAAACTTACATTTTCACATAACATGTTGTACGACACGGCAATACTTGCACACGGGCGTCAGTAAATGAAATGTCACAGTACATATGGGCTATAATAAGCAAAACAGGTTTATCAGTGGCTATATAAACAGTGAATCAGTTGATCGATATTGTCCACGCGAAAGCAGTCGATCGATATAGTCCACTCGAGAAACATAAACTTTCATGTTCGCGTCTGTGAGTTTCCAATATCGTAAAAGTGCACTTTTACCGTAATGATTTTAATGTTTTTAATTTTTTAACGATCTCATATGAGTGATTAAGATTCTGAAGATGGCAATTCGTTGCCGAAACGCGTCAAAATAAGACGAGAAAAACGAAGTCGCACGACGGATATATGGTAAATATCTATTATATTAATATAAGCGACTTGGAGACAACTAACCTAAAATGTATTGTATTGAAGCCCGTCAGGCAAGTGTTGTCTACAAATACAAAAATGTTAAAATCAAAATGCTAAAAGTTGCACAAAACATTAAATTTAATAAAATGTGTATAAAAATGAATATCATACCAAAATTTGCACGCATAAATATTAATTCAAGAACACCGGCGGCACTCAAGACGAAACAAATAGCAGAAAAAATGTGGTTAACGCAAGAAATTAGACAATTATACAAAAAGAAAAACAGGTTAAATACGGATCTTTATAAAGCGCATTTAGAAATGTTAAAGGAAATTCACCCTGCAGTTATAGATGTTATCATGACCAAAATTAATGCTTTAATATCCAATTATTTTTATCATAAAGTATTAACCCATAATAAGAAAATACGAAATCTATATCTTACTCAGCATAAAAAAGAAAATAGACCAATAGATTGTAAACATGTGTTCTATGAACGTGTAACGAATACAACCAACATAGAGTTCACTAACCAAGAAATAAACGTGCTTAATAAAGGTCTGAAATATAATGTACCAAGATTTAATACGACAAACGAAATTGTCCATGAGGTAGTTAATGCTGAAGCTGCTATTAAAAGATTAAATGGTTCCGTTGCACAGAATGAAGCAAGGGTTTTTATCAACAACAAACTCAATAACGCAATTAATAGTAATAAATGTAAAAGTCAAAACAATTTTTTAAAAAGTAAATATAAGCAGGATATCATGAATCTTAAAACCATAAAAAGTAAACTTGAGAAAAATGATGCAATTATAAGTAAGGCAGATAAGGGTGACACATTGGTGGTCATGCAGAAAAGAGAGTATACTCAAAAGGTATTTGATTTCATAAATAATAATAATATTAAGAAAATAGACCGGGATCCCACAAAGGCTTATGTAAAAACTTTGAATAACACCATTAATCAATGTAATTTTTTGTTAGATGAGAAAACACGCAGATATTTAAAACCAATTAATGCCACGGCACCAAAATTCACAGGACTACCTAAAATCCACAAGGAAAGTACACCAATCAGACCAGTAATAAACTACACCACAGCTCCCGGATACAAAGCTGCTAAATTGTTAGTGACTTTAATTAAGAATAATATCAGGATAGCAAATAATTACAGTATAAAGAACAGTTATGAGTTTGTTGAAAAACTTAAAAAGATAGAAATACTACCACAATATAAATTAGTATCGTTAGACGTAACTAATTTGTACACTAATATCCCCGTGAGGGAAACTATAGAAATTGTAAATAACAATTTAAAGGAAGTAGCTCAACTTAGCATGCAAAAAATCAATGAACTTATAAAACTACTTACAGTCGTCTTGGAACAAAATTACTTTACATTTGACAACGGGTTTTTTACACAAGATGACGGTCTGGCTATGGGTTCGCCATTGTCAGGACTATTAGCTGATATATATTTAAATTATTATGAGAATATGAACATAATATCGAATAAATTATACAAGAATAAAATCATTTTTTATTGTAGATACGTCGACGATACGTTTATGATATTTAATGGAACAAAAAGGCAAATACAAAACTTAAATAGTCACATAAACAGCATACACCATAAGATTAAATTCACATCTGAAATAGAAGAAGAAAATCAATTAAATTTCTTAGATTTAACCATTTTAAAAAACGAAGGAAAACTTCAATTTAAAATCTATAGAAAGGCCACAACAACGGACGTCACAATTCATGCCGATTCATATCATCCCACCTCGCATAAAATGGCAGCTTACAATAGTTTTGTGCATAGATTGCTAACTATACCGTTAAGTGAAAAAGACTACATTGAAGAGGTTAATACCATCAAGCACATAGCAGCGGCTAACGGATATAAAAGTTCATTAGTGGATAAATTAATAAGTAAACACAAAGAGAAGAAATTAAAAAAGTCGAACAATGATAACACACTTCCGGTTAATAAATACATATCTGCAGATTACACAAACATTTTACCAAATATTCTAGTTAACGAACTCAAGAAACACCATGTAATTGTAACCTTTCGTACAAATAACAACATTCAGAGACTTCTTAGCCGAAAAAACAGTATACCAGAAAGAAAAAGAACCGGCGTATACAAGATGAATTGCAGCTCATGCGACATGTTCTACATAGGCCAAACAGGCAGACCATTTGAAGAAAGATATAACGAACATCTTCCCAGAAGGGAATTACATAAAACAACATCTAATTTTGCCAGGCACCTGATACTATGTAATCATAACTACAGTGATTTTGAGACAAATTTCCAGCCTTTGCATTGCTGCAGGAAAGGAAAATACATGGACGCGCTTGAGGAATACGAAATATATAAAGCCGTCAAAATCAACAGTGATTATGTCTTGAATGATAAACTTACATTTTCACATAACATGTTGTACGACACGGCAATACTTGCACACGGGCGTCAGTAAATGACATGTCACAGTACATATGGGCTATAATAAGCAAAACAGGTTTATCAGTGGCTATATAAACAGTGAATCAGTTGATCGATATTGTCCACGCGAAAGCAGTCGATCGATATAGTCCACTCGAGAAACATAAACTTTCATGTTCGCGTCTGTGAGTTTCCAATATCGTAAAAGTGCACTTTTACCGTAATGATTTTAATGTTTTTAATTTTTTAACGATCTCATATGAGTGATTAAGATTCTGAAGATGGCAATTCGTTGCCGAAACGCGTCAAAATAAGACGAGAAAAACGAAGTCGCACGACGGATATATGGTAAATAGCGTTAGTAGTACTTGGAATTATACACACGAAGTAAGTTAAGTACTTGTGGAAGTGAATTTTAAAGCAAACCTTCACAACTTCAGAATTTCGACGATTTGTTCACTTAGTCTGAACGAATTTGATAAATGGTTTCTGTACGATGATACGTACCTTGGAATAAACGTTAACTCAGAAGGAAAGCCTCAGCTCGGAAAAGTTCGCTATTATACGTTTATATACTAGACCGCTGTTGTTTCAACTGATTCTGATAATGAAGCGTGGCACGAATTTAAAACGGTACTGTGGGTCTGAGGGACTTGAGAAAGCACTACCACGATGTTTCAGGCTGAGCGACTGTAGTACACAAAACGGGGGAAGTGGGCTTACGTTAGTTTACCCCGTTCCTTTTTTACCTCTTTTTGTGTACATCTCATCGTTTTATACTTCAGAAACTACTCAAAGAGCGTCTTTGAGACACATAAATAGAATTAGAATGAGTAAGATAGATAAATAGGTAGATAGATAGAGAGGGAGATAGATAGATAGATAAATGGAGTGGGAGATGGATAGGTAGACAGGTAGATAGATAGACAGAAAGAGAGAGAGAGACAGAGAGACAGACAGATTTAATAGTGATATTTCGTTCTTATACATGACGAAACTGAGTGTCGCTTATCACTTCGTTTTATTTACTTTTTTAAGATCATTTCAGACTATCAAAATTTTTTTTTTTTTTTTGACACACTAAAACTTCGCTAATTCGGTGTATTTGGATTGGGGGTTGGTGGGAAAACATTATAAATAAGCGAAACTCTGAACTCTCGCTAATCCAAGGAGAAACCTCTTTAGTGAAACTCTGTGAGGAACTCTGTTGAAATTCGTCGTGGTCGTGGACCACTGCTGCCACATAAAACAGACGTTTCGGCCCTGCCGTTGGAGGCCATCTTCAGTGTAACGACTCGAATCAATGGCACTTCGTCGCAGTACTTATACATACACCAGTAGGCCTACTGTGGCAAACTGGTGAAGAACGTGAACGTGCCAGTGACTGGAATCGTTACACTGAAGATGGCTTCCAACGGTGGAGCCGAAACGTCTGTTTTATGCGGCAGCAGTGGTCCACGGCCTATTAGCCCGGAGAGTTGTCAACAGAGTAGACGTCGGCATGAAAGCCTGACATCCAATTACTCTGGGAGGAAATTATGAATTAGTCAGAATAGTAAAGGATTGTACATATTGGTTATAACTCTTCTTCTTCAGCGGCGCAACAACCCATTACTGAGTCAAGGCCTCCTTTAACAGCCTCCGCCAGTTGTCCCGGTCAAGTGCAGCTGCTCTCCAGTTCCGGGTCCCAAGGATGTGGCGCGCATCGTAGTTCACAGCGTCTTCCCAACGTAGTTTGGGTCTACCAAATCTCCTGGTGCCATAGATCTGTTCTGTGGGTGCCTTTCTTGGTATTTCATTCTCCCCCATTCTGATCACGTGTCCAGCCCACCTGGTCTACCAAGTTTTATAATTTTCACAATATCTGGTTCGTTCAGAAGAGTGTTCAGGTCTTGGTTGGTTCTTTTCCTCCCTTCACCTCCTACACATATTGGACCAAATATACTGCGGAGGATTTTGCGTTCATGAACCAGCAGGCTTGACTCAGACTTTCTAGAAATGGTCCAGGTCTCAGAACCACAGGTGAGAACCGGGCGGATCAGTGTTTTATACAAAAGTAGCTTGATGCTCCTGGCAATTATTCTGCTCTGGAACAGGGGTCTGAGACCAAAGAAGCACCTATTAGCTGAGGTGATTCTTCGCTTTATTTCTTCTGTTTTTTCCCCTTCGGAGTTAACTTGGCATCCTAAATAAACAAAGTTGTTGACTTTTTCGATGGAATAAATGCCAATTTGGATGTGCTCTCCTTCTCTAGCCTCCTGTCCTGTGGCCATGTATTTTGTCTTGCTTTCATTTATTGTGAGACCCAACTACTTTATTTGTTGGTTATAACTACTCAACACAATAAAAAGCGATTCCTTTCCTACATAATAAAATACAGTAACCGATTTTTCGTTTTATATTTCATCTCAATCATGCCATACGACTGTCGAATCTAACTGATCTTTCAATCTCGCGTTAGCCTATTCTAGTGATGAACAATAAATATTTTATTACAGAACTTGCCGAAAGCATGAACTGAAAGTGAAATGTCCGATTAGTAACGCAAAGAAATAGCACAAAAACGAATATTTTAAAGTTTTTACTGGAACCTGTGATCGAAACAAGACTACGTTATTACAAAAAAAATTTACAGGCATTGCACAAATGCAATTCACAGAGAAGAGCATTGAAAATGCTTCAATCAATCTAAAAAATATATATATTTATGTTCATTCAGCAATCAATGAATTCAGTCTTCATTCACCAATGTACAGATTATAAGTTAAATGTAGTCGCATTCATAAACGAAGTTTTATATGTGTACTACGTTACTGACAACAAAGAAGTAGTTTCTATGGAAACTCACCGGTTCCCATTTTCGATCTCGCACCAGCGGTGGGCCGCAAATGATGGGCCGCAAATGTGCGACACGTCCTTATAAACATTTTCAATGTTAAAATCAAACACCAACAGTGCTTAAGCCAACAACAGTATTTTCACTCGTCATAAAGATCCTTTTAGATAGCAATATTACTGTAGGCACGGCGAAAGAAAAGAAATAGACTTGTGTATTTATGTTTTGTATTTTTTTACGCTAGTGTCGAACGAAAATACTTTTCATCGATGAATGTAGATTAAGTAGACACTAGATTATTTGGATATATATACAGATGGTATAGATTGAGAGATTTAAATATAGAGTAAAATGTAATAGAACATTTTTTTTAGAAATAATATAAAATTTTTCACCGTTTTTCGAATACTAGTCCGAATGAATGGGACCGTCTTTCTGTCCGAAATAGAGAGGTTTTACTGCGGTTTTAAAGCACTGAATGACATCGATTTCCTGCGTTTCGTTACCGAAAACTTAGGATGCTGTTTTTTGTCCGTAACAGTGGCGCTGGCCGTAACATAAACCCAGTGTACGTGACATAAAATAACCCTGCAACCTACGAAGTATGTAACACTGAGACACTTTGTTCCCCTCGATGACATCACCTTCAAAAGATTACTTAACTACGGTAATACTTGTTTGCTTACCTTGGTTGCCAATAGTGCGGATACAAATATTACGTTCGATGTAACAAGGTTAAGACTAGATATATGTCATTGCCGGTGTGAGGTGTTAATTGTCCCGCGCTAACGGCACCACTGACCAACTACAACATGTTGACACTGAGACAATGGAGAAAGTCCCGTACCACTGCCATACTCAAACTTATACTCATTCCATCACGTTTACATAATTAATTGGTTCTCTTCTTTTCAAAGTTCCATCACCTGTTGGAGGTTGGAGATGATGGTGACGTAACTCAACAAATTTAAGGGCTCACAAATCGAAGTTTTAGGGAATCGTTAACTTTTGCTTCGCTGCAACTGAAGTTTTCTCATACAGTTGAACCTCGATATCACGAATCTCAAGGGCATTATACAAAATTCGTGTTATCGAGGAATTTTTAAAAGCGACGTTCGTGTTATCAAGGTTAAGATAACAAAAGTTCGTGTTTTCAAGGTCCTGCTTCATAACATTCGGCTTACTAAGCTCGCTGCCGTGGGTAATTCGTCTATAGAGATAAAATTCGTGCTATAGAGGTTCTGTTGAGTAAAAATTCGTGTTATAAAGGTTAATTAATACAGTATTTTGATCTCAGATCAACTAAAATTCGGCTTATCTAGGGTTTTAACTAAGGAATTTCGGGTTATAAAGGTATTTTTAACATTGAGTGCTAAGAGACATTCAAGGGGATTGACAAAAATTCGTGTTATTGAGGTTCGTGGTATCGAGGTGCCACTGTAGGCCTATATACGCTTGGTAGCGCTTAGGGTTAATACAATCAGACTACACCGTTTTACCCATATAATGTCTACACTACGCCATCTGATAAGGATCTTGTCTTTTTACCTTCACTCGAATAAATTTGCTCAGAACTCTTCAGCCTCGATAATTAGTGTTAACACTATTCACCCAACGACGGCACGTTCAAACAGCTCAAGACAAATTGACTCAATTAGTTACTGTAATTAGAAAATATGTTGGTAAATCCATGCCATTTGCTTACGCCTTATTAGCGAATAAATGACGATTTTCGTACGAGCATGTTCTGCAGGCAACTAAACAACAGCTCTCTCTCTCTCTCTCTCTCTCTCTCTCTCTCTCTCTCTCTCTCTCTCTCTCTCTCTCTCTCTTTCTCTCTTTCATTATTATGTATAGATGCTCCACAGACGTTAATGATCATTTGTGTTTTTGAACGTTCGAGCTTTCTGCAATTTATTCAGACTGGCCGTATTACGCGTACTACTCTGTTTTTTCGTCTGAAACAGAGCGAATGGAGAAAAAAAACTATGAACTGGTACTACAGAGTGCTTGTAATGATCGTCATTACAGCGGTATTAAGCAAGTTTTTGTTAAGATATTAAGTATTTCTCTTGTTCCATTCGATGGCATGACGATTGTCTTACTTGAAGTAATCACTTTGCGACTGACAGAATTTGCAAAATATATACAGTTCGGTCCAGAGGAAGAAATTCTCCAGCTGTGGTTCGTTCCAACCGCCACTGTGGAATCGATTCCATGGCATCAGATCAATATAATATTATAAGAACAATTCAAGAGACGTGACACAATCTTATACAATTTAGCATGTCTTCAGCATTAGGAACGTGACACAAACATGACACAACGTGACACAAATTCATGAGCGGGTGGGCTGTTGCACAAACAGATAACAAACCAAAGACTAACCAAAGACTGCGGACGATAATTTCGTGGTTCGACGAATTCAAAGATCAGGAACGGAATACATGTGTAGTTATGGCCACATCGTTGTTTAATATCTTATTGCTTACCCACATTCTAGTTTTTGTTCTATATAAAAAACAATATTTTATGTAACAAGTTTCGAATTCTTTATGGACCGTGTCATCAAAGCTGTTAGATGCGGGCTGTTTGGCCACGGAATTACAATTGTTCCCTCCACCCTTTGGGATGTATAGAACTAGTCCCTGCTACTGAAAGTGGCAGTCGTCCTAACTGCCAAAATGTTTAAGAACGATTTTACAATAATCGACCACGATCAAAGAGACCGGAAACTTGTAGGCCTAACAACTCTGAGAATGAGGAGCGATAGAAAATTTCTTGCAATTTTTGTTCATTAAAAAAATTATATATCAACATTCTACTACACTTACGTTGCTCCCTTCAATGTAGCCACAGTCGGATAAACACGATTAAGGCAAGGTTATTTACTGTCATTATAACATACCTCGAATGCACTTTTGATATAACCTCGCCAATCTCGCTTTTGATAGAAGCTCGCTAGTGATTTTTGTTTTAGGTCTTCAACATTCGCAAAACGTTGTCCTTGTGTAGTACTTTCCATTACTGGGATGAGCGAAGATCGATTAGGCCATACCTGGCGAATATGGCGATTGCAGTGTTATTACGATGTTTTTCTCCAAATGTTCTTGATCAAGTAATGACATGCGTCCTGATCGGGGTGCAATTTACATAAATTATCAGTTCATAAATCTAGCCGTTTTCCACGGATAACTTCACACGAGTAGAGTAAATTGCCGAATAATACTTTTATTTACCGTTGCACTTAGTGATAAAAATTCATAAAAAATCTAACCAACGATTTCTTCTGACTATCACGTTCTTCAACTCGTTCACGCCAGTTTGTGAAACTCTGGTATTATTCATGGATACATGACTGCCAGAAGTCTTCTGCTTTCGTTTCATCATGATAGAGCAATTTCTCTCATTCTTCAAGCAAAATTTAATCCATGTTTTTCAATCTTGCATTTTAGAATGTAAATAAAAATCGCTCAATAAACAACTTACTTGATGAAACTGTCACATCTAAACTCGCATTCAATAAGGCTAAAATTTTAGACGGTTTTCACTAAGATGTGTACTAACGTCACGTAAAAACAGTTTTTTAATCGTACGGTTGTAGCGTGGTAAATTCAAAATTTGCACGAATTTTTCCCTCGTATCGTATATTCCCTGTAATATACGTTCTCTTATAGGCTATATTCGATAAAAAGTAAGGCTTCAAATGACGTGTTAGCTGAGTTTGCCCTGAATGAATTGCTGTAGCTGACTTTCACCAAAGTATGAAAATATTAGTGGTAAAATGTTTTGGGCGATTGTTCCCGTAGTAAAATAGCCTAAACCCAGTTGATGAGGTCGGATGCACCTCATCCCTGCCCGCGTGGGCCCAATGACTGGCTGCTATTCGTTCTACCCAAGGTGAAATCTTATTTACGACCGTTTTGGATAACTTCTATTCACCCGTTCTCCATACAACATATTCGTTAGGATAAAACTTATTATTTTTAGATTTAAAAAAATCATTTTACAAACGTTGTAAGGTTTTTTCTCGAAGTCTGGTAGCAGTATTAAAGAAATTTATAATTGAAAAACCACGTATTTTGAAGTTCGTTAAGGTACCCTCTACACACATAAGCTCAGTACACAATACTACGGATTATCCAAATTCTGAAAAACAAAATCAGTGTATATATCTTCACTAAGATGTGTAGGCCTACTAACGTCACGTAAAAACAGTTTTTTAATCGTACGCTTGTTGCGCGGAAAATTAAAAAAATGCGCGTATTTTTTTACCAAACCTTGGATTTTGTAATATAATTTCTGTTTATATATTCGATAAAAAGTAAGGCTTCAAAATACAGCTTAGCTGGGTTACCCTCAATTATATCTTTGCAACCTACGTTTGTCTCAATAACTCGTATGAACTGATATTGGTAGCATACTTTATACTTTTATGCCAAAGCACAGTATGTTACAAATAATATTGAGAGGAAATTAAAAAGGATTTCAAAATCTCCATGTTCTCCACTTTTTATTTCTGCATTGTACGTGCAACGTGGTACGATTATAATGTATTTTATTCTGTTTAAAGGCAAGTGGAACCCAAAAGTGTGTTCCTTAGTTGAACTGATGAGAGGAGTGATGCTGATTGTAGAAGCAGCAGTAATGGAACCAAGGACTCAGGTTAGCGGAGCCAACGTTATTATCGACTTTATGGGGTTGTCATTACAACATGTATGGCAGTTTTCACCCAGCTTCGCAAAAATGATTCTCGAATGGGTTCAAGTGAGTTAAGTTACATATTACTTGAAGTTTTAACTATTGCCCATCTCTTTAATATTAATTATTATAATTATTGTCAGATTATTTGGTATTATTATAATTACTCATAACGCTGGTAAAATTCAAATACTATTTTAGAATATATTATAAATGAAAATATTATTGGATTTTTGTTAAGTTTTTAAATTACTGTAATTTCTAAGATCTGTTACTCAGGCTGTTATCATTATGCTCAAGTTTTAAATTCAGTGCTAAAGCCTTCAAACTCTGTTGTAAAATAATTTTACTAATTTACCTAATGCTATTTTAATGTTTATAGACAAAACGTTTTTCAGTTGTCCAGTTACATAACGGTCTATTAGTTCAATTGTTAAATTTGTTGTTGCTCTTTCAAGGAAGATGAGATCTGATGGTTTCCCTTTAGTGTGATAAAGCAAGAGATAAATGTATCTGAATGTGAAGATCGTAAGAATAAAGTAATACATATACTCACATAACATCTTTATCGTGTTTACCTACACTCACATTTTTGTAAGGCATTTAATTATATGCATATCAATCTTTAGAGAAAAAGAAGTCTAGATATGTACTAGTACAATGTAAGCTTCAAATAACATAGAATAAAAGCTAAGATCATCAGATAAACAGGAGCACAATATTTTTGCCAACTCTCCACAAAATAATTTTCTTCAGGGAAAAATGTATAATGCACCATAACAGATTACAGAACAGATTTTTTTGTGTGAGACTCTCATTCATTAAAAAACCTCTACATTCAGGCAAGTAGGTCCACCTTGGAACAATATGCATTTTGCATCAAGGTGGTGCTCTTTATTTACCCACCACTTAGCTTCCTCCAGTCATTTGTCATGTACTTTGCCTTAATTCAATTCCCACTGGGTATTCTTCTGCCAGAACACCTTCTCTACAAATGTGACACTTTATTCCAGCAATTGTGTCCAGACAGAGTCACCCTCACCACATTATCCAGAGGTTGTCTATCAGCTGTCCACTTTGTGCAGTCAAAGAATGTGTGGTACATATCATCCCTTGGAAAACCTCCATATGGGCAGTCTAGACTCTCCACTTTACCCACCCTAAATAGCCAAAATATGATGAGGAACTGGATAGGTAATAACTGAATTCTCCAAAGTCTTGATCCAGCCACTTAGTAAGCCATCCAGTCTTGATCTTAGCCATTCTGAATAAGCGTTGCCAACCACCTTCCTCTATTTCTCTCTCCTATCATTCCTGCCAACAGCACCTAGTAACTGCCTTGGCTTCTTCTGTTGCAACTTTCACACCTATTTTTCCATTTCTTTCCCAGAGTCCTCTTCT
Organism: Magicicada septendecula; assembly: GCA_034769895.1. NCBI lineage: Eukaryota > Metazoa > Arthropoda > Insecta > Hemiptera > Cicadidae > Magicicada > Magicicada septendecula. The sequence goes on from CM068371.1 coordinate 421,898,045, forward strand.
CTCTTAGGCTGTCTGATCAATAAGGGTCATTCCTTGCCACTACCACATGACAGACACTTCTCATCAAAAAAAGCACTCCTTCTCTGGACTGAAGACATCTGCTTCCTATATTTTTCTGTCTTACAGCATCTGCCCATCACACATCCAAATAGAGAGTGTAACAGACATTAATAGCCAGCATTTGCTTGCCGCTTGGTCCAATAATATTTTCACCACTAGCTCCACCATATCCTTGTTCTGTTAATTCAGTTAGTGTTTTAATTACCAATTCACATGTGTTCAAAATAACCTTTGTTTGTGACTGCCAACAAAGCCATCTTGTGGGAGACAGTGGTTTGATCTTTCCAATGTTACCAGTAAGACCCTTGACTACATTATCATGGATATGAATAAACACAGATTTTGCTTTAGTGTTTGAAAACAAAATTCCTAATTGCTGTCCTAACATCCCATGAGCCATCAAAACTTTATGATTCAAAATAAGTAACTCTCCAATTTGAAAATGCCAAAACAATGGGTCATGAGTAACCTTTGAACACTCTACATTATACAATTTTTTCTGTATATAAATGAGTGTACTAATAATTTTTCTTTTACTTACCATATTTCTGCTTTTTGTTTTTATTCAGAGTCAGAAGCTTCCTCTTCTTAATATTACATGTCAATGTTTTCAGAGAAGATACAACTGAACCCTGTTTCTTGAGTTCCTCTTTTCCCCTACTATACTTCTCTTCATCATACCCATACAAAACTCAATCAAACTGAACTAACTTAAAAAACAAATTAGAGTGTGTAACAAATACAAACTAACTGAAAAATTGAAAGATATAATCTTAAAACCCATGACAATTATTCATCAAATATCAGGAATTTGTTTCGCACAGGCGATAAGTTCATTAGATAAACTGAAATAGAGACAAAGAACATGGCAAAGTGACACAAGAAGGACTAGCAGCCAAATTCATACACACTGCATTTGGAACAGTGTCAGTACAGTGGAGGGATGGTTTCTTGGACGAGATGTTATTCTTTCCCCTGTGTTTAAATTTCTATAGCAGAGTCAATGTGTCAACGAACTGTCATATTGTAATGTGTCAATCACTATAGCCATCAACATTACTTCTGGGAACCTGTCATCTCTATAAATAATACAAAGAAAATAAAAATCACTGGGCCTTAAATTGAACCATCAATGGCACTGAATTTAAGTTAATATTTTTATTTAACTAATAATTTGAGTAAATAAAAATGAAAAACTAATGTGATAAAAAATTTTATTGAATAATTAAAATAATATTATTTTAATTATTGAATAATTAAATTTATTATTTCCCAGCTTTTCTGAAAATATTGGGGAATGGACCCCCCCCCCTGCCCCATTGGCTGTGACACCCATAGTAGCATCTAATTATCTTATCTAGTTAAATTTTATTTTGATCACGGTTTTTTCTGATGGGGGGCATGAAAGTGATGGCATGAAAATTCCTGTAGCAAGACTTAGTCTTCTAATTTGAATGGATCTTTCAGTAGTCTCTTCACATTGTTCTTGCTTTGATCATGTTATTCAAAATTGTATTTTTTTCGTGTGCTCACTGAAGAATGTGTGTAGATGGTTTTTCTTATTTAGTTTCTTAAAAGCATGGGGTCTGTGGATACTTCTGGAGTTGATGGAGGAGAAACTGGATTATACTAATCAACGGACAATGTAATTAAAAAAAACTCAGTAACAATTAACTAACATAAAAAATAACAAGAACATAACAAAATTAACATTCAAAGCCAATACTAAAGCTCAAATACTGTCTTTAAATTCTGTACAAGTGTCAAGCAAATTGGTGCGAACGACTGGAAGCACCAATGAGAGAAGTTTCTCTGCACCATGTGTCCGTACATTGATCTGAAGTGTTACTTTTAGCTGAATTATGTAAATACAAACTAGAGTATTAATAATATGTAGACCTATATAACGGCAACAGGAACTTACCATAATAAATACTACACTCATGTAACAGTTTATCTGGTTGTTGCAGGAATGTGTACCATGCAGAATAAAGGCTATCCATATTGTCAACCAACCATACATTTTCAACATGCTTTATTCCATCTTCAAACCCTTTCTACAAGAAAAACTTAGGAATAGAGTAAGTTGATTATATAAAATTTTAACATGAAAATATAAATGTATAAATACATTTACAGTTGTATTCAGGGGTGCCCACAGGGGGGGATCGTAGCGCAAGTTGCGCATGAGAATTTTTGGGGGGGATTTTTCGGGTGTATTTTAAGGATTTTTGGGGGGGGATTTTTTCAAGAATAACATTTTAAATCCAACATTGATGGAAATTTTTACCGTGTTTGTGCAACAAACTAAGCTATTAGTAAAAAACTAAAGCAATTGCATATCTTTATGATTGTTTTAACGAACTGGCGGCATAAAATGTCTCTACCAGTACAACTAGTAGTAAATTTTGTTTTGGAATTTGGAAAACTGACCCTGGCAGCCTGCAGCAACATCCTGTCAATGAGTCAGCGGGTCCGTGAATAATAAATCGGGAATGTAAAAATGTGTGCGTGTGTAGACCGGCGGTCAGTGGGGGGGGGACTTTTCAATTGGGGGAGTGCTGAGACTTTTGGGGGGATTTGCGCATTGGGCCTTGGGGGGGATGGGCACCCCTGGTTGTATTAGTAAAAGTATACCATCATGTTAGTGTTACTACGTCAAAGGAGATTGTGAAGGCTAATGAAAAAAATATTTGGTCTAAGATTATTAAGTTTTAGATTATTGTTCACATACAGTATGTCTTTTCTATTTTTTGTAATAACTACACAGTTGACTTTGATATGCATAAAAAGGGATGTCAGTTAAACTGTGAAATACATATTATTGTAGCAACATGGAAAACAAAAGGAAGACAATATAATGTAACAGGAAGAAAATAAATTTCTGAAATTATATAAAAAATCTCTTCTTTATATAATTATAATGAATTAGTATACGGTATTAGAAAATTTGTAATAATAATGACTTATTATAATAAAAAAGTGATATAATATAAAAAATTATATTTTATAAGTAATATAAAAAAATTGATAATTATTCAAAAAATTAAGAGTTGATTCTGCTTTTGTGGGAAAGTAGCTAGCAGCATATTAGTGGCTTAAACCCTTGTCATTCAATTTATTTTGTAATGATTTCTGTTACTCATCACAGATTACATTTAGTCTAATACATAAGAAACGTTGAAATAGCTAATAATGATTTATGAAAATATTAAAAACTAAACATAAAGTTCATGCTTATTTAACTAAATAAAACGTAATAATAATAAAGTTCTAACTGAGTTCAATTAGAGCTTGTCTGACATCACAAATGGCACAAAACAAACATTGACTGTACACTGTGTTATGGTTAAAAGTAGGTTACTTTGCACTAGTCATGACTTAAAATGGTTTAGTTGATGTAACCGATTTCTAGAAAAGTCTGATTCTATTCTGCTTCTGAACAGCATTCCAAATACAGTTAATGAACACAAGTGAAGAAAATATTAAGTGTGGGTAGTGACAAAGTACAGAATGTTATGCAAGTCACTTTGTATCTATACTTCAATAAATGTATAGAACTGTGAAAATTATGCAATAATGAAGATACTTTACAGAGAGCATTGCATGAGTTTCATGAAAAAAAATATAATTTAATTTTATCTGTTGAAAAATCTAAACTAATGGCTTTTTGTGGAGTATTTCCAAAAAGAACAAAAATAGCGATTGAAAGTAGCACTACTGAACAAATTTCATTGTTTAATTACTTAGGATTCAATATACCTTATCTTGGGGCAGTTGATGAATGCAGTAAGATAGAATGTTGTAATATGATAAAATATGATGCTGAGTTATCATATTGACAGACAGATAGAAGTTGCAAGGGGTGTTTTAACATCCTGGTATGCCTGGCCATTGTCCAACTTGATGAACTCCAGTTTTTGTATTGTAGCACAGTTATGCATTACAAGGTGGGATGCGGCTCCCTTTGAACAATAGGGCATTTTGTGCAAATACGAACATTGTGTTTGGTTTGCTCTGGGTTCAGCTCCATTGCTCCCTTAAGGATTCACCCGCAGGAGCTTAGAGCCACTCTGGAGCAGACATTAAGCCAGCCACCATAAGGCATGTTGATATGGACCATGCGCTGTTATACTGAAATGGATGGCTGTGGCAAGGAGCCACTTGCACATCTTGTGGTTCCCATGCCTGGACTACAGCGCAGGTGAGGTGGCTTAAGCTGTTCCTGTTCTGTCTTTTGCTGAATTTTGATGCAGATATTGGGTTAGGTTTGCATGGGAAAGCCACTGTCATGCAATGTTGTCTGGCTTATGCCAGGTCATGGATCATGGGGGATTATGAAGATAGTGATCGATTCATTTTAGATTTATTTAAAGAATAGTCTATATGTACTGCCCAAGGTTGTTTGACACTCAGTAGGAGGCAGTATGGTGTCTGTACTGTTTAGCTGATGTCCATGCTGGGAACAAATTAGCTGTCAGGGTTCAAATGAAATCCTCCGGGGAAGAACAAAGGAGCTCTGATGTAGAACATCATTTATGACTACCACAGGGTCCCAGAGAGGAACTGGAGTGTATGGTTTTAGAATGCTGCCAGCCTAAGCTTGTTGGTGTCCGTAAGAACAGCAGTACAGTATCTTGGTGTGGACAGCCAAGTAGCTGTTCCATGAAAGCATGGGGAAATGTTTAGCTCTGCTGCCTTGAGCCCACTGGATGGGTGTCCACTCCAAGAAGAGTGATTGGCATGCGGAAGTTGATGTATGTGTAAAGCAGATCACTGTGAATGTGTCTGTGTTGGATGCTATATGTCACTTCTGCAACCAATCTGGAAGAATGTCCATCTGTCATTGTATCATTGCACTTGTCTGCTGCAGGAATGGGTAGCTATTATGGAACATTGCTTCGTTAGCGAAAGAAACAACATGATTCCAGAATACACTGGCAAGTTATTCACTTATACAAGATACAGAACGGTGGCAAGGACAAATCCTTGAGGAATGCCAGGGGCAGCAGGGCAAAGTTGAGAGCATGCTCCATTGATGTTCACCTTGAAAATTCGGTCTATTAAATATTATGGGCAGTGGCGGCGATAAGGCCCCCGCAGACCCCGCGGCGCGGGGGGGCCCCGACCCTCATGGGGGGCCCAGTTGGCCCAGTCATGGGACCATAACTTGTAACATGAAAAATAAGCGTAAACGAGTTGTAAAACGCTTCTTTGTTGAATTATCAGTTGACCATAGAATTGACGACCCAGTGAAATCATTTGAAGTAAAAGTTTTCAATGCAACACTAGATATTGTAATAGCTCAGCTACAAATGAGATTCGAAGGATTGCATTGATGATAGGTTTTCATTCCTGACGCCTCAGAATTTAGTAAACTTCTCACAAGAGACAATAGTGGAGAAAAGTAAGGCTCTGGTAAATTTGTATCCTGGTGACCTTTCCACATCACTGCCTGACCAAGTAATATCCTTCAAAGCTCTGATGGCCAAAGAAATTGTACACAAGAAAAGAATTCGAGAAATGATGAATTTACTGGTTGAAGAAAACAGCTGCCTTATGAGTTGCCTCCCAGACTTAACTACACCTTTGCAGCTTTATTTAACCATACCTGTCACAACAGCTACAGAGGAAAGAAGCTTTTCAAAACTTAAATTAATTAAATTAAGTCATACTTAAGAAGTACCATGGCCCAAACTCGGTTGAGTGACTTGGCACTGTTAAGCATTGAGCATGAAGAGACACAGAAAACTAATATCAACGAAGTGGTTGAAAAGTTCTTAGCTATAAAAAAAGAAGACTAGGCTTAGGAAAACAGTGAACTTTGGTTGATCCTCATCTGAAAATATTGTACATTACTTGAGTTCGAGTGTTATTGAATTGGATTAGACTTAAGGAGAATTTGTATAGAGTATATTCAAGAATTTTACAAATTCAGTTACAAACTAATTTAAATGTTTGAAAAAAGCTAGAATGTTACTTTGATATTCGTTTTTAAATAATAAATTTTTAACACTCTGTGTGCGGTACTGTTTCATAGTCTGAATTTAAATCTTTGACATAAAAATAAATCATTCTTTTTATTTTGGTTTTTTTATAGTTTGTATAGAACTTTGTCTATTTAGCAACAATGAATTTTAAGAGTTTGTAGGTACACGTGTAAAACATCCTTTGCAAATTGCAAACGCTTTGTGATAAACGAGAAAGTATTCACAAACCATTGTTGTGAAACACACGTAAATAGAAACTCATTTGAGTGTTTTCCCCTATTACGTATACAAAATTTAACCATTTTTATAGGGCCCCCTAATTAGTTACGCGGGAGGGCCCCCGTTTTGTTAGCGCCGCCACTGATTATGGGTGTATGAGATGCACAGTGGACAGTGATATCTGTGAGTGAGCCAGCTTGTAGAGCAGGCTTTCATGCCAGACTTTGTCAAAGGTTTGGTTATGTCCAACAGGACAGTATGGACTAATGCTTATTGATTGTGTTGGCTAGTGGATAGTGATTCTTACTAGCTGAAGAATAGTTGAATGTGCTGCCGAAACCTGAACGTTTCCTCACAGATGAAGTTATCCATCAGAAGCCGGATGTGGCCCAACAGGAGTCCCTCAAATATTCTGAAGGTTGCTGGCAAGAGTGAGATCAGGCATTAGCTTTCAGGAAGTGTTCACAGCTTATTAGATTTTGCAATCAGAATGGTGTCCCTGGCCTCCCACAGGCAGCATGTTGGTTACTTTAGATTTACAAGATTCAGGCTACCTGGCTTGTGTTATACTCGAGGCTTGTTGTTTAAAAATAAACATATATACATAGCAGTAAAGGTCACTTCAACTTTGCAATTGTCTGATGTTAAATGCACATGCTACAAACAAAACTGCACACATTCTAACAAAACAAACATTGTTTGTATTCTTACTTCCACAAATAAGATATACAGCAAATCCATTTTAAACACATTCCTTAGAAGCTACATGATGTGTTGGTAATTCTATAATGAGCCTGTAGAGAGTGTACAAGTTGAAATAGCAGAACCTTTGTTTTATTTCGCTACTCGAAATAGCATAATTTTAAATTCCTGGATTTTTAGATTCAATAAGACTTTTTAAAATAAAAATTTGTGACTCAAAGTTTGCAAAGAATTTTTACAAAACACATTAGGTGAGGCCATCATCAGTATCTGAAACAATTGGCACAGTGTCTGCTAATTCGTCCCAGTGGTGAGGCAGAGACTATGTATTTTGGCCGAGAGGGCCCACTTATATAAACTTTTGTGCCAGCACAATCTAAGCTTGGTGGACACCATGCCAATCATTTCAGGCACTGATGATGGCCTCTGATGGTGGGGCTGAAATGTTTGTCAACAACAAATGTAGACCACAGCCCAACAGCCCGGGTTAATAGTATGCATTTCAACAGTGTACAGTTATTGTTATTAGAGAAAAAATTACCTCTAATTTATGTTGAATAAAAGAAGGACAAAACCCGTTCATATAATACTCGACTGACAATAAAAATAATTTGAGCATTCAATTACGTAAAGTGATAAATAAAGTGTGATTTTTATAAAGTGAAGATAATGTTGGCAATTTCTGTAATTTGAGTGTTATCTTCTGTAATTTTCTAGAGTGTCCTGTTTAATTTATTACATCATGTTCATGTGTAGATTCATTTCCATGGGGAGGATAGAGCATCACTGCTGAGTTTTATTGATTCAAAATTTTTACCAACAAAATATGGTGGAGACATGAATCTTCCTATAGAACAAGGAATACACCTTTTTCACCTTCTGTCACACTACAGAGACAAATATGAAAGTAAGTGTCTTTTCCGATGACTAGTATAAAATAGTATATGTAACTTATATATACATGTATGAATAAGTCTCAGAAATGTAGTCTGACTCATACAGTGTGTTTTCTTAAAGACCAACCTTGTTGTAGTTTTTAGTGTAAGATTTGGTGTACCAAAAACAGAATTAAAGCCAGTCACTTCTGTTTTGGTTTTTCCAAGTGTTAAGTTTATGGTATCCTGGTTGTGTTTTTTAAGCCAAACGTTCTACCCTATATCTCTGATAGTCCATTTGTAGTGGCTATGGTGAATTTTTTATGTTAACAAGAAGATAAAAGCAACATGAGATCTGTCAAAACCATTTAGAAGCTGGTAATACAGCCTACAACAGCAATGGCCAAGTTTAATGCCAATAAAAAATCACTGTTAGCTGTTATAATGAAATAAATAGGCAAAGAAGGCCAGATTACCCCATACTTCCCTATTGTCCTCTCCTTTACTAACCATATGCTAAGATAAGTGGCTTCGACAGCATCCAATATATTTAAACATCTTGTTACATAGTCATCTATGGTGATCTCATCACAGCCTGCATACTATTCCTTGCGACACTCACATTGTTATCACACACATATCTCTCTCTCTCTCTCACACACACACTCTCTCTCACTCTCAATCTCCTCATTCTCAACATTCAATCTGCACTGGTTTTCAATTCTAATGATTGTGCCCTCTTGCTGAAAGTGGTTTATCCTCAGATCAGCTAGGAGCGATCTTCAGATTAGCCTTAAATACCACCAAAAAAAACAGATTCTCAGTTACTGTAAAGGTAAAGACATGGTTTTGCAAAACAGTACAGAAGTAGTTGCTCTCTGACTGGAAAAATATAACCAATTATGGACCATGAAAAGTGCTAGACCATCAGACAAAAATGAATATTACTGTTGTTTTGATAGTTCATCTTCTTCATTCACAGCACTTAATTAATATTGATTGTTAAACTTTCACTTATGAACTTACTTTGTTTTTTCCCGTACGCGCTTCGGCGTGATGTGCGCCTTCGTCAGTGGTGTGAGACAGAATGTTCGGCACTTGTAACAGTTTTTTGGTTGGTTGGTTGGGTGGGTGGGGGGGTGGAAGGGAATTGGCGCGGGGATCCGAATTATTGTATGTTTTATGTATAATTGTGTCAAAGAGTGCGTGTGATTTAAAGTGTAATTGGTCGTTAAGTATGTTGTTTGGTTGTGTTGTGTAGTGTTTGTATATTTCATATTGTTCTGTAGTGTACACTACTTGCCTAAAAGTCGGAAACTTAACACAGCAGAACAATATGAAATATACAAACACTACACAACATAACCAAACAACATACTTAACGACCAATTACACTTTAAATCACACGCACTCTTTGACACAATTATACATAAAACATACAATAATTCGGATCCCCGCACCAATCCCTTCCCCCCCCCCACTCAACCTACCAACCAAAAAACCATTACAAGTGCCGGACATTCTGTCTCACACCGCTGACGAAGGCGCACATCACGCCGAAACGCGTACAGTAAAAACAAAGTAAGTTCACAAGTGAAAGTTTAACAATCAATATTATGAATATTACTACCAAACCAGAATTACTATACATGCTTACATGGGTACTGGTACCCTATCTTTAACAATTTTTGCTTAATTTTTCAATGAAATAAGCTCTACTTCAGCAAAATGAAATAAAATGTACTGATATTATATTCTGATGAGAAGAATCAGGAATCTCATTGTGATGAGCATTGCCACATGCCACTTTCTTCATTGTAAAGTGACCAATGACTCCATCATTACCATATTATTCTATTATAAGTTTGTAGGAGATTCCCTTTTCAGTGGATTCACAGGTTAATGCTGATTACCAATCGTGAGTTATAGGCTTCTTTACACAGAAGCATGCATGGGTGGGATTGTTACAAATAAACAGAATAATTTGAAAGTCTTTAGAAGAATTTCATTCATTGAATTAGTTGTTTTACTATTCTATTGTAATTAAATTTGAAGTGATTCCTTATGCAGTGGAGTAAATATTTATTTAAGTTCATTTTATACTTTATCTTTACCAGAGGCGGATTTACATTGTGAGGGGCCCTGTGTGCTGAGCATTTTGGGGCCCCCTAGTCAAAAACGAAAAACTAATTATGTCACAACAGATTTACAGTACAATTGTTCAGTTTTATTTATAGTGTGTGAAAATAAGAACTGTAGAAAAATAAAAATATTTTCTTGGTCTATATATAAGAAAGTACAAAAATAATTAAAGATTGTAAAAAAAGGATCTAAGGTGCTTAATTTAAATCGAAGTAATAGATTCAAATAATACACAAGGCTTTAGACACACAGTTTACTGAATTATCAAATTGTTTATTCTAAAACACAAATCTCAAACTTTAACAATTTTAAACAAGTATGTTTTATTTGATTTTTACTCTAAGTTAAATGAACTTTTTTCTAGCTTTATTTCTTACAAAATTGTCTATCAATTTGTCATAATTTCTTTCTTTCAAAGCCTCATTTTCTATATATAAAATTGCTAAGCTACTTAAGTGTTCTTGGCATAAAGATGATCTAAAAAATGTTTTTACTCTTTTCAAAGCACTGAAGGAATGTTCTCCTGATGCATTTGAAATCGGAAGTGTCATGAAGATCTGTAGAATAGTTTTGACATTAGGAAACGTTGCACTTAAACCATTATTTATAATTCTGTATAAATCCACAGGTGATTTAAACCATTTTGGTTTAATTTCAGTCTCTTCTTCTTCCTTACTATCACTTGATAAGGACTTTTTCTTGGTGTTTGTTTCGTTTTTTTCTTCCTGTTGTTTCTTTTCCTTCATATCACATTTTGACTTTGACTTATCATCTTCTTTCACTAAATACAAAAAGTGACGAAGTTCGTCTTCAAAATAGTTTGCGTCTATATAATCAGAGTACATTTCAATTAGTTTCTCAATATCGGTAGATGCTGGGTCAGTATCACTGTATTCATCAGAGTCAGGTAAGATACATTTAAATAAATCAAATATGTTTTTTAAGGCTTCTGATCTCCTCTGAAGTTGGACAACAAGCTGGTCGCACATACTGTTATAAGTTTCAACAATAAACTTCTGAGAGCCTTCCAACACTGTGTCATTGCTGGTGTCTTCAGCAATGTACAATTTTTTATAGATTTATTCATTAAAAAATCCAGTTATAAAGGGGCCCGCTTTATAGCGGGGCCCTATGCGAGCGCATACTCTGCATACCTTTAAATCCGCTACTGATCTTTACTAAAAACATTTGCCATAGCTCTCCATTAATGATCTACAGCTTCCAGACTAATGCTAAATGACAGAGTGCTAAATTATCAGTTTTATGTAGGTATTTCATATAATTGACTGATAATAGAAACATGTTTTTTTTTCTGAAAGCAAACGTAATAAACTGAAAAAATAATGTGCATATACTGCAAGGCCATGTATGATGTATCTGATATTTATTGTACTTATTTTCAACAAAACTGTATATGATTTCATGTTTTTTTGTAGGGTGTTTACTCTACCTTACAATGCATTTTTCCTTAGCTGAATCATAACATACACAAAGCATACTATAATGAACTGGGTACACAGAAAAGCGTGCAACTACTACTACTACTACTACTAATACTACACAATGCCTGCAGTAGTTATAAACATACTGCCTGCTTCTATAACAATTCTGAACCACCTGTTGTGTTGGCAGGCACCTCAGGAGCAACTGAAGTGTATGTGCATTATGTATTTACACAAAGCAACATATACACTTTTAATTTACATCTCATCTCAACTAATGGTAGATAGACAATAGTTTATATTGATTCTCATATTGTTTCTGTTAAATCTTCTTGCTGTATGCAATAATTATCAACTGCCTATATTGTCCATTAGTTCATTACTCTTCATTCTGGTCTGCTTTCAACCCTTCTTCTACACTGCTACTTAAGTTCTGTGTAGGTGCAACACCACAGATTGTGAATTAAATGATCCATGCAGCTTAAACAAATTTTCTTCTATAAACTTTCTTCTGTACTTACATCCTTCATTACTTTTCCCTATGATAATAGCCTTTTTAATAATGATTTCCCATTATACTGTATAATGTATGCATAAAAATGTCCAATTCCTTCTCCAGTTTTTCTCTCCCATATTTTTATTCTCTCCCATTATATAGGGTTGCTAAGTCTCCTGTTTTGTATGGGAACTCTTGTATTCTACTGACTTCTTAATGCATAAGCTACCAAAAACATAAATAAAAGTAGGTTTAAATAAGAACCTTGACAGGCTATACAAATTTTATAATTATGAATTGTTAATTTGAATATAAATGTTTTAACAATTTTTTAAAATTCCAAATTCCATTCATAGTAAAAATAACACAACAGTCTTCCATATTTTGGGAAAAAGAGTTGACAATCTTCCCACCCCTTTTTGGATTTCCACTTTAGTCTTCCTTGGATTAATGTTCACTACAAGATATTCTTTACAGATGTTATTTTGTGTGTTCATGCTTTGTTCCATAGACATTTGTCACTATAGACATAGTGATTTTATCTGCATTACACAATATTTTCTTCCTTTAGTAGATGTTCAAGTTTGTAGTTCATTATAATGTGGTAAGTTCCACTATCAATTCTAAGTACACCATAAAATTACCTTATTACTTTTCTCTCAAAAATGTTTTGAGTCCCTTCTGGTCATTAGTCATATATTGCTGCCATACATTAACACTTGTCTAATCAGATATGTAGATATCTGGAGTTTTGCTTCTTATCTGTTTAGAATGTTTGAAATCATCATCTTACTGTGTCAGTAGCAAAAACAGTTTTTGCCATATAGATTTTACACTTTGTCATTCTCTTCCACATAAGTTAATTTTAAATCATGCACGGTGTTGTGTTTCAAAAATGAAACTCATAAAGAGTCCTGATAAGAACTAACTGAGGCACAATAGTCATTGTTGGTGCTTGATTGTGGCATACTATGGGGCTTTGAGAGAAGCGACTGCTGTCATTTAGTTAATTGTGAAAATAGCTATCCAGGGGTAAGACATGGACCCACCAGCTTTTCCCTATCTTTCTGTACAGATTTTATACTTTGTCTTTCTATTGAGGACAATGTTACAACACCTGCAATTTATTGGTAAACATATAGTCTTCCAATGGACTCTGGACCATTGTGGGGTCAGGGGAACAGAATTGTCAAGGAGGTGTTGTACATGGCCCTGAAACAGCCTCACTTCTGATCCCTACTTCTATTGGGATGTGCTTAAGAAGGTGGCTACCTTCGTAACCAGGGCTCACAAAGCAATATCTCCAACAGTTCACCTTGGGCAACTCCCCAACCTGCAGGGTGTGTTGAGCGGGTGAGGAAACCTTAGAGCACATTCTTCATTGTCCATCTCTAAGAGGTGCTAAGAGCGGGGTTGGGGGAGGGAATGTTGTCTCAAATACTGAAAGACAGAGGATTTTGGGCACAGGCAGCAGCAGTATGTAGTGGACATTGGGCTGTCAGGGTCATATAGCCCTGGGTGCTTGAAAGAATAAGTAAGTAGTAACAATAAAACCATTCATAATCTTTTAACTTATTTGAGCTGCTAGGGATGCCTCATTGTAATGTAAGAGAAATGTTTGGCTTAGACAGAAAAAACTACATAATTAACTACACTGTCAAGCCAAAAACAGTGTTGGTAGTAACAATACAAGTAAAGTAAACATACACTAAAAGTAATGCACTTAAATTATAGGACATGGTTTCATATGCAGAGTCACTGGTTTTAATTATGACTATTATGAGACTCCAAAATAAGACTGATAAGTTTCATTTTTCCCTTGACTATCTGTTTCATGAACCATTTTTCTCATATGATTTTGAGCATCTGTAAATACCAGCATCTTAAATCTTGTGACTTTAGTTTGCACTGTGTCAAAACGTTAAACATACTGTTACGTTCTATTACTTTACCTTACTAATTTCCACGCACCTGCCCTGATTACACTTTACACTGACTTACCAAAACAGAAGACTCCAAATTACTCATAGGTCGCCACCAATATCTTTAAAGGACAGATATGGAGACCTTAAAACACTTTCACTTACTTACCAGGTTCATTAGGCGAAATTTTCCATACGGGATAGGTGATGTTAATTTGGCGTAATAATTGACTTAACGCATGGTTACGCTATTAATCCATTTTATTCATTTTATTCATTTTAAAAGTTATTTATTCTCTGCATGTAATTCTTTTTTATAAAATACTAGTATGACTTCTCTTTTATATAGTCTTACAAATTTAAACAAATTTGAACATTAAAAACATGACTACTACCAACAAAATTTAGCATTCATTTTTCTTTGACCTTCATTAATTACCATTACATACAACTGGTTAATTAAACTACAAGTTATTAATTACTTAGATTATGTAAGGACAACCCAGTACTTATGCATACGCTCATTCACACAATATTAAATTCTTGGATTTCGTTGTCCATGACGTGTCCGTTACTTAACTAAATATCACTATAATATTGACGACTCGGAACACAATGTTTTTTATAAGTAAAAACGTAAAGTTTTACCTTACAGCCTAAACCGGCTTTCACCTATAGAAGGCTTCATCAGAGGCTGTCGTTAGTAGCGCTGCTCGTCTTGTTGTTGGCGACGAGAAAGTGTTTCGAAAGATTGAAGTTGTGTGTGTGTGGTGAGATGTGTTCGAATAATGCGTGCGATTTGAATTGTGTCTGTTCGTTTAGGATGTCGTTTTTATTTGTTTTTGTGTGTTTGTATATTTCTAATTGTTCTAGAGTGTCTAGTTTTCGGTCTTTTGTGTGTACGTGTAGTATGTTCATGTTATTGTCGATGTTTTTATATGTGTGGTTTGCTTCAATGAGGTGGTTTGCGAAGGTAGATTCTGTAGTGGTGTGGAGTGCTTTTGTGTGTTCAATGTATCTCTGTTTGAAGCTACGTCCTGTCTGGCCTATGTAGAATTTACTGCAATTTGAACAATTTAGTTTATATACACCGGGTAGATCGAATTTGTTTTGTGCTTTGGGCATGCGTTTTGATAGTGTGTGTTCTGTTTTGTTAGTAGTTTTGTAAGCGATTCTGTATCCTGCTTTTTTGAATTTGTGGGCAATTTTTTCTGTTTGTTTGTTGATGTATGTTAGTGTTATGAATTTGTTGTTTTCTGTCTTTGTCTGTTGTTTGTTTTGTGTTTTGTGTAGGAGTTTACTGACTATTGTTCTGTCATAACCGTTAGATTCTGCTAGATATTTTATCGTGTTTAGTTCGTCTTTGTAGTCTATTTCATCTAAGGGGATGTTGTTAAGTCTATGTATCCTGGTTCTAAAAGCAGCTAGTTTGTGTTGTATTGGGTGATTGGAGGTGTTGTGTATTAGTGTGTCAGTTGTAGTTGGTTTTCTGTATATACTGAATTTGTGCCTGTGTTCTAGTTTTGTGATGGAGAGGTCTAAGAAGTTTATGGTGTTGTTGTGTTCGTATTCGGCAGTGAAGGTTATGTTTTTATGTATTTTGTTTATGTGCGTTAGTAACTGTTCACATTGTCTTTTGTTTCCCCTGTATAGTATTAGAATGTCATCAACGTATCTGTGCCAATATAGTATTTTATGTGAGTGTCTGTCATTGTTTGTAAGTATTTTTGTTTTTTCTAAGTGTTGGAGGAAGACTTCTGCTAGAATGCTGGATATGGGGGAGCCCATGGGTAGGCCGTCGTTCTGTGTGTAGTATTTATTGTTATAAGTAAAGTAGTTTTGTTTTGTGATAATGTTCAGAGTTTCTGTTATTTCATTGATAAGTTCGTCTGGTGTGTTGTTCTGTTTGAGTTTGTTTTGTAGGATGGTGATTGTTTCAGAGATGGGGATGTTTGTGTACAGGTTTTTAATGTCAAAGGAGGCTAATGTGGCGTTATGGGGGATGTGTATGTCTTTTATTTTTGTTACTAGGTCAGTGTTGTTTTTTACTGCAATGTTGTTGTCTATTTGTGTGTGTTGTCTAATAATTTTGTGTAGATATTTTGCCAGTTTGTGTGCAGGGGCATTACGGTAGTTGATAATGGGGCGGATCGGAATGTCTTCTTTATGGATTTTGGGAAGCGCTTGGAGTGTAGGTGCTGATGGTCGGATTTGTTTCATGTAGGGCTTTTGTTTATGTGTCATAATGTGTTTGGCTTTGTTGACTATTTGTTTTACTGAGTTTTGGTATCTGTCGGTGGGGTCGTGTTTTAGTTCTGTGATGTTGTTCTGTTCTATGAAGTCTTGTACTTTTTTGTGTAGGTGGTCTGTGGGGATAATTACAGTCGTGTTGCCTTTGTCAGCTTTTACAAATGTGATGCTGTGTTTGTGTGCCTTTTTCCTCAGTTTGATGGCTGTGTGTATTTCTGAGTTGTGGTTGTTGTTGTCTGGTGTCTTATGTACTCCTATTGTGTTGTTTATATTATGTCTTAATGTGTCTTGATGCTCTGGTGCTGTGTTTTGTATATTTGTTTCTGTGTCAATTATGAGCTTTGTTAGTGTTTGGTTGTTATGTTTGTAATGTATGTTATGTTTTAGGCCTTTATCAAGGAGTGTTTGTTCGTTTTTTGTGAGTGTGACGTTCGTGAGGTTTACTGTACGTGGGTAGAATTTGTGCGAGGGAATTATATCTGTTTTGATTGGTGTCAGGTTTTTTATTTTTCTGTCGTGTTTTGTCTGTATGATATGTATTTGTTTTTTTGTCCATTCATTTGTGTGATGTATTAGTTCAGTCATGTAATTGTGTCCGTACGTGTTGGCGATATGTAGGTGTAGTGTTAATGCTTTGCGGTTAAGAGCGTCTTTTTTCTTATATAGTTGTTTAATTGATTCTTTTATGTATGTTCTTTGTGCGATGTTTTGTGTTATTCGGGCGGCCTGGTTGTTATGTTTAATTTTGATTTGGGCATATTTAGGTGTTAGTGAATTGTTTATGCATGTTTTGTTGAAGTTTATGTGAGCTACAATCTTTCTAACCTTCAAAGTTGTGAACTTGTGAAATCCAAGAATTTAACTCAGCAAGACGAGCCAACGTCCAAGCGTACAAGTTCACAACTTTGAAGGTTAGAAAGATTGTAGCTCACATAAACTTCAACAAAACATGCATAAACAATTCACTAACACCTAAATATGCCCAAATCAAAATTAAACATAACAACCAGGCCGCCCGAATAACACAAAACATCGCACAAAGAACATACATAAAAGAATCAATTAAACAACTATATAAGAAAAAAGACGCTCTTAACCGCAAAGCATTAACACTACACCTACATATCGCCAACACGTACGGACACAATTACATGACTGAACTAATACATCACACAAATGAATGGACAAAAAAACAAATACATATCATACAGACAAAACACGACAGAAAAATAAAAAACCTGACACCAATCAAAACAGATATAATTCCCTCGCACAAATTCTACCCACGTACAGTAAACCTCACGAACGTCACACTCACAAAAAACGAACAAACACTCCTTGATAAAGGCCTAAAACATAACATACATTACAAACATAACAACCAAACACTAACAAAGCTCATAATTGACACAGAAACAAATATACAAAACACAGCACCAGAGCATCAAGACACATTAAGACATAATATAAACAACACAATAGGAGTACATGTAAGGTAAAACTTTACGTTTTTACTTATAAAAAACATTGTGTTCCGAGTCGTCAATATTATAGTGATATTTAGACAATATTAAAATTTTCCCCCTAATATAGAGATCTCTTTATATTAAAATTTATATAACGTTACGTGGCCGTCGGTGTCTCCTCCAATCACATGTCCCACTTCGGATGTTTTGTCTGTTCACCACATTTTGTCACAGTCGAATTATTCACATTTAACGGTTAACTTTAGTGTTGTAAGTTAGTTAGATCACTTCCAATTATACTTTTAACACATTTTTACGAATTTTAAAAGGTTTTCGGCTCACGAGGTTATACATAACCTCGCCGCAGCCGCCGCTACGTACAACCAACACTGTTCTTTATTCACATTCTCATATGCGGGTGAGATGGAAACTGTCCCCAGCCGGCGACGCACACCACTTCTCGCATCCGTTACCTTCAGATGTTATTTGCTGACTGCCCTGTCCTATGCACACACAGCGCTGAGGTATTTCTTCATACGTGACCAAACCCTGAGAACGTTGGCCGCCTGAGTGCGCGTGTGTCTGGGAACGCGCACCCCTGTTGACAATTTTTACATTCCTGTACCACACCAAGACAGTCTCGACGCTAAAGTCAATTCACCATATATTCTTTGTCACAATTTCCAATGCGTACCTTACACTGACGATTACCGAATAGTACAAAGATTGGTTTAAAATAATTAAAATTTGTTTTACCCCTTTTGCCCCGTTACAATACCCCCCCAATGAGAGGTTTTCTGCCAAAACAGAAAAACTCTCATTGCTAACCCCTAAGAGGATCAGTGAGGATATGGTGCCAACAACCCCCCTTTAATTTCTTAACACATCATGGGTAAACTACCCCCTAGCTCGGCGACTATGACTGCATCTGAACGAGATTACTGGACTTCTCTAGTTCGAGATCCCAACACCGTAAAGTCGGACAGTTACTCACCACAGTACCACCTAACCTTGCAACATTCTGAATAAAATTCCAAAACTGGCTTTATACCATACCAGATCCTCAACCGATATATCACCCCTTACATACATACTGGGTTGCCTTTAGCAAGTACTGGGTGCATACACATACTCATTATTATATTAAACACAACATCTACATCCTACTTCTCGATCTACTTCTCGAAATATTTTATATTTTAAATCCAATTCCATTTTTCAACTTATAATTGTTTGACTTACGTTATTGTTTCAAATCAAATTAAAGTGTTTAAATTTCGTTCAAATAATGGAATAAACCCAAGTCCCTTATCAAAGATTCCCCTTTTAAGATAATTCATATTATTTACTTTAATTAATTAATTTAATCATAATTTTTAAAATTCCAAAATTCTTCAAATGAATTTATTTTATATCTACTCTTACCTAGACATTAACAATCATAATAAACAAAACAAAACAAAACAAAACAAACAACTTCTTTCTATTATAAATGCCCTTATCACTACATCTGTTTACAAACATATAATATGAACAATATAAATCAGTTAATACAGTATCAACACACTCAATTATCAATATATCTGGAACATGATAACACAACAGACTGTACCTTAAAACCTCAAAACAAAACATTTTTTTTTCATAATTAAACAAAAATGTAATAAAATGTAATAATGTTTTATTAAACATATACTCTGGCAATTAATAGAAAGAAAATTATAAAATAACATTACACTGATTGTTAAAAGAACGTTATACAGTTCACACCAGTCATCAGGTGATGTCTTACCAACAGGTGAATGACCTTTATATAGGCCCACTACATACAAATAATACAATGTAAAATACATAATATATGTTTATAATTCCTACACTTTAACATAGTAAAATAATAACATAATAAAACATAACAAACACCTCATATCCTAGAATTAATCATTTCCAAAACCAGTAAATTATCTATAAAATTATCATATAGAGCATAACATATTTAAATCAATTACTTTCAAACAAATTATCTACTGTAATCATCTGCCTTTAGCATAGTAACTCTTGACTCAAAATAAAATCATGTAATTAGCTCATTAGCTCATCAGCATCATTCAGTTTAAAGTTTTAATTCGTTACTCCCCTGAGTAACCTCCTTACCACACACACACTATGGCTCCCCCTGGACTGTAGCGCCCAGTTGCCTCCACAAGAACGGACGTTTTTTGGGGGTAGACGCTGCCTACCCCGTTCTTGCTTCGGCCTTACAAAACATTCGGTATTACTGATGTCCAAGGACACCAGTAATCCTACTAAACTTAGGTATATGCCCTTAAACGGTCTACCATCCCATTCGATGGATAGCCGCTGTTCCATAGTTCTGGTGATTCCCCTGATTTACCCCCCCCCCCCGGTTAATTTCTAAATTCACCTCTTACAACGATAACAGCTATGGTCAGTTTAGGCAGAACGTGACGCAATGAGCCCTGACCATAGCTGTCAAAGCTGAGCCAATTCCACAGTCAGGGTTTGGTGAGGCCGTGACCGCCCGAAAATTGGGGAATCACTTTAAAAAACAACATATAATTCATGTTTAAGATTCCTACACACTAACATAACACATAATAATATACAACATAATTGACACTCAAATTGACCATTAACATCATTACATTAATATAAACAATTGACCTTTAAATTTGCATATAAAATTATAAACATTACCACTTGAACTTTCTATTTTATACCTTTAATTATTTCTCATTTATTGTACCATTAAATTCTCTAAAATTTCAAATTTATTATTAACATTCATTTTACATCACATTTCATATATTATTACATTTACACTATGAATTTCTGTTTAACATTTTCATTATCAGTTGGTTTGGGTGATTCTCAGTTATTCATAATGATTCGATTTATTAAAAAAGCACTAAAATATAACCTTACCCCCTTCTTCCTTCTAACAATCACTAACAGATTTACATAGGGTGACACAAATCTCTCCATCAAATTTACTCCCATTAACTTACTACGCTAACTCACCTCACATCATTCTATTCTTATAACAAAATAACTGCTACCCTCTTTGTACTTAGGATGTGTGTTCCCTTCCCTTACTCATTCCCTTATTAGTTCCTGGCCTCTCCCAGGTAACTTCGCCAACGCTCATATGGTTCACCTCCCGCCACAATGCCTTTCGTTGAGGACTCCTTACCACACCACCCTCTTTACAAAACTTCACCATCATCTATTTATTCCCCAATTACATCACTCTCATTACTCTACATATATGCACTAATGCCACTGTGTCCCTACTACTGACCCATTTCTGTATTATTTTTATTCCAGAATTCCTATTCTGTCTAACACCCATTTAAAATTAACTCTGACTGACTCAAATGCCTTATTGAAATAATTATTGACACCCAAACTCCATCTTTTACAATATTTTACATTAATATGACCATTGAAAATTACATTAGAAAACTCATAACTCTCTCAAATTAGTTTCATCATTTATTGTAAACCTTTAAAACTCATTTAAAATTTTATTATTCAAACATTTAAACATTTTACTTTATTTAAATTGCATTATAAAATTCATACTTACATTACATCACTCAATTGAATAAATACATGATTCGTGTCATTAATTCCAAATATAAACAATTCATCACCACAAATATCACGTACAACCATATGTACCTTCTGAAACATTTTAACAACCATATGACTCCACAACTTAACACATTTTACATTTATTCATTTACTATTTATTATCAAGTTTAAATCATATAAAATCATTTAAATTCATTATCAAAATCTCTTTATACAACATTTTAAATTAATCAATTAATTCATCTCAAATTATTTAATTCAATCAATTATTGAAAACACAAGTTATTTTAATTACTTTACTCCAAAACAATTACAGTTCATTTATTACAAACTCTCATTATTTATTTAATCTGATAAAATATTCTTATTCTTGAAGTCATTTTCTACTACATACCCACATTGTTTACATAAAATACATTTTACAACACAAACACAATTAATTTCACTATAAATTTATTTACAATTCTTCGTCATTAATTTCCTGTTTACCACACCTCATTTCGTAAGTTAGCTAGGTCATCACCATAAACTAAAATAATTAAAATGTCCATTCACTGATTTTTTATTTAACCCCCATCATCATATAATAATCTGATCTTATGACTACGCCATTCATTTACAATTAAATACATATTGCTATTATAATTATAATAGTCATCATTATTACTTTTTTTCATTGTATCAATACTATTGATAATACAAATATTATAGCATACTATCAACTCAAAATTCCTGTCGACATCGGGTATGGTAATTTCTCCTTTAGTATTTTCTGTTAAAGTAAGGTAAGTTACATTATCATCATCAACTACTGCTGCTACATCAGTTTCAATACAAGGTAAGTACTCACTATAATTATCAACTGTCTCTCTATTCACTCTCTCTCTTAATTCAGTATAACTCCTCCCAACCTCAAACAACTCTATCTTCCTATCACCATACCTCTCTCTCTCTCTCTCTCTCTCTCTCTCTCTCTCTCTCTCTCTCAAAATATCCCTCATCATAACCCCAAGTCACACTCTCTCTCTCAATATATACAGGGGGCACTAAATCATAAAAACACCTCCTGGTCTTTCCAGGTACACCACCAAAATTCAAAGGACAATTATTTGTAGATCTTTCATCTACCAAATATACTCGTGAAGACCCTTCTTCACCCCCAACAACACCACGGGAAAAATTTACCCCCTGCAACCCCTCTACCTGTAAACTCTCTTCATACTCTCTCTCTAACTGATAAACACTTGTTTCTACCCCTTTACAACCCATTACTCTCTCACTCTCACTAACTATCTCACTAACTATCTCTACATCATCACTATCTATTTTCATTATATCGCCTTTAAATAGCTCGTTTTCCACTATCTTATCACTATTACTTATTAATTCATCTTTACCTCTGTCACTTACCTTTGTATTAACTATCTGATTTACTTTACTTTTAATCTGTTCCTCTACTGACTCTATCACTTGTTCCTTAAATGTCATTAACAGTTCGTTAATTTCACTTAGCTGTTTATTCAAATTACTTTCGTTTTTTATATTTTGTTGTTCAATCTCACCCCTTAATTCATTAAATTTTTTATCATTGACATCGAAACGATTATTGATGTCGCTACTTATTTCATTAAATCTAGTGTCAAACTTATTAATTTGTTCATCAAATTTAGCGTCAAAACGATTAGACATTTGATTAGACATCAGTTTATTCTCCCCCATTATCTCACGAAACCAATTTCTCGTTTCATTATCAGTTTTATTACTTTCCCTAGACGAGACGGGAGTTGAAAGAACTCTCACCTCATCCATAACAGGTGATTCTGTCCAGCTTTCTTTATTTACTCTAGGAGTTTCTGACTGAATTTCTGATTCACTTACAACAGTTGAGTCAGACAAACTGACTTTGTTTTCCGTATTTTCCATTTTTATGAATTTAATTATTCTTTAATCAAATAATTAATTACTTATTTACTATCTAAACAAAATCTCATAACTTTGACTCACAGTGTTTTACATCTTAACCTCTAATCACAAATCTCATAATTTTTTACTATTACAAAAACCGCTTATTATCACCACCTATTACGTACTTCGAATCAGGCCTAAACCCATATGAATAGATTCATCTGAGTTATACTGGCAGGGATCGCCATTTGTTACGTTCTATTACTTTACCTTACCAATTTCCACGCACCTGCCCTGATTACACTTTACACTGACTTACCAAAACAGAAGACTCCAAATTACTCATAGGTCGCCACCAATATCTTTAAAGGACAGATATGGAGACCTTAAAACACTTTCACTTACTTACCAGGTTCGTTAGGCAAAATTTTCCATACGGGATAGGTGATGTTAATTTGGCGTAATAATTGACTTAACGCATGGTTACGCTATTAATCCATTTTATTCATTTTATTCATTTTAAAAGTTATTTATTCTCTGCATGTAATTCTTTTTTTATAAAATACTAGTATGACTTCTCTTTTATATAGTCTTACAAATTTAAACAGATTTGAACATTAAAAACATGACTACTACCAACAAAATTTAGCATTCATTTTTCTTTGACCTTCATTAATTACCATTACATACAACTGGTTAATTAAACTACAAGTTATTAATTACTTAGATTATGTAAGGACAACCCAGTACTTATGCATACGCTCATTCACACAATATTAAAATTTTCCCCCTAATATAGAGATCTCTTTATATTAAAATTTATATAACGTTACGTGGCCGTCGGTGTCTCCTCCAATCACATGTCCCACTTTGGATGTTTTGTCTGTTCACCACATTTTGTCACAGTCGAATTATTCACATTTAACGGTTAACTTTAGTGTTGTAAGTTAGTTAGATCACTTCCAATTATACTTTTAACACATTTTTACGAATTTTAAAAGGTTTTCGGCTCACGAGGTTATACATAACCTCGCCGCAGCCGCCGCTACGTACAACCAACACTGTTCTTTATTCACATTCTCATATGCGGGTGAGATGGAAACTGTCCCCAGCCGGCGACGCACACCACTGCTCGCATCCGTTACCTTCAGATGTTATTTGCCGACTACCCTGTCCTATGCACACACAGCGCTGAGGTATTTCTTCATTCGTGACCAAACCCTGAGAACGTTGGCTGCCTGAGCGTGTGTGTGTCTGGGAACGCGCACCCCTGTTGACAATTTTTACATTCCTGTACCACACCACGACAGTCTCGACGCTAAAGTCAATTCACCATATATTCTTTGTCACAATTTCCAATGCGTACCTTACACTGACGATTACCGAATAGTACAAAGATTGGTTTAAAATAATTAAAATTTGTTTTACCCCTTTTGCCCCGTTACAATACTACTTACTTCTGATTCCCTTCTACATATTCCCACCTCTGTTTATTTGACTATCTCTGACAATTTTCTTAAGTATGATGTTAAACAACAGAGCTGAGAGGGAGTTTCCTTGTCTCAGACCTGTTCTAACGTCGAAGTCTCTCAATGTTTCTTCTCTAACCCTTACATTACATTTAGTCTTCTTCCATATTATGAATACTAAGCTGGTCAACTTTAAAGGCGCCCTGACTCCTCCAACACTTCCAGTAACCTGAATTCCATTAACTCTCTTGACTGAATATAATGTTTTCTTAAATCTACAAACAATACAATAGCTAGAATTCTGTGCTTGTAACAAAGTTAATTTTAAAAATTTTTTAATTTTATTGTAATAAAGTTATACCTATAAAAGTAATTAACCATAAATATTCAAGTAACTTACTGATAATAGCCTTGATGGCTCAAAAATTTAATCAGAGTTTAACAGAAAAAAATAATTTTCTGAAACTATCAAGTTTGTTTTATAATATATTATTAGTAATACAAATACGTATACAATAGCCATATTTTTATTTAGTTGAAATTTTAAATGATATATTTCTTTTCGATTTCAGATGTATCAAGGTATGGCTACAACACAAAAAAGAATAACAAAGACAAGAAGTCACAAGGGTAAGAATAAGTGACTGCAACGTGGAAACAGAGTATACTTTCATTTAAGAGTTCCTGACGCATTCTTGATCAGTGTTATATTGTGTAACAAGTTTATTCTGCTATTTTTACCAAAGTTACACTCTTTTGTGGATACATATATATTGTTTTTGAACTCACTCTGATTTGTTGTCAGGTAGTGAAGATTTATGATCAAAATGAATAGATCAAAAAATAAGAGTATATTTAAGGAAAATGCTATATAGAAAACATGTAGAAAAGAATCGTTGAGTATCTTATGCATGAGTTAGGACATGAAGTATCTTATGCATACTACACTTAATGAAATTTTATAATATAGTATAATGATTGTGTGTGTGTGTATGTGTGTGTGTGTGTGTGTGTGTGTGTGTGTGTGTGTGTGTGTGTGTGTGTGTGTGTGTGTGTGTGTGTGTGTGTGTGTGTGTGTGTGTGTGTGTGCCCTTAGTTCTAGGGGGTTAGTATTTAACTGTTTCTAATTCAAATGTATACTTATATTTATTACATATGGAATTATTCCAGATCTTGGAACTAATTTCTCTGGTGTTTAGACCCTTCTTTCAGACTTCTCATTGTTCATCAAACTGCCAGCCGTCCAGACGTAGCTTCACAAAATTTAGTTCACTAACATTTTTGTTACATAATTTCAGCTTTAATCAGCTATCAGGATGTTAAAAACATTTACATAAAATTCAGGCAATGCTTGTAGCAGAAAGAAGATAGATTTATAAAAACGTTGTATATTATGAAACAGAGCTGTGGAGGACAAGGCACAATGTTAAGCGGTTATTTCTAAACGTTAATTTGAGTTCACCAGTTTATCTTTATAACTGAAAGAAAATCAAATTTTATTAAAAACATCAAATGCATTTTCTTGTACTCTGGTATACTCCCAGCTCCCCTTTTTACCATCCTTACCTCAGTTTTTAACTTGATGTGTAACAATCATCTTAATAGCATAAGCAAAATAGTTGCCTCATGTATAATACAATTTCACCAGAAATTCTGAAGTGTCAGTTATATTTTTTATATCTTTTGCTTCTTTTCAGATATTAGTAATTTGTCATTAGTATGTTGTTATTTTCAATTCAAGATAGGAGAAAGAAGTTAAATGTTTTTGACACTCACTTTATGCTCTGTGATCGTTGAAGGATCTGTATTAAAAATGAAAGTGTATGTAACGTACTGGTACTACATATTATGTACATATCAAGTCGCTCATGGTTCATCACAATTATGAAACAGTGCTAGAGAAGAGTGTGTTGTCAAAATACTGTGTGCATTTTGGTGTTGCATTTATTAAAGAAATTGAAGTAACTGTCAGTGAAGCTTAACCATTATGCAGTTGGACAAAGTAAACCTACTATTTGCCTTGATGTTAACTGGCAAATAATAAGTCTGAATACTGCCCCCTTTTCTTGGTTTTGGCTGTTTTCTGTCTTTTAATTGAAATTATGTACATTTTAAGATGCAGTTGGTTTAAAATTATATCTGCCACAAAAGATCAGAGAAATGTCTGCAAGTAAAGGATAAAATAATTGGTGATGATAAGAAGAAAAAACTATTTTCAGATTTATATTCTGTGCAAGACAACAAGATGAATAAGATGAATATGTTTTTAAGATGCATAAAAAAAGAAAGCATGCAAAAAGAAAATGAAAATGAATTAGTAACTGTGGTCTTCTTGAAAGAAAATATTGTGTGTACCGAAGTTTACTGAAAATATGTGTACACTTGTGTAATTTGCCTTCCTACATTTTATACAGAGAGGTGGTTTTTCAATAATTGTATTCATATAGTTCATGCTGTATTAGAACTTTTGAGACATGCAAAAAGAGGAAGAAGGATATTAAAAGAAAAGACTCAAATACAGAGAAAAATATGGAATGAAGCTAAAACTTAACCACTGTCAGCATTAACAGTAGTGTTCTCTGAATTTCTGTGTTGCTAATAGAGTAGCAGAATTGTTGGAAACAAAATCTAACCTATGTAACCATATCTCAAAACATAAGTAAAAGTGTACAGATACATAACTTAGTGTACACAAATAGAAACAGTAGAGTAGGTATCTTAAAAAGTATTCTGTTTTACTGATTGCGAAGACTTGAATTAGAATAAGTTTTTAAACTCTGAAATCAAAGGAAAATGCAAAACAAAAAACTAATAAATTATGATTCATATTTTATATGTGGGAAAAGTTCAGCATAATTGGGTTAACACTCTACATAAAGTGTGTTGATTAGATTTAGTAAAACATGTATTTTATGTATTTTTAAGAGACACAAATTTCCTCTCTTGTACGTTTTTGTATATAGCAAATTAAGCATTTAAAAAATTGCATAGTATTAATAAAAATAAACATTTTGTAATATTTTGCTGTATATGTATTTATCTTGTGTCCTGAGTAAAGTGTCTTCTTTAACTTAATATACCTACTGTCCAAATGCTTACATTGTGAATTACACCACTGAAGAAAGGCTAAGTGTCAGTTGAAGGGGAGACTGGAGATGCTTAGGATTTAATTGTCCAATGTGTAGGGTGTCTGTCTGAATTTAATTGATAGTTAATGCAGTTGATTGTGTTAGAAGATGTTTCTGATTATTTTAAAAATATCATATTTGATATGAGAGCTGTATAAAGATTTCATTCTAAAGACTGAAAACATAGAGTTTCACTACAAAACATAATGGTTATAAATATATATTAACATGTTGTTATTACATTTTATTTTTTAGTATAGTTCAGAAAGTAATATACACATTATATACAAGGTGCTACCCAAAAGTTCATGTAATTTGAACAGCGTGCATTAACTGGATGAGTATCCCCTTCAACCACTAGATGTAAGCAGTATGCTTCCTGAATCAGAGTGTCAGTAGCAATGAAGCTGAGATGATGGTTTGTTTTGTTTAGTCTGATTTTGTGAGGTTATGTTTCACTTGATTTTCTTTTCAACTGATATGATGGATTTTAATAAGCAATAATTCTGCATCAAAGTTTGTTCCAAACTTAAAAAGACTGTTGCAGAAATCCATCGTATGGTTTAAGACAATGCCATGAGCCAATGCAACATTTTTTTTATGGTAAAAATGCTTCAAGAATGGATGAACATCTGATGATGATGATAAGCTTTCCAGGCGACCTTCGAAAAGCAGAACACCAGAAATCATAGCAAAAGTTTATGAGGCTATCCTTGCAGATCATAGGCGAGCCACGAGGTTTTTTGAGATTGTAGGATAGTCATATGGGAGTGTTCAATGAATTTTGTCCAGTTTGAACATGAGGTTTCTGTGATTCTGTGATTTGTGTCAAGACTTCTGAGTAACAAACAGAAGATCCATCACATTTCTGTCTGTGTAGAATTTATGTAAGTCAGAGACAAACCCAACTTTATCTTGAATATCGCAACTGGTGATGAATCATAGATTTATGATTCCTGAGACTAAGCAGCAATCGTTGCAGTGGAAGTCAAGATCACAGCCACATCAAATCCATGTTGACAATTTTTTTTTTTGACATTCATGGGATTATCCACAAGGAAGTTTACCCCTGGTCAAACCATCACTGACAAGTTTTGCTGTGATGTTTTGAAGTGGTTATCAGAGGCCATCCACCCCAAATGTCAAGAAAAGTAGAACAACACTTAGTTTCTCACACAGTGCACTCACATTTGAGATCTGATAGACATGCATGGAATTATGGGAAAAACTCTGTAATTGCTGTATACATGCTGAAGGGACTAGTTCAAAGGAGATTGTGGAAACTACATAGAAGTTAGGGTAACCAACTATTTTTTTTACCGTTAAATTCCCTAAACATTTTTGGGTAGCACCTCATATGTACAGTAATGTATACATACACATAGTCTGTTTCAATAAGGATTTTGCAACTTTAAATGTATTAAGATAACTACCGAATTTGTTGGGGTGTTGTTTTGAAGCAAATCAATTGAGGTAGCACTCAACAACAACAATGCTGCGATACTGCAGACATCTCACCTGAAGTCAATTTCTTGTAAAACTTAAGCCAGTACATCAGGCATCACTTCTGTAGTTGTGCTATTAATTCAATTTCTCAGCTCAGCAAGATCAGCATTGAAACACTTGATCTTCAATGAAGCCTCCTAAGGAAAAATCAACAGGGGTCAAATCGGTGGAACAAGATGACCATGCAATTGGACCTGCAAAACCAAACCCCCAATCCGTGTTGTTGTTGCCTTTCTTAACAACACTGAGAGATTATATGTTGACTCAGCATGGAAAGAAGGGATACACTGGTCTGAAAATAGAGAGATTGTGCTAGTCAGTGGTGTAGCTAGGCTTTTTGGTGCCCGGGGCAAGAAGATCGTCGGCCGCCTCGCCTTCACAATTAAAACGGGACAAAAGAGAAAAAATGTAGGCCCATCCAGTGAACAAACTACTTAATACGTGCAAATGTGTTGAATTTTATATGAAGCAACTCCAAAAAAGTCTTAAAAATATTTGTTGTCAAAATTAGAAAATTACATATTATAAGTTCAATATTACCGGTATTCTGTTTGTATACATTTATTAGAAACAAATGTAGACTATAAAAAATGTAGTAATATAACAAATTTATAACATAAAAATGTTCTAATAAATATGCGAATTCCTTGTAGGTCTAAAGCGCATCGTAAAATCAATATCCTAAAGCAACATAAAGTTAAACAAAGAACTACATTAAAAGTAATAAAGTAAATCACTTACCATTACAGGTTAATCATTCCGTCTTCTATTAATAAACACGTAATATTTATTTTTAATATTTAATAAATATTTAAAACAAAACGTTCTAAAATGTAACGTCCCTGGTCTTAATTGCTGCAAAGTCGGTTATTAAATCACTAAAATCTAAAGACAAAGCAATGTCATTTTCAATTGAAAGTATCGCTAGACTTGATACCCTGATATCAAGACTTGATGTCCTGAGATAATGTTGATCGTAGTACGATTTAATCAATTTAAGTTTACTAACCGATCTTTTACAAGACAAATGAAATACTGAGAATGAAATACTGTATTGTACCAAGAGGGACAAAGAGCCTCTGATACAGCGTAATTTGTTATCATAATGAACTGTAATTCTGATTCTTGAGTACAAATAGACTAATACTGTTTATCACGCAAGGTGTATGACAACAGACAAGCTGCCTATCAGGAATAGTCATATCAAAGAAACAAGTTGTTTGTACTTTTATAAACTGAAAAGAATTTTTTCAAGTCTAGCTCATTTTGCCGCCCTCCTGGCTATACTGCCCAGGGCGGCTGTCCCCTTGCCCCCCCCCACCTAGCTACGCTACTGATGCTAGTCATTCTAAACCACAGATTTGAGTTTTCAAGCTAAATAATTTAAATATTTGTATTCAATAAATATTACTGCATTCAATAATAAAACACTGTGAAACAATTGGAAGTTACTATAGTCCACTACAAAAGTTTGTATACTCCTATTTAGATAATCATAAAAGATGAATAGACTGATCAATTTCAGTATAGGCTACACAGACGTTTAGGTGCTTTCTTTGACTTATTTATTAGTACTTATATTGAGAATTTATACAACATTATTCTTATGTTATACTAAACATTTGTGTGGGTTTACCATTGTAAACCAATAATTACCAAAACACACTGCCAAAACACATTGTAAACCACTTAACACATTGTAAGCCACACTGCTAAAACACATTTTACCAAAACACGTTGTAAACCAATAATCACCAAAGTTACCAATCATTTGTATTTCATGCAATATGTTGTGAGGAATGTCATCATGGTCAAATGTCTGGTCAATAACATTTTGCTTAAAATAAAAATACATAGAAAATTCATCAATGTGGGTCTTTAAAAACAGTTTAGAATAGGGGACAAAAACAAAACAGTGCTAAGTTTGACTGAGAGAAAATTATTTTACATAAATGATATTGACTTCTTTGAAAGAAGATAAGAAGTTGTAAGGTATACTACCACTTAAAGAATTTCCTGAGCTACCTGTTGTAAAGCTCTCTGCCTGAACTAGTGATTAAAAACCACTACAGAGACAAAAATAAATCAAACAATTTAAGAAAAAAATAAAATATTCATAAACAAATTGGCTCTAAATTATTCACACAAAGCATAAAATTTAAGTACTATTCATAGTTAGTAGGTGCCAAGAATTTTAAATAATTATTCTTAATGCTTACTTTTATTTAAATTATGAGCACCCTTTATAATTTTATAGTATGACATAATTTTGAGAATAAAACTGTTGTGCCAGAATTCTTTACACTGAAAAAATCATTCCACCTAACTTCCTGTTTATATTCACACCATAGGTCATGTTATGAATGACACAAGTTTCCTGGAATTTTTGTTGCCGTTTCTTATTTACTATAGTTAACATTTTTGCTGAAGATTTCTTAAGTCTTGTTCTACTATTGAAGTATAAAACTTGTTTTAATGATTTGCTAACACTTTTACAATGCAGAACAGTAATATTTTAGATAAAAATTTTAAATAATTAAAAAGAAAATGTGCCTTGTTGCCTCAGCCAGCTTTAGCCCATTGTGAGCTTCATCAGAGGGCTACTGTTAATAATGCTGTCATTTCTGTTTTTGGAGATGGCACCATTGTTTGGAAGGTCATTGTTGTATAATTTGTTCAAATAGTATAGGCTATATGTGATTAAATTGTGTCAGTTCATTTAATTGTTGTTTCCATGTGTTTTTGTGTGTTTATATATTACTAATTGTTCGAGTGCGTCTACTGTAGTGGTTTTTGTCCCATTGTGTTTATGTATAGGATTTCTATGTTGATATTGATGTTTGAGCATATATGGTTTAACAGCTTTGTTTGAAGCTGCATACTGTCTGGGCTATGTAGAATCTGTTACATTGTGAGCAGCTTAGTTTGTAAATTGCTAGCAAAATGAAATTTATTTATGGTACCGGTATACTTGTTGATGTGAGTTTTTTGACAGTGTGTTTTGTTTTGTTCATGTTTCTGTATGCAATGCTGTATCCTGCTTTCAAAATATGCATGCTGTTTTGCAATGTGTTTTTGGAGTAGAGATTGTTAATTATTGTTCTGTCATATTTGTTGGCTTCAGATAAATATTTAATTGTTTTTAATTCATCCTGATAGTCTCTCTGTGCTAGTAGGATGCTGTTTAGTCTGTGTATCATGGATCTGAAAGCTGATAATTTATGTTGTACATGGTGTTTTAAGATGTTATGTATCAGTGTGCCACTTGTAGAGGGTAAACAAACTCAAACATAACATAAACAACGTAATAAGAGCATATACAACCCCAAACAGCAAAAACAGCACCACTGAAGTACATACAGCCATCAAAGTGAGTGAAAAGTGAACAAATGCAACACCACTTTTGTAATACCAGATACATACAACAAAAACTACAATAATTATTTCTACTGATGAACTAAACAATAAAGTACAGAGCTTCATAATTAAAAACAACACATAGAAATAAAACATAATCCCTCTGAAAAATACAAAACACAATAAAACAACTGATCATAAAAGCCAAACACAGAATAACAGATAAAAAAAAAACCCTAGCTACATCAAATCAGACCACCAGCCCCCTACTCTCCAGGCGCTTCCTTAAATCCGTAAAGATGATATGCCATTCCATCCCATAATCAAATACCAGAATTCCCCGGTACATAAATTTGCAAACATTTAGACAAAATCATTAGGCAGCACTCACACACCTAGATGAAAATACAATGAAAACAAGACATCATAATAAAAATAAAAAATATGCATATCACCCACAATGCCACACGTGCCTCATTTGACATAAAAACCCTGTATACAAACCTTTCCATCTCTCAAACAATCACTATCCTTCTCATCATGCTCAGACAGAACAATATAGCAGATGAACTAATCACAGAAAGAACTGAGGCTCTGAACATAATCTAAAAACAGAATTATTTCACCTACAACAAAATATGTTATACACAGAATGATGTACTATCCATGGGTTTGCCTTTATTTGCTGAAATTTTTCTACAGAACTTAGAAAACAAGAATCCTCACAAACAATGACAGACACTCACACAAAATATTATATAGGCAATGACATGTTGATGATGGCACTGATATAGGCACTGACATTATACTTTTATACAAGGGAAACACAGGACAATGGGAACAGCTACTAACTCACATCAACAAAATCTATAAAAACATCACCTTCACTGCTGAATATGAAAACAACAACAACATAAATTTCCTAAACTTTACTATATTACAAAACCCATGCGAGATATCTCAATCCTTCCGAGATACAATGGTGAATAGAGGAACATGTCAGTTGCAGAACAAGGACATCCATTTTCCTGAAGATGAAGATGGATGATCCTTAAACAAGTTCTGGTTTGATAAAACCTTGCAAAATGGTGAAAAGATAAATCGCACTTGGATGTGTTTTTCTCCAACTAAAAAATCTCGATTTTGTTTTTGTTGCACTTTATTTCCACAAAAAAAAAACTATCAAAGAAGCCATTTCAATAGTGAAAATGGGTTTTTGTCATGGCGAAAGTTAAATCCCCGTATTAAGGATCATGGAAATAGTCCTGCTCATGGGTCTGGGTTTTTGGACTGGAAGGAATTGGAACGTTCTTTAAACAGAAGGGGACTTACTGATGATGGGGCGTCAGTATCACAAAAACGATAAGAAAGAAGAGCACGATGCCAGGGGAGTATGCAGACGATTCTGCATTAACCGTTCAGCAAGAAATGCGACGTTCTCTAATACAAATTTTGGACAAACTGTCAGTTGAAATTTCAAGCCATTTCTCTAACATAAAAGAGTTAGAAAAACTCTTTGGGTTCCTCTATAAGTTTGAGGCATACATAAATGATGGGGATATACATTTTAAGGAACAGCTTTCCCAAATTAATATTAAGTGCACAGTGCTTGCAAAGCTGTATCAACAGTATGAATGTATCAAATGTATGACCTAAACAGTGAAGATTTGGTCAGTGACTTGAAAGACGTCGTACTTTTCTTAAAAAGGGCAAAAGTTAATGGAGAACAAATGGACTTTACACCTCAGGGACTGCTACAATACATTTCTTCAATGAGATTAGAAGCCTACAAAACACTAGCAACAGCTATAACATTTTTTTTTTACTTTACCAGTGTCTGTGTCTTCTTGTGAAAGATCGTTTAGTAAACTTAAATTGATCAAATTGTACCTACGATCAACAATATCTCAGGACAGGGTATCAAATCTAGCGATACTTTCAAATGAAAATGACATTGCTTCGTCTTTAGATTATAGTGATTTAATAACTGACTTTGCAGCAATTAAGACCAGGAAAGTTACATTTTAGAACGTTTTGTTTTAAATATTTATTAAATATTAAAAATAAATATTAAGTGTTTATTAATAGAAGACGGAATGATTAACCTGTAATGGTAAATGATTTACTTTATTACTTTTAATGTAGTTCTTTGTTTAACTTTATGTTGCTTTAGGATATTGATTTTACGATGCGCTTTAGACCTACAAGCAATTTGCATCTTTATTAGAACACTTTTATGTTATAAATTTGTTATGTTACTATAATTTTTATACTCTACATTTGTTACTAATAAATGTTGTAATACACTTTTAAATAGGCCTTAATAAAAGTTCACGTTACTATTATACATACTACACTCGGCCTACGAGCATGTGCAAAGTAAGAGTTTATCAAGCTAATTTACCCAATGACAATATTAATATTTATATCATACTAATTATCAGCAACAGAATGTAACAATTACTTTAGTGTACCGACTCTTAAGTATTATCCCAGGGCGCCAGTAATAAATAAACACAATTTGACTTTTATTAATTAAGTTTTTAATAACTAATTTGTATTTACATATTACAAAATTTGTAGATCATTACCTTTAATAAGTTTGCTATAAAATTTGTTTGTGCTTATTTCTTGGCTATGAATTCTTTGACTAATTGAGTCACCAAATATGAGTTACTTACATTTAAATTTAATAGACAATAGTAAAATAAGTGTTCATTTTATTATTTACTTGCATGTTGAATCCACTCTGCGCCGCGATGTAATCAATTCTACACGTTCCAGGCGGGTCGCCGACGTTAATCGTTGAGCCCTTATCCTTGTTAGTTTTGCACTAATTTATACACTTGTTTCACAGGTATTAAACACCATTCACTTTGACAACTTAGTGATAACTACACATGTGCCGTATGCTAATACACTTGTTGAATACACAGTATATTCTTTTACAAAGCTAAGTGCGTCTAACACCAGATTAATAACTGCTTATTGATCGACCGTCCCGCACCATGACGTTTCACACATTTAAATCGCTATGTATTTCGACATTCAACGATTGATGCCGTGTTAAGTAAAACTTGGATATGTTACTCGATTTTAACTTATCTTCTCTAATTTCTCTGCACGTTATTCTTGTAAACGATTATTAAATGTTTATAATATGTAGCTTTCACAATACTTAATATCGCGTTACCGTGACTGACTTACGTGGCGATTGAAATATATTTAATCAAATTACTGAGAAATTATTATTGCAACTAATACGAGTCTAATATCTGTAATCTCTCCGTTGACTAACTTAACTTCTTACACTCCGTATTTTTATATTTCGCTAAAACTACCCTCACTCAATATCGACAAACTACACGCCTATTGGTCTGACTTACCGCTAAATTCAAAACTACCCAATCTGTTTAACGGAACAGCCCGCGTAAAAAATGACGCTATCCGTTATTCGTCCACAAAATGCGCGTGAACACGTGGTATGAAACTTCGCGTCACCTTCCATTTCACACATACGCCTCTTTCTAAAATATAGCTCCCTTTTGTTAGGCGCACTTAACTTTTACAACCTTAGTAAATGTTTCTTACACCCTAGCAAAATAATACAGTTTTATGACGGTCCGACCCGTCCGTGACAAAATATAAATTCTTAGCCGACTTACTGGCGTCAACGCAAGGTCGTCTTTTGAATATCTATCGCTCTTTACTACATATTTTAATGTTTTCTTACTTCTAAAGAAAACCACCGCTTTCTATAAATTTATCTTTCTCCCTGGGTACCATATGACTTTGTCCCCGTAAAATTGTTAAGAATACAATTTTCCGTGATATCGTCCCCCGATAGAATCATATCAAAATTTTAATAGAATTTGGGATTGATTCTATTGATGCGTCCCTAATCCCCTGCTAAAATTTTATATTACTAACAATAATTTGTTTAACCCTTGCCATAACCTAGATTTGTTTGTACATCACATTATATTAATTACTTTTAATTTATTTAACATAACATGGTAATATTAGTTAGTTTACGATCTGTTGTTATACCCTAAGTGTCAACGGCATTTCAAGGTTTGTTTACAAACAGACTCTCCGTCCCACCCTTGACAAACTGGTCAAACGACTACTTTTAAAATATTTTGCTTTGCTCTCCCTTTCATCTCAACACATGTTACAATGACATTTTGCCCTAACATCTGTTTACGTTCTACTTCCCTTAACTTACTCTTACAATGTAGTACATTCATAATAACTACGCTAATATCTTTTGGAATCCTTATACAATTTAATAATTAACAATGATTATCTTATTTATTACAACAGTATTCGAATCTTACAATTATTACATATGTAGACGTTGTGTG
Source organism: Magicicada septendecula (assembly GCA_034769895.1). Lineage (NCBI taxonomy): Eukaryota > Metazoa > Arthropoda > Insecta > Hemiptera > Cicadidae > Magicicada > Magicicada septendecula. The sequence continues at coordinate 421,934,956 of CM068371.1, forward strand.
CTATTACAATCTGTTTAGTATCTATGTAGTATCAGTGTTCATGTGTGTAGTAATGGGTCCTTGCTCATAATACGGTTTTAATTGTCGTATATTAAAATTTCCTCTGATACATCCTGGTCGTCGTGCGTCTTCTAGCTGGTAGGTTGCTGTTCCGAGTTCCTTTGTTATTTTATATGGTCCTTCAAATAAATTGCAAAATTTCCCTATTATCTTCTTGTTAATATCTGAGATTGGATACGCGCGTAGCAACACCTTATCTCCTATTTGGAATTTTGAAATCTGATGAGCAGCGTTGATTCGATTTGTCCTTTTTTCTCCCTTTTCTTTTATGCGTAAGTAAATATTATGATAATTAATTGGTTGGCTTGTCGGCATCATTTTCTTGTCATGATATTTGGTCCAGTCCCGCTCCGGTTTTCTTCCCCACTGTGCCTCGTACGGGGTGGTTTCAATTGTCTCATGGTATGTTTGATTTATACATGCTTCAACTAGATTAAGAAATTGTGCCCACTTTGTGTGTCTTTCGGAGGTCAATGCCCTAAACATGTTGCCTAATTGTCGATTGATCCTTTCGGCCAAATTAGTGCACGGATTGCGAATAGCGGTATATTTTGGTTTAATACCCATCTCCGTCAATGCTGTGAACCATCGTTGACTGGTGAACTGGGTACAGTTGTCAGTCAGTACTGCTGATGGCCTTCCCATTTCTTCACAATACAATTTAATTTTATTTATAGTGGCGGTCGTGGTGGCTTGCCTTAATTTATATAATTTTACATATTTGGTGAAGTTGTCAATCACAGTGAGTATGTACCTGACCTTGCCCGTGGATACCGGTAATGGTCCATAGTAGTCAATACTAACTAGTTCACTCTTGTTTTGGGGTATGACAGGCTGCGTTTCGCCTACCATTCGTTTAAAATGGTCCTTGCTTTTCTGGCATATTTGACAAGTTTTCGTAATTAATTTGGTAATCTTATTAACTGAGTTCCCCGTGAAATTTTCTTTGAACAGTTGATATGTACAACGATTTCCCACATGACTGTATGCCTGATGTAGTTCAGCAATCATATTGTGGCAAAGTTCATTGGTCAACATAAGTTTCCATATCCCTTTTTCGCTTCGGTATAATTTGTCATTGTGCCAACTGTATTTTTGGGCAAGTTTATGTTGTTTATTGGCTCGTATTACGTCGATAATTCGCTTCAATTTCATGTCGGCTAGTTGATAACTTCTTATATTCTTGAGCTGCTCCTTAGCCTCCTTACTGATGTGGATGTTGATAAGATTGATCTCTAACTCCTCGGTTCGATCGATTGGTTGTTCCTCGTCCATGTCTTCAGGATGCCTGCTCAGGATGTCCGCCACGATGTTATCTCGCCCTTTGCAGTGAATGATGTCGAAATCATACTCCTGTATAGTGAGAATCCATCGCGTTATGCGGGAATTATTTAGGTGGCACTTTTTTATGAATATTAACGCCTTATTGTCAGTAATGATTGTAAAAGGCTTACCCAGTACGTAGGTCCTAAATTTTTGCAAACAGTATACAACACTCAGTAGCTCTAATTCTGTGGTGAAGTAATTACGCTCAGCTCCCCGTATCACGCGGCTTGTGTATGCGACTACTCCAATGTCGTTATTCTCGTCTAGCTGGTAAAGCTGGCCTCCCAACGCATAACGACTCGCACCCGTCTGTAGGTAGAAACGCTTGTTGGGGTCAGGATGCTTAAGAACCACTGATTCGATGAATAATTCCTTGACTCTCTCAAAATGCTGATCCATTTCCTTTGTCCATTTAAACGTGGTATTCTTTTTTAATAAGTTTAACAACGGTTGCGTCGCTTCGGTGTATTTATTGGTGAATCGGTTGTAAAAATTGGTTAAGCCCAGAAATCCTTTAAGTTGTTTTTGATTCTTTGGCTTCCGAAATTCCTTAATGGCTCTAATCTTATCCGGTGCGGCGGTAATACCCTCTGTTGTTAAGCGATATCCCAGGTAATCAATCTCTTTGCGAAACAGCTGCGATTTTTTTAAAGTTGACAGTTAAATTAGCTTGTTTGATGTCATGTAATAATAATTTTAAGTGCTGTAGGTGCTCTTCCACGCTATCCGAGATACATAAGCAGTCATCTACATATAAGATCGTAAATGCCTTCACTTCTTCCGACAATACTCGGTCCAAACCACGTGTTAAACTTGCTAGGCTAGTCTTCAATCCGAACGGCGTCACTGTGTACCGATAGCACTTGCCTTCGTACAAAAACCCAGTAAAATCTCTACATTCCTGATGCAATGGGATTTGCCAAAATGAGCTACGGAGGTCAATTGTGGACATGACTTTAATGTTACCACATTTTGCCAGTATCCCGTTAATTGGAATGGCTCCCTCATGGTCTGGAACTGTTACTGAATTCAGCTTACGGGCGTCCAAACATAATCTAACCGTCTGGTCTTTCTTTACGACAGTAACCATAGGGTTGACGTATGGACTCTGGGCCCTTTCAATAACACCATGCGCCTCCATTTTCTGGATTTCTGCCTTCACTGCTTCCTTGTATCTCATCGGAATCGGCCAACCTTTCTGACAGTAGGGTGTCCGATCGGTGACTTCGAATTTATGTTGATACGAGTTAATCCTACCTGGCGTATCCCGGAATACCATTTTATTATCCATCAAAATATGCTTTAGCTCGCTCCGTTCAGATTCGGTTATGTCTGTGATAGTTTGTACCTTCTGTCCAATCAATTCTTCGATCTCTTCATCGGCAGATGCGAGTTCTACTCGTAGTATCTCCGCTGTAGTTCCTTCCTGGTTTTGGTCTCCCTGCATGATTAATTGTTTGTTGTTCAGGTCGATCACACACCCCTTTTCTTCCAATAACCCTATGCCTAAGATACAATCTTTTATTAATTCTGGGACAACTACGAAGACACTATCGACTCTTAAACTTTCGATTTGGACAGTTAATAGGATTTGTTGTGTAACCCTTTTTGACTTATTGCCGGTTGCACCCTTAATTACGGTATTTGACAATTTTAACATTTCTAGATCACCCAATTCCTTTTTATTGTCTTTAAACCACTGTTCTGAGACAGCGTTTAATTGGCTCCCGGTGTCCAATAAGGCGCATGTAGACACACCGTTCAACGAGACACTTACTTCCGGACATTTATTAACTTTACATATTATGTTGACATCATCATCATCCATTAAATCATCTCTTAAATCTAGAAAAGTAGTGTTAATATATTTACTAATATTACTTAAGTCTACTTCATATTTACAGACTAGTTTTTTGGCATAACGGTATTAACTTTGTTACCGTTCGCACCGCTGGTCGATGGAATAGGTTCGTTCTCATTTTTAAACTTGTTTGTTCGTTTGGGGTAGTGAGAAGTAACTGGCCTACTTTCACTTTCATTTGCGCGCCCGTGCTCAGCTGGTCGCTCTCTCTCCTCTTCAACCCTCGTCCATGATTTACGATCTCGCCGTCCGTCATAGTACCCTCGGCTCGCCTCTCTGGTGTCACTTCTCAGACTCATAAATTCTAACAAGACCTGCTCGAATTCATTGATTGTCACTACACCACGAGTAATTATCGCAACTCTTATTTCATGCGGATAGTGTTTAGTAATTTTTCTAATTAAATACTTATCAGGTATTGGCGGAATTAATTGTCGGTTTTCTAACAGTTTACGCTCTAAGTATTGGATCATGTTCATCCCATTCTCGGCGTGATACCTTCCGAATTCCAGTTCATTGCGTACTCTCTCTTGGATGATGTCATTCCAATATTTACTTATAAATGCGTCAGTGAAGTCCACAAAATTGTTAATGTTATCTTTTACTAACCTCCACCACACTGCTGCCTCTCCTTCAAGATGTCTTGCTATCCACTTGATGTTTCCAGCATCTTGATAATGTTCTCTGAATATTTCATTCAATTCTTTAATAAATTCCATCGGGAAATCACCCGTGCCATTATATTTTATGTCCTTCACCTGTTCGTTTGTCATGCTCCGATTACATGGTGTATTGCTTATTGACGCTAGTTTAGTTCGTACTTCCTGTTGTATTTGTTGTAATTTAAGGTGTGCCTCGTCAGACTTGCTGTTGATTTTAGTTTCCAACTCTTTCAGTTTTTCGACCTTTAATTCATTTATAGCTGCCGTGTTATCTGCACATCTTTGATTGTTTACACTTACTGTTTCAATAATTATTTCAAAATTATTATTGTATTTTTCGTCAAGTTCTTTAATTTGTTGTTTTGTATTGGCACTAATTTCGGTACTAATCTTATCACAATTTTCTTCGATCTTATTATCAATATCTACTCTAAACTCCTGGAGAACTTTTTGGTTATTTGCTCTTTCTTGATTGAGTTGCGTGAATACTTCGTTTCTTAGTTCCATATTTTGTTTGTGCATCTGCTCTGATAATTGTTGCATTTGTTGTTTGTGTTGTGTCGCTTGTTGTGTTAGCTGTTGTGTTGTTTTTTCCGCCAGTTCTTTTATTTGTTCTTTTGTTTCTTTCGATTGTTGTTCAAGTCGTTGTGTTTGTTGTAATAGTTGTTCTTTTGTTTCTTTCGATTGTTGTTCAATTCGTTGTGTTTGTTGTACTAGTTGTTGGAGTATTGTACATATATCGGTGTCTTTATTTTTCTCTGGTAATGTCTGATATACTGGTCTCTCTCTAACCTCTACTAGTGTTTCTTGTGTAATATGTTGTGTTTCTGCATTTTCTTCGTTCAGTCCCCGCGTCCTTGACTCTTCATTCCCCATTGAAATGTGTGTGATCGTCTGCGAATCTCCTAGATGATTGTTTATATCGAAGTCCATTTCGTTACCATGGGATGTTGTTTCTGTATTCATGTTATTGTTTTCTCCGTGCGTGTTGTTCTGTGTGTTAATGTTTTTCCTACTCTTGCTCCGCGTAATCATACAACTATATCTTATATTATCGTTATTCTTAATTCTATTTTATTTTTATTTTACTATTCTATTAGTGACTCAATAGTCCCACGTTCCGGACGACAGAATGTAATACACTTTTAAATAGGCCTTAATAAAAGTTCACGTTACTATTATACATACTACACTCGGCCTACGAGCATGTGCAAAGTAAGAGTTTATCAAGCTAATTTACCCAATGACAATATTAATATTTATAACATACTAATTATCAGCAACAGAATGTAACAATTACTTTAGTGTACCGACTCTTAAGTATTATCCCAGGGCGCCAGTAATAAATAAACACAATTTGACTTTTATTAATTAAGTTTTTAATAACTAATTTGTATTTACATACTACAAAATTTGTAGATCATTACCTTTAATAAGTTTGCTATAAAATTTGTTTGTGCTTATTTCTTGGCTATGAATTCTTTGACTAACTGAGTCACCAAATATGAGTTACTTACATTTAAATTTAATAGACAATAGTAAAATAAGTGTTCATTTTATTATTTACTTGCATGTTGAATCCACGCTGCGCCGCGATGTAATCAATTCTACACGTTCCAGGCGGGTCGCCGACGTTAATCGTTGAGCCCTTATCCTTGTTAGTTTTGCACTAATTTATACACTTGTTTCACAGGTATTAAACACCATTCACTTTGACAACTTAGTGATAACTACACATGTGCCGTATGCTAATACACTTGTTGAATACACAGTATATTCTTTTACAAAGCTAAGTGCGTCTAACACCAGATTAATAACTGCTTATTGATCGACAGTCCCGCACCATGACGTTTCACACATTTAAATCGCTATGCATTTCGACATACAACGATTGATGCTGTGTTAAGTAAAACTTGGATATGTTACTCGATTTTAACTTATCTTCTCTAATTTCTCTGCACGTTATTCTTGTAAACGATTATTAAATGTTTATAATATGTAGCTTTCACAATACTTAATATCGCGTTACCGTGACTGACTTACGTGGCGATTGAAATATATTTAATCAAATTACTGAGAAATTATTATTGCAACTAATACGAGTCTAATATCTGTAATCTCTCCGTTGACTAACTTAACTTCTTACACTCTGTATTTTTATATTTCGCTAAAACTACCCTCACTCAATATCGACAAACTACACGCCTATTGGTCTGACTTACCGCTAAATTCAAAACTACCCAATCTGTTTAACGGAACAGCCCGCGTAAAAAATGACGCTATCCGCTATTCGTCCACAAAATGCACGTGAACACGTGGTATGAAACTTCGCGTCACCTTCCATTTCACACATACGCCTCTTTCTAAAATATAGCTCCCTTTTGTTAGGTGCACTTAACTTTTACAACCTTAGTAAATGTTTCTTACACCCTAGCAAAATAATACAGTTTTATGACGGTCCGACCCATCCGTGACAAAATATAAATTCTTAGCCGACTTACTGGCGTCAACGCAAGGTCGTCTTTTGAATATCTATCGCTCTTTACTACATATTTTAATGTTTTCTTACTTCTAAAGAAAACCACCGCTTTCTATAAATTTATCTTTCTCCCTGGGTACCATATGACTTTGTCCCCGTAAAATTGTTAAGAATACAATTTTCCGTGATAATGTATACAAACAGAATACCGGTAATATTAAACTTATAATATGTAATTTCTTAATTTTGACTTAACAAATATTCTTAAGACGTTTTCTGGATGTCCTTTCATATAAAATTCTACACATTTGCACTTACTAAGTACTTTGTTCATTGGATGGGCCTTCAATTAATGCTCTTTTGTCCCCTTTTAATTGTGAAGGCGAGGCGGCCAACGATCTTCTTGCCCTGGGCGAAAAATAACCTAGCTATGCCACTGGAGATTGGAGTGTAGTTTGTTTACATGTTAAGTACACAGTACTGATTAAGTACTTGGTTGTGATTGTGAAATGATTCTCTTAATAATGTTTATCTTAAAATGCATTAATAATATAAAGTGCTTTTTACTGTAAAGTTAGTGTGGTTTGTGTTCTATAATGAAGCAAATGACAGACTTTTTAAAAACTCTGTCAGAAAATGAAAGGCAATCTGACGAACCTAGAGATGGTTCTATGGGGTCATAATCAACTATTTCAAGATCTAATGTTTCTAGTAACATATGCCTGAATAGGACTTGTTTTCAATGTCGATTTGGGAACTCTTGAATCTGGACCAGCCAGACCTAAGCTGGATTGTTACTCTTGACTATGTTTGGCAAACTGAATCGGTCATTTTTAAGGTCTTATTATGACGTGTATGAATGGATAGAATACAGTGTTAAACAAAATGCTGTTTAGCTATGTTTGCCGAAATTTTAAAACAAGTACATTTTCTTCTGAAAAGGTTTTTACAAAAACCGGGTTTAAAAACTGGATAAAATGAAAGAAACACATAAATATGTAAGAGTCATTTAATCTGTTTGGAGGACTACCACACAAGCAAATAAACCAAAGAGACAGGTAGTAATATGGTGGCACTATCTGCTGCCCACAAACAAGAGGTTGAAAAAAATGTGTGTTACTTGAATAAAATAATTAACATCATCACTTTTCTCAGTACTCAGGTTTTGGCCCTTAGAGGCCACGATGAAAACAATACATTCGGATAACAGATGAAACTTTCTTGAACTTTTTTGAATTTTTTGCTAAGCATGATGATTTGTTTCAAGAACAATTTTATAAAAAAAAAAAACAGTGACAGTGACTTTCTGTAGTACAACTATCCAAAATGAGATAATAGAGATTATTTCTACAATGTTAACAGAGAAAATGATTGAGGGAGCCAAGTCACATGAAGTCTTATCCATAATGATCAATGAAGTGCTAAAGAGCACAATGAGATATTCTCCATAGTGTGACAAAAGAGCAACAGCTCATTTATGTATCCATTATAAGGATGAAAAACTGACTTCTCATGATCAGTTTTTACTATTTAAAGACTGCCCCAGTGACTGACTGACATGCAAAAGAACTTGCATACTTACTAATAGACATCATCCAACACCTAAAATTAAGCAAGTTACCTATGATAGCTCAAACTTACGATGGAGCATCTATGATGTTGGGAAAACATACAGGTCTACAAGCTAAATAAGACAAACATATCCAGAAATGGTGTACTTTCATTGTTATGCTCACAAGATAGCTGTAGTGGCTGCAGATGTATGTAGTATTAAGTATTATAGAAGTTGCCAATCTACTTTTTAATGGCCTTGAGATATTTTGTGCATTTTTCAAGACCTTCATACCATGCCATTCTTAAAACAACTACAGCAAAGCTTCAGGTAAAGAAGTTTTTTGAAATTACTGATGAACAAGGTGGACATGTAGATACATAAACTTTCAATAGCTTATCAAACACTATGATACTGTCACTGAAGCTTTGCATTTTGAGATTGAACAGTGTCAAGACACAAACACAATAGAAGCTGTTGGAATTTTAAACACAATAACATAACCAAGTTATGTTCTAATTCTTTTTGTTTTTCATAGCATATTGACCCTAACTCATGTTCTAAGTAAGCAACTGCAGCATTAAGAAGGGACTTTAGGTGGAGCTTCTTAGATTAGAATCGATTGCCCTAGCTAACGCTGTCAATGGCCTAGTTAATCGACAGCAGAGTCTTAAAAATAAATATAACTCTTCTTGAAACAGAAATTGCAATTGCCAAAAATTGCATGGATGAGGATGATCCTGCAAAAGAAAAACCATCCAGCTACAAAAAATCTGGACAGGAATTCATCACAATCCGCCATAAATACAAATCTTTGAAAATGTTTGTAAAACAGAAAACATTTCCTAATGTCTTTAAAGTACTTGAAGTAGCAGCTTCCATACCTGTAAGCTCTGCTTCTTATTAAAGGAGCTTCTCTGCAATGAAAAGAATCAAGGTCTAGCTAAGAACTTCAATGAAACAAGAGAGGTTCTCAAACTTATCTCTATTAATACTGTTACGACAGTATAACTGATTGTCGTATGGTACAGTGGAAAAGAAAATACAAGACACCAATGAAGTCACTAAAAACCAACTTTAATTATCACAATTAACAGTTTGAAATCAACAAGTTATTCAACAAGGTCGTTCTCATACAACAACAATTCAAGTCAATCTGTCCAGACAGTTTGAAATCAACAAGTTATTCAACAAGGTTGTTCTCATACAACAACAATTCAAGTCAATCTGTCCAGACAGTTTGAAATCAACAAGTTATTCAACAAGGTTGTTCTCATACAACAACAATTCAAGTCAATCTGTCCAGACAGTTTGAAATCAACAAGTTATTCAACAAGGTCGTTCTCATACAACAACAATTCAAGTCAATCTGTCCAGACAGTTTGAAATCAACAAGTTATTCAACAAGGTTGTTCTCATACAACAACAATTCAAGTCAATCTGTCCAGACAGTTTGAAATCAACAAGTTATTCAACAAGGTCGTTCTCATACAACAACAATTCAAGTCAATCTGTCCAGACAAATAATAATGTCAACTATAAAGAATTTCACACTATAATAACTTTTCACTAATACACCACTTGAAACACACTGTGTAAATCGCCCAACAATAACTCGAACCTCAGATGAATAAATTGCCACTTAAACTGAAACTAAGCATCGCTGAATGCTTGTATTTATACCTCACTGAGATTCCAGAATAATTCATAATACGTGTCAACTACTAGAAAACACAAGAGCGTAATTGATTGCAGCCTTGAACACAGTGCGTGTGGACTGGCATGGTCTGTAATAGTCTCGTTATGGACGTGTGACAAGTGTCACGTAATTGTTCTTCATCTCAAAGTAACAGCAATATGCACACACGCGCGCGCACACACACACACACATTACAGCTGGGTTCCACTTGAATAGCCGGGAAACATGTAGAGTATTCTGTAACGGCATAACAATACATTGGAAAGAGACTGCTGCAGGAAACCATATCTAGCCAATTTGTTTAAGAAAGATTTGCATAAAACCAAGAAAGTTGTTTTTGTAGTTAGTAAGTAACAATCTATGTATACTATGTATTATCACTTCATTTTATAATTCTAAAATAGCTTGAGCTATCACTTAAAAAAGTGAAATCCAAGAACTTAAAAAATCTAAAACCTCAAGATACTTAATTTGAAATCTATTATAATTTTGACATAATATGCTTTTTAACATAGCATTCTATGGTATTATAAATACAATATTACTATATTATAATTCCAAAGTAACCTGTTCATATACTGAAGTAATATTTTGGTAATTCATAGTAAATCTGTAAAATAAAGTGTTAGTTTATGGTACCCCCCAAAAATTTTGGTCTAGAGCCACCTATGCATTATCAACAACCACACTGAAAAAATAGCCTGCAACTACAAAAAGCAGGGTACAGCAATGCATAGAGAACCATAGACAAAACAGAATACACACAAACAGCTAAATAAATTTTATTTACCTAGCATTTATAATCTAAACTGCTCACAAATTCTACATAGGGCAGACAGGACGCAGGTTTAAACAAATATACATTAAACACATGAAAGCGTTTTACAATCTATCACTGCAACCAATTTTGCAAATCATGTCACTGATGCAAACCACATATGCAAAAACATCAAAAACAACATTGGAAACATACATGTAAACACAAAGGGCCAAAAATTTTACACACTCGCAACTGGAAATGTACAAACATGGAAACAACATTCTACATGAACAGACAAAATTTAAATCATATAAAACATACTAGTATTTGAACACATCACAAAACACACACGCACACACACACACAAAACAATGATAATTCAAACAACGGTGCCATCTCCAAAAACAGATCTGAAAGCTCGCTTAGTGACAGCCTCTGCAGAGCTCACTGTGAGCAAATAGGTTAGCAATCAGGTCTTACTCATAAAACCTACATGTACTCAGTAACAGATGTAATATTATAACATCAGTGGGTTGTAACTGTTGAATTCTCCATTACTGCCAACACCTTTCCCTCCACTTATCATTAGCAATCCACTACTATGGGAAACTTATGGTATACCGGTACCATTATCCTTAATAAGTAGCCTAAATTAGATCCATTGTTGCATTTAGAAAAGATATTAGTGTCAGTCAAACTGTTAGTAATTTAGGAATGGGAACAGCCCAATGAAGGAGTGGGGAAAAATTGAAGTTGATTGAAAAAACAGAATTCAATGGTGGATGGTTTGTCTCTACATCATAAGTTAAATAAACATTTTATTGTGATTATGGAACCCATAAATTTTCTCTTTTTTAATTGGATAGTTGGAAAAATTTCACGATTTTTTCAAAATTAACCCTTTAATATTAATTTTTAAAATTATCCCTTCAGAAACCCAATAATAACACTAATAATAGTAATAATAAATATAAATATAACAACAATAATAATAGAGGATTGTTTATATAAGGAATATTTCAGGGCTTAATTTATAACTGACATTACAAGACAGCTTATTCTGTATTTAAATATATTACAAACTTTGATTAGAAGAAAGAAATATACATTGGATAAGGATGCCAGAAATATCTTGCAATGTGTTTTATAAATTTCTAATACTGTGTTATAAAAGTAATGGTTCTTAACCTGGAAGATGCATCCAAGGAAACATGAGGGCATTTTAAGGAGGGATGTTGTAAGACTGTCAAAATGTAAGATCAATAAAAATAACTTAATATATTTCTTCTTTTTCACCTCACGGAGTGCCTGTTCCATCTTCACAGAGTATCTCTCAATCTCACTTTTGGCCTTCCTACATCTCTTGTACCAAAGGGTCTATACTGAAACGCAACCTTAGGTAGTCGTCCATCCTCCATTCTGTCCAGATGCTGTAACCCTGCAATATGTCTGGATCTTATCATTTATGGAGAATACCTGTAGCTCTTCTCTAATATCTTCATTGCACAAACGATACTGTCTCATGCAACCCTTTGTTCTTCTCAGAAACTTCATTACCGAAGTTTGAATCTGGTTTTTAATCTTCTTTGTAGGAACCCATGTTTCAGATCCATGTAGTAAAACAGGTACTGCCATTGTTTTATAAAATTTAAGCCTTGTCTCTTTCCTTGTCTTAACATACAAAGACAACTTAATAACAAATTTTTTTAACTTCAGAGGTATTCATTTTTTTAATGTCAGGGGTAGTAAAGTTTCAGTTTCACTATCTATATTAAAAAAAATATAAAAACTGGATGGTTTTCCTACATTAAATATCCTGTATTTATGTAATTATGGCAGTCTATTCCTGAACCACTAATTTCTTCACATACAATGATTAAAAGACATTACATACAATTATATAATGTATAATATTATATGATATCAAATTATAATTACTTCTCCAAGTAGCTGATCTTATTTTTTATTGTATTAATTGACATAAAATAGGTTATTTACCTTCTGTCGACGTTTCTTAAAATCCTTTTAGGATTACTCGAGTTTCGACACCATTTGGTATCATCATCAGATCAGAATATGAATTAAGTTAAAACATTTCGATGTATATGCATCTCGTCAGATATTTAAAGATTAAAACAACACATAAAATTATATATAACAATAAATAAACTATATCACAATAAAATAACATTAATAAAAGAATATAAAAAACAACGCGGCCGCAACGGACCTGCACAGGAACGCACTCCACGGTCGTTGAAATTAAAAATGTTTTAATTGACATGACACATGTTTCACTGATTGTATCAGTATTTTCAGAGGTTTATAAATGATATTCAAATAATAACAATTTGATAGCAGAATTATTATACTATCATACTACACTTACAAAACAGATCTAAATAATGAAACGTTACCATGAAAAACTTTGGCACATAGTCAAGAAGAGGTTTATCACTTATAAACCTCTGAAGATACTGATAACTTAGTGAAACATACATCAGGTCAATTAATACGATAAAAATAAGATCCACTACCGTACTTGGAGAAGTAATTACAATTTGATAATATACAATAATACTGCAAGAAAGTCACTGAGTTACTTAAAAAAAAATTATATAATAAAAATAAATATTTAATGTTACTCATTGGAGCATATTATGTAGGAGCATAAAAATGAGGTAGCTAAGTTGCAGTGGTGGCTCATACAGGGAGGGCAAAAGGGCGCAGCCCTACTACTAAATTTGCAAATTAAACTTGTCAATAATATAACTATAATGTGTAGTATCCTTATGTGATAGATATTTTTGGGACGACTAATAGCGATCACCCGATGTTTTCGGCATGGTCCCGCAGCCGGACGCTAATACGACAGCCCTCCCTAATACGGGGAGCGGGGGGAAAGAGAACGTGTACACGTCTATGCTTTTAAATTAGCGGTAGCCATAATAGGGAGGACTCTGCCCGCTGTCTGATTTCGCAGCTCTTTTCATAGAGAACCGGAGCGTTGTTCAAAACTTCTCTGTTGCTGTTTAAAGTGCATATATTTTCTCTTGTGTTTTATATAGTTTTGATTGTGTTCTTGTTGTATTTTTTTGTAAATGTAATGTTCTAATAATTTATTCTTTATTAGGCAGTGTATTCTGTGTAAGATAGTGTTTTTGTCGAACCTTGTGTACATAAACGTGTAACTTATTCTGTGTAGGCCTGGGCCTGTGTGTTCTGTGCGTATTTGTTAGAAACGAAAAAAATGGGTATGAATTCAGTCAGTAATATTAAACGTTTGATTATTTCAAATTCACTTACTTACGAAAAGAAATAAGAATTAAAAAATTAGGACCACCAAAACCCAATTTAGATATCACACAACAAAATTATAAAACGGACAGGCCAGCATCAAGTAAAAAAAAACTACACAAGAAAATTTAATAGAAACTGTTACTTACATGCTGATTGGATATATGGATGTGAGGTGATGAATTCCTTTTTTTGTTATGTATGTTTGGTGATGAACCTAAACAAAGATTCAGCCTGGACTGAAAATGGAATTAAGGACTTGAAACATTTGGGAGAAAAAAATTGAAAAACATAAAATTAGTGAAACTCATATGAACAATTGTATTGAATATTCATTGTTAGGAAAAGTCAATATTAGTTGCCAGTTAGACAGTGCATATAGATTAAAAATTAAACATCATAATGAAGAAGTCTCTAAGAACAGGTACATCCTAAGTAAGTTAATTGACTGTGTAAAGTTTTGTGGAATATTTGAACTAGCTTTAAGGGAACATGATGAAATAAACACATCTGAGAACCCAGGTATTTTTAGGGGCTTAGTAAATTTAATGGCAGGCCTAGATAGCACCTTAAGAGAGCATATTGAAAAAACGGGTTTTCATTGGTCTTTCTAAAACAATTCAAAATGAAATTTTGGATTCTATTTATGCAGTGTGCATTGGACTAATAAAAAAAGAAGTAAATGAAACTGACTACATTTCAATTGAAGCAGATGAAACCACAGACTGTGCCACTCTGTCACAAATGGTGTTAGTTGTGAGGTATGAATTGAATGAAAAATTATATGAGAGATTTATCAGTTTTGTCAGTCCACAAGATCACTCCACTGAAGCTATTAGTAATACTATTTTTGAAGAATTAGCAAAATTAGAACTTGATAAGATGCCTAGTAAAATTATTGCACAAATTTATGATGGGGCAGCAGTAATGAGTGGAAAACATAACGGTGTTCAAGCAAAAGTTAAAGCCGTGTACAAGAATGCCCTGTATATACACTGCTATGCCTATCAACTAAACTTAATTATTGAGTGCGCTGCATCACAAAACAAGCAAGTAAAAATATTTTCTGTAATTTAGATGGCTTTACAACATTTTTTTCAAGATCTTCCAAACAAACTGCCATACTTGATGAAGTAGTAAAGAAGCGTCTCCCAAAATGTTCTAATACCAGGTGGAATTTTAAATCCCGTTGTGTGACAACAGTATTTATTCATAAAAATGACATTTCTGCTGCTCTTGAAAAAATCATAGATAATGACGAGAGTGACAAGTCCACTGTTAAGAAAGCATTAGGACTGAAAAACACATTAAATAATGATGATTTAAAATTTTTGGTTAACATTTTTCAACAAAATTATGCCAGCCTGTGACATTTTGTTTAATCAATTACAGCAAGTAGAAACTGACAGTATTAAAACACACCAGCATGTTGCCTCATTCAAGTCACACATTCAAAATGTCAGAGATTATATTGATTTTGATGCCAGTCTGTCTGCAATAAATGATTTTGGAGAATCATCTCAAAATCCAAAAAGGTCATGTTTTGATGAAAGCAAGAAGACTGCAGCTAAAGAAGTTTGGGACATAATAGTTACCAACATAAGAGACAGATTTTCATTTTCAGACCATTTAGCAATAGCAGTTTTGTTGCAACCAACCCTGTTTTCTAAACATCAGCTCATCTTTCCAGAAACACAGTTACAAATTGCTGCTAAACAATTTAATTTAAATGAAACTGCATTAAGACATGAACTGATAGTTCTATACAGCAGGCCTGACTTTACAAAGGCAACTGGAGCATTGGTTCTACTCAATTGTGTATATGAAAACAATCTAGTTACTGTTTTTCCCAAACTGGTAAAACTATTAAAAATTATTTGTACAATCCCTATGACTACAGCGGAAAGTGAATGATGTTTCTCAACTCTCGAACGCATTAAAACATTTACATGTAATACAATGAAAGAGGACAGACTAAGTGCTCTGGGAATGTGTTCAATAGAAAAAAAATGTTAGAAATAACTCCTAACTTCAATGAATTAGGTATTGACCATTTTGCCAAGCAAAAGGAGAGGAGAATGGATTTCATGTTCAAGCAAATAAACTAATCCAAAGTAGGGAACAAATATATTTTATTTAGTAATCCATGCATTTAATGATATATAATTTATTAAGTATTTAAGTTTAGGAATGTGAACTGCTAAATAAGGGTTATAAATAATTTCAGTTTCAAACACTGTTTAAATATTGGTAGTTTGCAAGGTAGGTTTTTGACATTAACAATACTTTTAGTAGAAAAGCAAAAGGTTCAATTTTACAATTATTTCATGATAATAGCAATAATTTAGTTTCTACTGGTGACTTTTGTTACTTATGGGTCCAAAAAAATTTTGCCCCCCCCTAGTCAAAAACGTTACCAGCCACCACCAAGTTGTACATGACAATATACCTCCACCAACTGTCCTGCCACTGTATCCATGTTACCACCCATGTGGAACTATATGTTAAACCAATATTGTAAACTTATTGAATTTGAGGGGGGTTGTAGAGTATCTTCAAAAAGACAGTTAGGACAAACTTTTTCCTCCAAAAAGTTAAGCAATATAGTGAATACTGGAAGTGTCAAAATCATTGATATTGATATTATTATTATTATTATTAATTTATACACGAATAAAATACCAGGATGGCTGAACACATGGCAGCTTGGGATCATTATACTTATAAGAAAAAATAGGAAAAGATTCAATTTTCATTATTATTTATATTAAGTTATTAAAATCTGGTGGTATGGTTGTGTAGTTAAACCATCACAGCTCCACTTGAAAAGTTAAGCATCACATGCATGAGTACAGAAATCCGGATGACCACGTGCATGTGATCATCATGGCTGGAGATCTCTACACCACAAGGGAGATGACTATTATTATTATTATTATTATAACTATTCAAAGTATTTTAAAAAGTGGTTAAGTAAATAGTCTGATTTACATAAAAATAAATTTTATTTAACAAAACAAAATTTCACCATATGTATAAAAAGAGTTTACACAAACCAACAGTTACAACACATAACTACTACTTAAAAACTACAGGACATTACAATATACATAATTTATATTAATATATTTGAAAAATTATTTGCTTTTTTAAATATTAGTTGTCAGTATTACAAATGGTTAATATGTGTATGTGTGTGGGTGTGATGTCAAATATATGTGTATGTATGTGTGTAGCACATACTGGTCTGTGTATTTATAGTCTACAATTAGTTGAGCAACTCTATAACATATAAATAAATACATCTCTATTTCGGTCACTCTCATTTTCCTTCTCTCTATATTATGAATAACAAATAGTGATTACATTTGATTACTACTGACATCACAGTTTTTAGTTTTTGTTTGTTTCAGAAACTTGTACAATTGTTACACGTTTCAAATTCATGATTTTGTAAAGTCATATTTGTAGTCACAACAAAACAGAAAGACCACAAGTAACAAAAACTTTAATTGAATAGTGAAACTAGTTATTTTTATCATACATAGAAAAGCAAAGTTGGTTCTTCAAGGCAATAGACTTCATCTATTGTTATTATTTACTCATTTTCACTCATCTTTCAATTAATATTGGGCAATTCAAATAACATATCTGCTGGTTTATTTTTTAATTATAAATAAATGGTGAATTAATTTTTATAAATGTGAAAAAATCTAATGTTTAAACATTTTATGATTACCAGTAATAGCCGAATTCAATCTGAATTTCCAAAGGAATAACTTATCTTCGTATGCTACTAGATAGTTGCACGTTTAAAAAATTGTAATATATTATTAGCATATTTAAGTGGCGTTAACTTATTTCAGAAGTAATATTACTTTTTGGTATTAAAACTTTATTATGAACAATAAATACCCTTAAAGGTACAAACAAGTTAATATTTTCACATGTACAAAACTATACATACAGTAATTGATGACAAGCGATAATCTGGCAATACAGGTACTCCAAAAAAATTAGTATCAAATCACAGTGACTTTTTCACATAAAACATACATCAATATTTTGTACTTTTTACTTATAAGTACATACAACATTAATTAATAAAGCATATTAACATTTTTCATTTGTAAGGAAGTTCTCATATTACAAAATGGGACATAAATTGCTTGACATTTAAAGTCATCAAAACATGTATTTTTATCAAGCAAATCATGGCCTAGTGAGTATATACAAATAACTGACTAATTAAGCCCTCAGTAACCGAATGAATAAAACGTTCAAAAATGAATAAATTCATTCATTTATTGAATGAAGAAGAGAGAGGAAATTTAAAGAAATCAGACCTCCCTATTAATTTATAATTATAACATTGTAAAATTTTGCAAGTCTTTTTATGATGTATTACAAGGTCAGTCAGAAACTGTAATTTATAAGTAAACATCTATTATAGACATTACTCTACACAGATATACTGGAAATAAATTGTATGGTTGTATTTTCCTTAATTACATGGTAACTAATATCCGAGAAAAGGCATTACAATGGCTTCTAGCAGTGAATTCCTAATGTTACGAAATTCAGGGATTGCATAGGTTGATATGATATTTATGGCATATAGGTTCCATAGATTGTGCTATGCATTTGAAATATGCACTTTAGGGGTGCACCTTGCACATAAATAATTATTTTATATTTATGTATAATTAATCACACAATTTAAATGACTTAAGGTAACAAACAAATCATTTATATTAGGTTGATTAGTTGGAAATTAACAATGATAAATAAGTTGTTTTATTTAGATAAATTGTAAATAACTTTCTTTTACAAAGAAAGTAAAAGAATAATGTTTTTGTGCCTAGAAATTTAATTATAATAGAACTCACAAAATTTAATTTTAATACTCAGTATTAGCAAGATAGCAAGTTAACAAAGAAAAAAAATCTGAACAAACAAAAAATTTGTGTCCAGATAGATTCCATAAATATACTTTTATGGTTAAATATACACAATGAATCTTCATAAAATATTTACAAAACCTAATTGACAATACAATTAATACCTTGATAACAACTATTCATTATAGTTTGTAGAAAAAAATAATAACAAGAATATACACTGTTTTAATAGAGCAGTATGTTTGATTATATTTTCTGCTTATGTTCTGTGAACAGTCAGAGCAGTAAAACTGGGGAAGGTGTGTTCCAAACCAATGTGCACTGAACCCATTTGTTTTCCACGTTACGCTGGCTGGTTCACTTCTTACTCTTTGCTTCTTTCTTGTAACCAAATGAATTGATGGCTGCAAATATATAGAAACAATTACATTACTGTTAACAAATTATGGTTGATCAAAGTTTAGAAATACTTTTTCTACACCATATTCTTAACTGTAACTGTTTTTAGAAATAATATTGTCTTTTTTACCAGCACAATAGTTAATATACTGTGTTTTTTTTTTCTTCAGCATATGAAGTATAGCAGATAGTTATAAGTATTATTAGGTCTCTGTACATCAATCAGATTGCATCGTTTATAAGATGAGATTACTGTTTTGAGTCTATGTTGCTGCTGTGTTGTCACAATTAGAATTCATCAACCATAGTTTAACAGTGACAAAGGAGCTCACCGATTGTGTCATCACCATTTTGACTTTGGTATACCAATTGTTTTGTGAAGTACAGAAATATAAAAAAAGTAACTAAACCGAAACAAGACAAAAAATTAATTACCACTGATAACAGTTGCTTTGTTGCTGACTTTCATCCTTTTGGCCAGGGGAGTAATACAAGGGATGCATTTTTGTAGTGCACGTTTGGTTACAACAATTTAAATGCTCTGTTTGTACTAGTTTTGAACAGCTGTAGTTTTGAACTCTTAATGAGAGCTTGAACAGCTGTATTGTGCACTGCCTCAAGGCATCTTGAAGTGTCTGTGAATTGTGTTTTATACAAAATGAAACATACATGTGTTGACATTAGACTCACTAAGGGCAGACAGAATGTAGATTATGATGTTATATTAAACATAAAGTGAAAAAGTTAAAACACGATAGAATGCTGGAAAGTTTTGAAGACCAGAATTGGTGAAATGAATATATAAATAACAGACAACTAATGCTGAGATCAGAACACAATGGAAATCATGGATAGGTGAGAGCTGAGTAGTAAAGTAGAGATTAAATGTGTGGAATACAACAGAACTGTAAATTGTCACTACTACTATTCACTACTATTCAACAAAGTGTTCTTCTTATATGTATTTCAACAATACATATATTTGCATATTTGTCCAGGGCGGTATATTTGTAAATATTTAGCATAGAAAATATATGATGAACAGTTTTTAACAATATTATGCAGGCTTAGAATTGTCAGAAAGTGTACACCTGCCCCCGTGACTGAATATAGTGCTTGTGTGTTTGTGTCTTTAAAATGCTCTGTTTCATTAAAATGTCTCGCATACAGCGAATTCATTTTAATGCAACAGGGCATAGGTTTTTAGACCCAACAGAGAACGTCGAAATAGTAAGGTTAGAGAATAACATAAGTAAACGCAAATTGTATGAAGAATTAGAAATATTAAAAGTAAGGAAAAAGAATAGTAATTCGCTGATGAACATAAAGACTGAATTTAGTAATGAGGATATATTTTACTATATTTTGAAAGAGTAGTGTATAAAAGGTGTAATACGGTTACAGGATAGTTTCAGTAGGTAGAAAGCTGTAGGAGATTTCTAGAGGATAATCTATATGACGAGGTCAGGTTGATTGAGTATGGGGTGGGGCTAACAACGACTGGGCCGTAAGTACTGCCTCCTATTGGGTGAATGTAACCGGTGATGCGTGGGAGGGTTAGTATATATATATATATATATATATATATATATATATATATATATATATATAAGGGAAGTAGGTATTTTAATGTTGTTGTAGGAAGAACTTGATAATGGTTGCAAAACCGAAAGGCCTCGTTCGAGGGAAAAGTGTATATAGCAGGGAAGCAACAAAATTCGACAAAGTTGTTATGAAGACTGCTAACATAGAGAAAATAACTGATAATAGACGCGCGTTGCAAGCGGAAGAATTGTATAAGGTAAGCTTAGTGTTTAAATATTTAAAAACTAAAGTAAAATTGAAGAAAACTCTTAGCAAAATATGGTTTAATAAACAGCGCGAGTATAGAAATATAATACCGAAATATGCAAAAATTAAGATAAATAATAATGGTGAAGTATCGACAAAAGTGAAAAAATTTAGTGAAAAATTATGGATAAAATTAGAAATTAGGCACCTCTACGGAAAACTAAATACATTTAATAAAGAATTATTTAAAAGGCACTTGGGATTATATAAAATATTCTCATTTATAGAATTGGAAGAAATATTATACGGGTTCGGTGAGAATTACGTAAATAAGAAATTAAAGAATTTAAAGTACAAATTACTTGGTAAATTAGAGAAACTATCCAAAAAAGGAAATGTAAGGGTAGGTAACAAAAAGAGTAGTGAGGAAGGTTTTGCCCAACGAGTGGTTAACCTTACAGAAGTTACATTCACAGAAGAGGAACAAAAATTGTTTAAAATATGCACTGCCTGTTGGCATAAATAGGGAAAAGGCATTCGTGGAGTGTGAAGTAATAGTAGAGAAAATAAAAAATGAGGATACTAAAAAGCAAATGAGGTATGGGTTAAAAGAAATTGTTGAAAGAATGTATAATAAAAGTAAAAATAGAAGAAATAAGGTGGAAGAACAGGTCACGAAGGATGTAAAGAAATTGAAAAATAAAATTAAAGAAAATAATCTACTAGTTACTAAAGCAGACAAAGGAAATACTTCGGTTGTAATGAAAAAAGATTGGTACATAAACAAGACAGAAGACTTTATAAAAGAAGGCCCATATCAAGGTATAAAAAATGATTACATAAGCAAATACCAAGCTCAAATTAAAATATCGGTATGGAGAACCATACATGACTTCCATATTCTAAGATTTATATTTAAAATCATTTTCGAAATGAAATATTACCATAGAAACTACTTCTTTCTACTTACTGCTTCAGCCTTAACCACAGTACTGTGGTCACTAACGTATACCACCTCACGTTATCGCACTCGATTTTCACTGATGATGGAAGTCGATGGCATTGCCGAAATGTCTGGTTTTGTAGAAAACATTGGACTACGGCCAAATATCCCGGGAAGGAATTTTAACAAAAACTACTTCTTTGTTGCCGATAACGTTGTACACATATATATCAGTGGCGAAGTTACATGGAGGCAATTGAGGCAATGCCTACCCTAACAAATTCTGTAGAATAAAAATTATAAATACGTATGAACTACATAACGTAAAGATTATACATTGTTACTGTGACTGTCAAATTTATTAAACCGAAACGTGCTTTATTGAGCGACCGCTAGATGGTGACAGGTGAGATTCGGCATAGTTCGTTTAAATCGAATGAGGCAACCTGAACTTGCCTCAGCGTTTTTTGTGTACATCGTATGTAAGCAATGTAGTGGTGTGATAGGGAAGTGTAGGGAGGGGGGATTGTCCCGCGCTGTACACATAGAGCGTTGAGGCATGCCTCACTTCTGTGGTCCAAACAGTTAAGTTAAAGCGCCTGTGTTGTTACTAAGTGTTTATTTTATGCGGTTATTAAAAGTGTCACTGTTATTCCGCTGAACTAACAGATGATCAAGATTGTTATTTGAATTATTTGTAACATTAAACATATATATATAGAAACTAATCAAGTTTAAAAATTTGAAGTTCAATCAGTTGTATTATTGTGTATGACTAATACAAGGATTGTTCAATAGACACACATATAGAGCTGTAAAGCATTTTTTATTCAACGATTTTAAAAGAAGTCTCCATAACATTAAGACATGAGTTCCACTGTTGCGCTAACCTGTAGATTCCCTGCTAGTAAAATTCTTACGGCTGTTTGTGGAACCATTCGGTTACAGCAAACTCTACCTCAGCGTCCGATTTGACCCACCGTCCTTTTAGTGATTCCTTAAAAAAAATTTAAGATAAGATTTTTGCCTACCCATTCATTAACTACTAGCTTCGCCAGTAAGCAAATTGATGTCCATTTTTTCGGCTTGCACGCGTTATGTTGGTGTGGGTTTCGGCACTTTCCATTTAAAAAGCGTGCAAACGTAAGAAAATAAACATGAGTGAGGCCAGAAATAACGTGAATTGTGTGTTTGTGTCTTACCTGCCTTTTTATTGCCGTATTAAATGAAAAATATTATATTACATTAAAATTAAAAAATTTTAATTTTATTGCCTGGCAACAAAATTATTTTATTTTTAACAATTACCATTGTTTCAAAAAGGTTAAATAAATTTGCAAGTACTTTACTCTTGTTAAAACGTAAAAGGTTGCAGGTAAACTACCCCTTCCCCTTAACCGATCTTCACCAAAATCGAAAGTCCTTGAGACCTCTACAATTCAGGGATGTATGCAAAAAATTATTTGATTCTGTTTGAATTTGCGGCTGTTATCGTTTGCCATAGAAAATACGCTTGATAAAAAAACGGTGCAGGTAAACTACCC
This sequence comes from Magicicada septendecula, assembly GCA_034769895.1. NCBI lineage: Eukaryota > Metazoa > Arthropoda > Insecta > Hemiptera > Cicadidae > Magicicada > Magicicada septendecula. Next base: position 421,958,230 of record CM068371.1, read on the forward strand.
CTTCCCCTTAACCGATCTTCACCAAAAACAATAGGTCTTGAGTACTCTACAAATCAGGGCTGTATGCAAAACATTATTTGATTCTGTTTGAATTTGCGGCTGTTATCGTTTGCCATAGGAAATACCCTTGTTAAAACATAAAACGTTACAGGTAAACTACCCCTTTCCCTCAACCGATCTTCACCAAAAACAATAGGTCTTGAGAAATCTACAATTTAGGGCTGTATGCAAATAATCGTTTGATTCTGTTTGAATTTGCGGCTGTTATCGTTTGCCATCGGAAATACCCTTGTTAAAACAAAACGTTACAGGTAAACTACCCCTTTCCCTTAACCGATCTTCACCAAAAACAATAGGTCTTGAAAACTCTACAATTCAGGGCAGTATACGAAACATTATTTAAGTCTGTTTGAATTTGCGGCTGTTATCGTTTGCCAAAAAAAAAATTTCCTTTGATAAAAAAAACCGTTGCAGGTAAACTACCCCTTCCCCTCAACCGATCTTCACCAAAAACAATACGTCGCGAGTACTCTACAAATCAGGGCTGTATGCAAAAAATTATTTGATTCTGTTTGAATTTGCGGCAGTTATCGTTTGCCATAGAAAATACGCTTGATAAAAAACGTTGCAGGTAAACTACCCCTTCCCCTCAACCGATCTTCACCAAAAACAATAGGTCTTGAGTACTCTACAAATCAGGGCAGTATGCAGAAAATTATTTGATTCTATTTGAATTTGCGGCTGTTATCGTTTGCCATAAAAAATACCCTTGTTAAAAAAACGTTGTAGGTAAACTACCCCTTTCCCTTAACCGATCTTCACCAAAAACAATAGGTCTTGAGAACTCTACAATTAAGGGCTGTATACGAAACATTATTTGATTATGTTTGAATTTGCGGCTGTTATCGTTTGCCAAAAAAAAAATTTCCCTTGATAAAAAAAAACCGTTGCAGGTAAACTACCCCTTTCCTTCAACCGATCTTCACCAAAAACAATAGGTCGCGAGTCCTCTACAAATCAGGGCTGTATGCAAAAAATTATTTGATTCTGTTTGAATTTGCGGCAGTTATCGTTTGCCATAGAAAAAAAATCTACAGACACACAGGCACACAGACACACACACACACACACACAGACACTTTTCGGAAAACGACTTTTTTTCATGTTTTGAGTGTAGTAGAATCAGAATCTGCAATAATCTCGAACACGATTTTTTTTGTCATCACCATACTTCCATTCCTTAAGGAAATATGGAAGTAAAAAGTGTTAAAAGAAATAACATTCTTAAGCGATAAGAAGAAGAAATTACTTATAGAATCAAACCCGGAAGCGCCAAGGTTGAGGTGTCAACCAAAATTACATAAAGAAGGTATGCCGTTTAGGCCAATAGTTTCGTTTATTAATTCGCCTAGTTATAAGATATCGAAAGAAGTGAGCAAGTTGCTTAGAAGGTTATACGATTTTGAGGTAACATATAGTGTAGAAAATAGTAGAAATGTAATAGAACGGTTGAAGTTAGTAAAAATAAGTGAAAATACGAAACTTATGTCGTTAGACGTGTCAGATATGTTTACGAATATATCGGTTGAACATACTGTAGAAATTATTAAAAATAACAATTTAGGACAGTATCAGTACAAAAGTGATTTAATAAAATTTCTGACAGTGTGCGTACACCAAAACTACTTTAGGTTTAATAATAAGTATTACATTCAAAAGGAGGGGCTACCAATGGGTTGTCCGTTGTCATCAGTAATGGCGGAAATATATATGAATTGTTTTGAGAGGCGTGTCCTAATGGAATCAAAATATAAGGATAAAATAAAGGAATGGATAAGGTACATAGACGTCATTTTGTTGGTGTGGGAGGGAACAAATGAAGAATTCGCAGAACTAACGAATGAAATTAATCAAATTGAAAATAAAATTAAGTTCAAAGAGGAAATAGGTGGAGTACAAATAAATTACTTAGATCTAAATATAAAGATAGAGTGTGGTGTTTTTAAACTTGATGTATTTAGAAAAGAAACGTATACAGACTTAATTATACCTCAGGAATCATACCATTCCGTGAGTCACAAGATGGCTGCACTAAACTCATTTTGTTATAGGGCAATAAAATACGTAGAAGATGATTCGTGTAAAAAAGAAGAGTTAAAAAGAATAGGAGAAATAGCGAAAAATAATAATTATAAACCGGTGATAGTAGAGAAAACTGTAAAAAGAATAGAAGGAAACAGTAGACAAGAAGAGAAGAAAGAAAAGAAATACATAGGATCAATAACGTATCTGGGATTTCAAACGAGGAACATAATCAAGTGCTTTAAAAAACACAATATAGATGTAACGGTAAAAAAGACAAAGACAGTTTTTGATTATATAAAGAATAGTAGTACTGAAATAACGCCTGAATTACAGAAAAGCCGTGTTTATAAGTTGAACTGTAAACAGTGTGATAAGGTTTACGTGGGTGAAATGAAGGACATAAGTTCGAAATTAGATTGAGAGAGCATGCGAGAGGAGAAGGAGACAGAACTACGAATTCACTCTATGCGAGACATTTTACTGAAACAGGGCATAGGTTTTTAGACCCAACAGAGAACGATAGTAAGGTTAGAGAATAACATAAGTAAATGCAAATTGTATGAAGAATTAGAAATATAAAAGTAAGGAAAAAGAATAGTAATGCGCTGATGAACATAAAGACTGAATTGAGTAATGAGGATATATTTTACTATATTTTGAAAGAGTAGTGTATAAAAGGTGTAATACAGTTACAGGATAGGTTCAGTAGATAGTAATACAGTTACAGGATAGGTTCAGTAGATAGAAAGCTGTAGGAGATTTCTAGAGGATAATGTATATGACGAGGTCAGGTTGATTGAGTAAGGGGCGGGGCTAACAACAACTGGGCGGTAAGGACTGCCTCCTATTGGGTGAATGTAACCGGTGATGCGTGGGAGGATTAGTATATATATAAGGGAAGTAGGTATTTTAATGTTGTTGTAGGAAGAACTTGATAATGGTTGCAAAACCGAAAGGCCTCGTTCGAGGGAAAAGTGTATATAGCAGAGAAGCAACAAAATTCGAAAAAGTTGTTAATAAAAATTACACACAGAATGATGGTCTACCCGTGGGCTCCTCCATATCCAGCATTCTAGCAGAAGTCTTCCTCCAACACTTAGAAAAAACAAAAATACTCACAAACAATGACAGACACTCACATAAAATACTATATTGGCACAGATACGTTGATGACATTCTAATCCTATACAGGGGAAACAAAAGACAATGTGAACAGTTACTAACGCACATAAAAAAAATACATAAAAACATAACCTTTACTGTCGAATACGAACACAACAATACCATAAACTTCTTAGACCTCTCCATCACAAAACTTGAACACAGGCACAAATTCAGTACATACAGAAAACTGACTACAACTGACACACTAATACACAACTCCTCCAATCACCCAATACAACACAAACTAGCTGCCTTCAGAACCATGATACATAGACTTAACAACATCCCCCTAGATGAAAAAGACTACAAAGACGAACTAAACACGATAAAATATCTAGCAGAATCTACGGATATGACAGAACAATAGTCAATAAACTCCTACACAAAACACAAAACAAACAACAGACAAAGACAGAAAATAACAAATTCATAACACTAACATACACCAACAAACAAACTGAAAAAATAGCCCACAAATTCAAAAAGGCAAGATACAGAACCGCTTACAAAACTACTAACAAAACAGAACACACTATCAAAACACACACACAAAGCACAAAACAAATTCGATCTACCCGGTGTTTACAAACTAAATTGCTCAAATTGCAACAAATTCTACATAGGCCAGACAGGACGTAGCTTCAAACAGAGATACATTGAACACACAAAGGCACTCCACTCCACTACAGAATCCACCTTTGGAAACCACCTCATTGAAGCAAACCACACATACAAAAACATCGACAATAACATGAACATTCTACACGTACACACAAAAAGCCAAAAACTAGACACTCTAGAACAATTGGAAATATACAAACACACGAAAACAAATAAAACGACATCCTAAACGAACAGACACAATTCAAATCGCATGCATTATTCGAACATATCTCACCCCACACACACAACATCGATCTTTCGAAATTTGATTCCGTCGCCCACAACAGGATGGACAGCGCTACCAGCAGCAACCTCTGAAGAAGCTTTTTAAAAGTGAAAACCGGTTCAGGTTGTAAGGTAAAACTTTATGTTTTTACTCATAAAAAGCTTTGTGTTCCGAGTCGTTAATGAAATAGTTGTATTTAGTTAAGTAACGGACACGTCATGGAGAACGAAATCCAAGAATGTTAATAATAATATGTCAATACATCAAGCATTGTCATTTCTACTGAAATGTAAAGTAATGAAATCTTGTTTACTGAAATGGATTTTAGCCAGAAGAATGTGAGGAAATCTACAATAAAGAAGATAACAAAGTATGTCTATTACCTATACGATTTGAAGCTAGCTACAAAGTAAGAAGAATGCTACAAAATCTAGCAGAAGAACAGGATCAAGATATTACCTTACGAAATTTAAAACGTCCAATCTCACCTACCAGCTCAATTTAAGATACATAACAACATTCTTTTCAAATTAATAAGACATGATTGGAAACTTGTGTTGACTAACGAGATGTTATTTAAACTGATAACACCAACTCATGAGAGCTTAGCTCATGTGTCGGTATTAAAATGTTATTTATCCCTTAGAGAAGATTTTACTATCAACATGTTTAGAAAAATTAAAAATTAATTGAAGAAATGTTATTATTGCCAGACTGTTAAGCAACCTAATCTTCACACATATGTGAAAATGCAAAGTATACAGAAGGAGGCGAAAAGGGAGTTAGTTGAAGTGGACTTCTTAGGGCCATTACCATGATCAAGTCGGGGGGTTAAACACATACTAGTTTATCTTGTTGTTGCATCCTCTTCGTTCACTTATTAATTTAATAATATATATAATACTTTCACTTATGAACTTACTGTTGTCACTTCCCAAATGTTTCAAGATGTTGTTTCTCTTCTTCAGTGGGTTGAGTACTAACTGTCGATTACAGAATAACCGTTACGGAATGGAGTGTGTGGTGGGGGTTGATGGTGGGAAGGGATTGGAGCTGAGGTTCGAATTATGTGTGTGGATCAGTGTGTCAAATAGTGTATGTGATTTTTAATGTATCTGTTCATTTAATATGTTGTTTGGTTGTAGTGTGTGATATCTGTATATTTCAAATTGTTCAGCTGTGTTAAGTTTTCTACTTTTTGGTAAGTAGTGTAATATTTCCATGTTGTGTTCTATGTTTGTGTAACTGTGGTTTTCGTTATGTAAATGTGTGGCAAATGTGGAATGTATGTAGTTTGTGGTGAGGGCTTTTAAATGTTCAGAAAACCTGGAAGAAAAAGATCTTCCCGTCTGGCCGATGTAGAATTGTTGACAATCATTGCAATTTAATTTATAAACCCCTGTTTTGCTGTATGTGTCAATGTCTTTGTTAGTATTGTTTATGTGTTTTCTAATGGTGTTGTTGGTTCTGTAAGCTACTTTATAATTTTGTTTCCTAAATGTGTTTGCAATTTTATGTGTATTGGAATTGTAGTATGTAAGTGTTATGTATTTACTGGGTTGTGTGCTGTTGGTCAGATGTGTTTTACTTTTTGTGTTGAGGATTCGTTTGTGTAGTTTATTTATTAATTCGGGGTTGTATCCGTTTTTGACTGCTATGTATTTAATTGTGTTTAATTCATCTTGGTAGTCATGTGTGTTTAGGGGTATTGACATGAGCCTATGGACCATGTATTTGAAAGCTGCATGTTTGTGTTGAGTTGGGTGGTTGGATGTGTTGTGTATGACCATGTCTGATGTGGTGGGTTTTCTGTATATTTTGTATGTGTGTGTGTTGTTTGTTTTGGTGATTGTAAGGTCTAAAAAGTTTATGCTGTTGTTTAATTCTATTTCAAGTGTGAATTTTAATTTATGGTGTAAAGTGTTAATGTATTTGTGGAAATTTTCTATTTGTCTTTTGTTGCCGTTGTAAAGGAGTAAAATGTCGTCGACATACCTGTGCCAATATATTATTTTATCGGTGTATTTGTTGTTGTTCAGTATGTGTTTCTGTTCTATGGTGTGTATGAATATTTCTGCTAGTATACCTGATATAGGGGAGCCCATGGGTAGTCCATCTGTTTGTGTGTAATACATGCTATTGTGTGCGAAATAATTTTGATCTGTGATAATTTTAGTTAGATGGATGATCTCGTTTATGTGTGTTTTGGGTGTGTTATTTATTTTTAGTAATTGTTCTAATGTAATTATGGTTTCTTTTATGGGAACATTGGTGTATAGGTTTGTTATGTCGAATGAAGCAAGTGTGGAATTGTGGGGAATGTGTACATGTTGAGTTTTATTCACTAGATCTATATTATTTTTGACAGTGGTGTTGTTTGTTAAATTTATGCTATTTCTGATCAATTTATCTAAATGTCTAGCTATTTTGTATGCAGGTGCTTGTGTGTTGTTTATAAGTGGTCTGATGGGAATATTGGGTTTGTGTAATTTCGGTAGTGCATTTAGTGTAGGGGCTTTTGGTTTAATTTGTTTTAGATATTTGATGTTGTCAGGTGATACTATGTGTTTTGTGTTATTTAGAGTTTTGTTTATTTGTTTGTGATATTTAGGGGTGGGGTCTTTATTTAATTTAGTGATGTTGTTTTCCTTAAAAAATGTTTCACTTTTGTTATTTAAAGCCTGTTTTTCTATTATGACATTTATATTACCTTTGTCTGCTTTAAGTATGGTTAGGTTGTGTTCATGTAAATTGTGTTTTATGTTTTTTAGTGTTTGGAATTCATTATTGTGTTGTTTATTTTCAGCGCCAATCCCTTCCCACCATCAACCCCCACCACACACTCCATTCCGTAACGGTTATTCTGTAATCGACAGTTAGTACTCAACCCACTGAAGAAGAGAAACAACATCTTGAAACGTTTGGGAAGTGACAACAGTAAGTTCATAAGTGAAAGTATTATATATATTATTAAATTAATAAGTGAACGAAGAGGATGCAACAACAAGATAATTTTAATACCGCCAACACAGCGTATTACATCCACAAGTACAGAAATGTTAGATTACAGATAACAAAAACCTCCTTGAACATCGCTTATGACAAAACTTGCCGTAAACACAACGTTATACCCACACATGCACAAATCACAATAAAAAATAATACATATGCAGCAACAAAAACAAAACGTAAAGCCGAAATAATACACCTAGACAATATCATCAATGATTTATACCATAAAAAAGATACACTAAACAAAACGGCATATAACCTACACGTAAAACTCACACAAATATTACACCACATTGAATTCGAACACGTAATACAACATACACGAAATATCATAGAGAAAATCCAAATAAAAATACAGGACGTACATAACAGAAAAATCAATAACATATTAACACGCTGGAACGTAACTGTCCCGACACCGACACATAAATTTCACACACGTACTGTAAATACAACGACAACCAATTTCACTAACGCAGAAATAAACCTCTTAGATAAAGGTCTAAAACACAATTTAGGCACCAATACAAATAATAACGGTAATAGTAAACATACACGTGACATAGTCCTAGACGCTGAAACAGCCATACAACACACACTAAACCAAGACCATGATACAATACGTTATGAAATAAAGCGTAAATTACAACACACACAACAAAACGAAAATAAACAACACAATAATGAATTCCAAACACTAAAAAACATAAAACACAAATTACACGAACACAACCTAACCATACTTAAAGCAGACAAAGGTAATATAAATGTCATAATAGAAAAACAGGCTTTAAATAACAAAATTGAAACATTTTTTAAGGAAAAAAACATCACTAAATTAAATAAAGACCCCACCCCTAAATATCACAAACAAATAAACAAAACCCTAAATAACACAAAACACTTAGTATCACCTGACAACATCAAATATCTAAAACAAATTAAACCAAAAGCCCCTACACTAAATGCACTACCGAAATTACACAAACCCAATATTCCCATCAGACCACTTATAAACAACACACAAGCACCTGCACACAAAATAGCTAGACATTTAGATAAATTGATCAGAAATAGCACAAATTTAACAAACAACACCACTGTCAAAAACAATATAGATCTAGTGAATAAAACTCAACATGTACACATTCCCCACAATTCCACACTTGCTTCATTCGACATAACAAACCTATACACCAATGTTCCCATAAAAGAAACCATAATTACATTAGAACAATTACTAAAAATAAATAACACACCCAAAACACACATAAACGAGATCATCCATCTAACTAAAATTATCACAGATCAAAATTATTTCGCACACAATAGCATGTATTACACACAAACAGATGGACTACCCATGGGCTCCCCTATATCAGGTATACTAGCAGAAATATTCATACACACCATAGAACAGAAACACATACTGAACAACAACAAATACACCGATAAAATAATATATTGGCACAGGTATGTCGACGACATTTTACTCCTTTACAACGGCAACAAAAGACAAATAGAAAATTTCCACAAATACATTAACACTTTACACCATAAATTAAAATTCACACTTGAAATAGAATTAAACAACAGCATAAACTTTTTAGACCTTACAATCACCAAAACAAACAACACACACACATACAAAATATACAGAAAACCCACCACATCAGACATGGTCATACACAACACATCCAACCACCCAACTCAACACAAACATGCAGCTTTCAAATACATGCTCCATAGGCTCACGTCAATACCCCTAAACACACATGACTACCAAGATGAATTAAACACAATTAAATACATAGCAGTCAAAAACGGATACAACCCCGAATTAATAAATAAACTACACAAACGAATCCTCAACACAAAAAGTAAAACACATCTGACCAACAGCACACAACCCAGTAAATACACAACACTTACATACTACAATTCCAATACACATAAAATTGCAAACACATTTAGGAAACAAAATTATAAAGTAGCTTACAGAACCAACAACACCATTAGAAAACACATAAACAATACTAACAAAGACATTGACACATACAGCAAAACAGGGGTTTATAAATTAAATTGCAATGATTGTCAACAATTCTACATCGGCCAGACAGGAAGATCTTTTTCTTCCAGGTTTTCTGAACATTTAAAAGCCCTCACCACAAACTACATACATTCCACATTTGCCACACATTTACATAACGAAAACCACAGTTACACAAACATAGAACACAACATGGAAATATTACACTACTTACCAAAAAGTAGAAAACTAAACACAGCTGAACAATTTGAAATATACAGATATCACACACTACAACCAAACAACATATTAAATGAACAGATACATTACAAATCACATACACTATTTGACACACTGATCCACACACATAATTCGAACCCCAGCACCAATCCCTTCCCACCATCAACCCCCACCACACACTCCATTCCGTAACGGTTATTCTGTAATCGACAGTTAGTACTCAACCCACTGAAGAAGAGAAACAACATCTTGAAACGTTTGGGAAGTGACAACAGTAAGTTCATAAGTGAAAGTATTATATATATTATTAAACATACTAGTTTGTATAGACGTGTTTTCTAAGGCAGTTCATCTGTATCCTATTACGCGACCCACAATGAAAGCTGTCCTAAAAATTCTGTTACAAAAATATATTCCAATACATGGTAAGATGAAGAGGATTCTTAGTGATCAAGGAGTGCAATTTCAAAGTGAAGTACGGAATAGAATATTAAGAGAAAATGGAATCCAACCCATACTCACATCCATCAGAAATCCACAGGGAAATTTAGCAGAGAGAGTGAATAAAGAATTGTGTAAGTACCTACGATTTTACTGCCATAACCAACAAATAAATGTGCAGAGTATTTACCATTCTCTGAGCAAGCTATTAATGAGAATTATAGCGAAGTAACAAGCTACACACCGACAGAGATTGAACAAGATCGTCAGCCCGACCAATTTTGGAAGAGGTATGTTCAACCTGCTAATCAGAACTTACCGATACCTTTAAGCATTAAGATTGAACATGCTAAAGGAAGAATAATGGGAAAAGGTACTAAGAGAATAGAACGATTCAACAGAACTCACAAGTTGCAGAAATTTAATGTGGGAGAGAAAGTATTATTAAAAACAAATCCAGTTGGAAAACGTATTGACAATCTGCTAAAAAATTCTTCAGATTGTATGATGGACCTTACACTTTGCTAAGACAGACTGGCAAACAAAGTTTCATTGTATATGATGACACAAGACAGAAAGAATTGGGCAAGTACCATGCCAGATCTTTAAGGAAGTTCTATGAGTGAATAATTAGGTAACTGTGACAGGTAAAGGAGAAACACGCATTAAAGTAGATACTGCGGAGCCACAGACCAAGTCAACATGTATGGAAGGGGAATCATTTTGTTCAGCCCACCACACATAAGGGTAAATTGAATAAGAGTTTATTCATTATTATGAGCATAATGTAAATAAATATTGTATTGTTAAAAATGTACTGTACTATTTTGTCTAATGTAAAAAAAGGCAAAAATTTACTGAACAAGTTTATTAAATTTTTTTTATTAAGCAGGGAAATAATGCAACAGTATAAATGTATAGGGTACTGTGCATTGCATAATTAATTAAGATAATTAATATAATTAAATAAATAATTCATATTGTTAGTAATAATAATCTGAACAGTAAAGGGAACAAACAAATTTCATGCTTGGACAGGTTAATCACGCCACGCAGCTGTGTCTGTGTGTATACATGTATTTTATATGTGTGTGTGTGTGTGTGACCAGTTGATTCCTGTAAAGCGTCACCCCTAAATGAACGCTATTAATTATATGAATTATTTAAATTGTAAAGAGTGTATGCATAATATCACAAAACCAAATACGGCACAGTGTGTATAAAATAAAGATGCACGTGTGTACAAAAATTAGTGCGAAAATAATAAAAAGATCCTGGAGGATCAAGGACTCCAGGACTACATGACTACAGAGGAGCATCCAGGATCGAGGACCTAGGACCAAAGAGGATACGCTGAGTATTACCACGACAAATAAGGTGAAACAAAACCATGTACTGTATTTGTAAAAACAAAAAGACTCAAGTAAAGACAATTAATTATGTAAAAAGAAAGACAATACAATTCAGAAATGGAATTAATAGTTTTTGAAAATGTAAATGTTTATTTGTATAGTAGTTTTAGAGTAATGTTTAAACATATGAAAGTATAATTTTGAGAAAATAATTTAATCAATGATATTTGAATTAATCTGAAAGTAAATAGTAATTTTTTTTAGAAAACAAAGGAATGCATATGCAATAATAAAAATAAAATAGATTATTAAAAAGAGATCAGATAATCTAATAGTTATCAAAGTAATGAGCAAGTCGAGAGCAATATTATAAACAGTAAACAAATGTTTACTGTAGTATAAGTGTGTATATTATATTCTATGTGTAATACGAGGTACTACTTATATGTTAATAAATAGATGTGTACTACGGCTACACACATGTGAATAATAATGATAGTTTAAATCGCAAAAGAATTGAAAATTTTTAATTAATAAATTTTTAAATGGTTCTAAACAATTTCACATTGTGTTATTATTATTATTATTACACCTGTCATAAATGTATAGCATAAGTAATGTTGCTAATAAACGGCGTTAACGTTGCAAAATAAATGGCTCACAAGAACGTGGGCTTCACAAATATTTAACGTTATAATATATATATAGTATGTATATAAATAATTCATGATTTTCCATATTCTGCAAACATATGTATTACTGTATGACATATGGTATGGCAGTTATTATTACTAGACGTCATTTATATTTCTAAGTATTAAATAATTACGGTTGTTTGTCAGTAATCAAGGAGCCACCATAAATACTTATACCTTCATAAGTATGTCTTTACCTTCATATTCCTTTTCGACCTGCTGCAACAGCTGATACCATTCAGGCCCTGAAATTCTGGGCATATCACAGGTACCTCCATAACACTCTGGCAGGCATTTGGCACTAAGATGCTGGTGGAGAGAGTCACGATCTGTGCCATGGAAGATTATCTGAAATCAGATGAAAAAACAGAAAGTAATGACTAAAAGTATTGTTAATATCAATAACCTACCTTGCAAACTACCAATATTTAAACAGTGTTTGAAACTGAAATTATTTATAACCCTAAGCAAGTTCATGTTCCTAAACTTAAATATTTAATAAATTATATTATTAAATGCATGCATTACTAAATAAAATATATTTGTTCCCTACTTTGAATTAGTTTATTTGCTTGAAGATGAAATCCATTCTCCTCTCCTTTTGTTTGGCAAAATGGTCAATAACTAAGTCATTGAAGTTAGGAGTTATTTCTAACATTTTCTTTTCTATTGAACACATTCCCAGAGCACTTAGTCTGTCCTCTTTCATTGTATTACATGTAAATGTTTTAATGCGTTTGAGAGTTGAGAAACATCGTTCACTTTCTGCTGTAGTCATAGGGATTGTACAAATAATTTTTAATAGTTTTACCAGTTCAGGAAAAACAGTAACTAGATTGTTTTCATATACAAAATTGAGTAGAACCAATGCTCAAGTTGCCTTTGTGAAGTCAGGCCTGCTGTATAGAACTACCAGTTCATGTATTAATGCAGTTTCATTTAAATTAAATTGTTTAGCAGCAATTTGTAACTGTGTTTCTGGAAAGATGCGCTGATGTTTAGAAAACAGGGTTGGTTGCAACAAAACTGCTATTGCTAAATGGTCTGAAAATGAAAATCTGTCTTCTATGTTGGTAACTATTATGTCCCAAACTTCTTTAGCTGTAGTCTTCTTGCTTTCATCAAAACGTGACCTTTTTGGATTTTGTGATGATTCTCCAAAATCATTTATTGCAGACAGACTGGCATCAAAATCAATATAATCTCTGACGTTTTGAATGTGTGACTTGAATGAGGCAACATACTGGTTTGTTTTAATACTGTCAATTTCTACTTGCTGTAATTGATTAAACAAAATGTCACAGGCTGGCATAATTTTGTTGAAAAATGTTAACCAAAAATTAAAATTATCATTATTTAATGTGTTTTTCAGTTCTAGTGCTTTCTGAACAGTGGACTTTTCACTCTCATCATCATCTATGATTTTTTCAAGAACAGCGGAAGTGTCATTTTTATGAATAAATTTTATACACTCTCCTATCGCACTGAATTCGCACTGCACGTCCTATTCATGCCGAATTCGCACTGCACATGTGTGTTATTTTTATACATATTTAGAAGTCTTTGCTATTTTTCTACCATTTATGGTTTTCTTATAATTAAATAAAAACTATAATTTAACATCTATTTGGGGTGAGATTGCAAACTTTCAGGCTTGAACCGGCCTCATGCACACACACTTTTTAGTACTGTACACGCTCTCAGCGACAATCGCGTGATCGTGTCTGTTGATTCCTGCATATAAACTCAGCTTTCAATCTCACACCTGCTTATTTATTACATATTTCTAAATTTAATCTAAATATTTATTTTATCTAATAAATGCACATTACAGCATATGCTTGTATTGTCACAATACATAGTTTCAGACATTTTTACACACCTACTGTAGTGTCATTCTTAATAATGAAAACTGCAAAAGTTTATGATTGAGATTAAGTAAAGGAACAACACATAATCACATGTTTATGACTGAGGTATTTGCTTACAGAAATAAACATGTTTGTTTGGACTTAACTTTGTATTCATTATTGACAAAAGATGCACAAACACTTTGGCTAATTCAGACTTTTGGTTGTGGATTATTATTTTGTCACATAAATACATTTACAAGCATAACGCCATTAATATTATTGTACCGGTATTCAAATTCTTAAAATGATACCGATTCTTTAATATCATTACATGAATATTACATATAGTCCAGGGCCATTAGTATAAGAGTTAATTCTTTCAGACAAATTCAAACAGTAACGTATTCAAATAATTGCCTACCATAATTTGTTTTAAAGGGACTTTGGTCTCATATTCTGCTCAAAACCTGTTTCTAAGAAAAAAATAAAAAACTCAAGGTTTTAAAGATGATTACCAATTTTCATAAACATAATCATGAAATTAAAAACTTAAAATAACAAATTCGAAATAGAGCCTAAAATTAAACAAATTTAAAATTTACGTAAATACATAAAATTACTACTGACAGTTGGTTTTTATGAGGTTGCTTGATTCAAATCAAATAGAAGAATACAAAAAAGTTAAAAAGTTTATAATATTTCAAAAATGACGCACTTAAAATGATGGCTGAAATTAAAAACAAATAACCAAAAAAGTGATGTGAATGTTATGGCATTTGCACCTTTATTTTACAAGGGATTATATGTACAAATGTTGTGCTTTTTATTTTAGAGATATGATTTGTTCTATTCATAGATTATATAAACCATCCAATTCAAATTAAAAAAAAAATAGTACACAAATTTACAATTCAAGTTGCCAAATGCTGCAAAATTTTTGTTAACATCATTTTTCTTTTTGCTCAACAGAATTGAATTTTTTAAGCTCAGTGCTTGAAAATGAGAATTTGATTTTTAAAACTGCTGATTTCCAACACCTTGCTTACAAATATTTTAATTTCCAACAAAGACACACTGTTCTTTGATATTTCTAGAATACCCCATATGAATGTTATACTAAATTTGTAATTACTGTACTTATTTTTAAAATTACATTGATTTTAATAAACAAATATTACAAAGTTTTGTATCTCATACTTCTGTATGAAGGCTAATACAATAAAAAATACATATTTTAGTTTAAAAAGGGGTGTTAGCAAAATGGATCTAGTTTA
Source organism: Magicicada septendecula (assembly GCA_034769895.1). Classification (NCBI taxonomy): domain Eukaryota; kingdom Metazoa; phylum Arthropoda; class Insecta; order Hemiptera; family Cicadidae; genus Magicicada; species Magicicada septendecula. The sequence goes on from CM068371.1 coordinate 421,973,267, forward strand.
AAATACATTTTGCTTTATTTATATGTAGGCCTATTGTGCAAGCCTGTCTGATGTGGGTCAGTTCTGGCATCAAGCACTTGGCCAGCTTTTAGTTGTAAGATTGTTTAAAGCTCCAATGTTAAAGTAAATTAACATGAAAAATTAATTTTTTTATATAACATTACCATCATGCTGAATGGGTAGCTCTATTTTTTAAAAGAATTTATGTAACCCCATTTTTTGCCAAAATAACTAAAATTTCTCTAAAAAAGCAATTGTTTAAATTCCCATATATTAGGTAAAATGTTTTTAATTGGGCACTATTAAGAATATCCTGCCCAACATCCATCACTATAAAAATTTGTCTGTAGCTGACTTCTAATCCCATACAATGTATATAGGAAAATGAAATTTAATAATCTCAGTATCAAAGGGCATCTGATAAACAAAATGAAACCATCTTTACTGTCAAAACACAGTGAAAAAATAAGAGAGAGACAGAGAAAACTAAACAACACTACACATTTTTTCTAGATTGAAATACGTACATAATTTGTAATCATAGTGATTATACAATTCAATTTTAAATCAAACTAGTTAATAGAAATTACTGTAATTCTAAATACAAAGTTTACTTACCCTTCTCTTGAGTTTTTCTCTCAAAAATGGTTTGAAGAGAGCAAATACCATATTGAATATATATGGTTGATTAACAATATGAATACCCTTTATCCTAAGTGGCACACTATCCTGGAACACAAAAGCAATAAAAGTCTGTAAAGTTATGTTTGTGTACAATGTAAAATCATCAGTATAATTATTTTTTAAGATTTAAAATAATTTGTTGTCAGTTGTATATTCTTTTTGTGATTTGGTAGTACCTAAGTGTATACAGAGTTTTAAAATAAGTTTTTAACTCCTTCTCAATTCAATATTATAAGTTCAATACAGTAAATGGAAGTGTAATGGAAATGTAAGTGTAATTCCTGGATTTTGTTGTCCATGACATCTGTTGATTAACTAATTACAAATATCTCATTACTGTAGTTAGTACTAATATTACTAACATATAATTCAACATACTTGTTATTTATAATAGTCATAAGGAACTCTATAGTTTATAAAATAAGGACAATTTTAATTATAAAATTTGTAAGTACAATTCATAAAATATAGAATTATAAATTTAAATTCTATATTTAAAGATTTATAATATATTAATATATGAATAAGGAATTTTAAATTTATTTCATGAGGCACTCGTATTTGTTGTTTATAAAATTATCCTTATTTTCTTAAGAAATCCAATTCGTTTCACGTTTATACGTACCATTATTTTTATGCTACTTGTGCATGTAACATCTTATAGTATAGTTCCAATTTTTTTACTTAATTATTAATAAACAGCGCAGGAAATAAAAACAGAATATTTTTCGGAGTCATGAATAGTGCGGTGTCTCTTCAATAATTAAATGGGGCAAGCTTAACACACAGGATGCTTATCAAAATGCATTCAAACAAACTATAGCTGACGCGTCGCATTGAATGTTATGTATAAGTTACGGAAATTAATCCTTAATTAATTATTAACAATATATTAATTGTGATGTAATTATTATTAAGAATTATTTACAATGTATTCTAATGTATGAATTAGAAACTTTCTCCCTGTAAAAATATTACATACAAAAATACAGTAAAACGCAAGTTAACCTTACATTACACTATCTTACAAAATCAGAACCACTGTGTGATACTCGTAAGATTTTAAAATGTTTCTTACTTTAAATAACATTAAATTTATCTATAAAATGTCTGCAGTATGCATCTATGAACCTTCAAAATGTATCGTTGTTTTTTCAGTCTTCTATTGTAATCGAGTTTAGAATGTTCAACAGTTTAAAGCACAAAAAATGATTTTAATGGAAGCCTTATTGACAACAACAAAGTAAATACTTAATTTAAAAATCACTTTGTTATATTCTTTACATTAAGTAGGCCTACTTAGTAGTGTAGCATTTTTCGGAAGAAAGGGAAACTGTTGCTTAGTGGCAACGCTGTCAGTAAGCGGTGTGACCTTGACGATACTACTCCCATGCAGTTAACTATAATCATATTATATATAAAACTTTCACAATGAACTTACTATTCGTTGTCACTTTCCCAAACGTTTCAAGGTGATGTTCCTCTTCTTCAGTGGGTTGAGTACTAACTGTCGATTACAGAATAACCGTTACGGAATTAGGTGTGTGTGGTGGGGGTTGATGGTGGGAAGGGATTGGCGCTGAGGTTCGAATTGTGTGTATGGATCAGTGTATCGAATAGTGTATGTGATTTATAATGTAATTGCTCATTTAATATGTTGTTTGGTTGTAGTGTGTGATGTCTGTATATTTCAAATTGTTCAGCTGTGTTTAGTTTTCTACTTTTAGGTAAGTAGTGCAATATTTCCATGTTGTGTTCTATGTTTGTGTAACTGTGGTTTTCGTTATGTAAATGTGTGGCAAATGTGGAATGTATGTAGTTTGTGGTGAGGGCTTTTAAATGTTCAGAAAATCTGGAAGAAAAAGATCTTCCCGTCTGGCCGATGTAGAATTGGTGACAATCATTACAATTTAATTTATAAACTCCTGTTTTGCTGTATGTGTCATTGTCTTTGTTAGTATTATTTATGTGTTTTCTAATGGTGTTGTTGGTTCTGTAGGCTACTTTATAATTGTGTTTCCTAAATGTGTTTGCAATTTTGTGTGTATTGGAATTGTAGTATGTAAGTGTTATGTATTTGCTGGGTTGTGTGCTGTTGGTCTGATGTGTTTTGTTTTTTGTGTTTAGGATTCGTTTGTGTAGTTTATTTATTAATTCGGGATTGTATCCATTTTTGACTGCTATGTATCTGATTGTGTTTAATTCATCTTGGTAGTCATGTGTGTTTAGGGGTATTGAAGTGAGCCTATGGAGCATGTAGTTGAAAGCTGCATGTTTGTGTTGATTTGGGTGGTTGGATGTGTTATGTATGACCATGTCTGATGTGGTGGGTTTTCTGTATATTTTGTATGTGTGTGTGTTGTTTGTTTTGGTGATTGTAAGGTCTAAGAAGTTTATGCTATTATTTAGTTCTATTTCAAGTGTGAATTTTAATTTATGGTGTATAGTGTTAATGTATTTGTGGAAATTTTCTATTTGTCTTTTGTTGCAGTTGTAAAGGAGTAAAATGTCATCAACATACCTATGCCAATATATTATTTTATCGGTGTATTTGTTTTTGTTCAGTATGTGTTTCTGTTCTATGGTGTGTATAAATATTTCGGCTAGTATACCTGATATAGGGGAGCCCATGGGTAGTCCATCTGTTTGTGTGTAAAACATGTTGTTGTGTGCGAAATAATTTTGATCTGTGATAATTTTAGTTAGATGGATGATCTCTTTTATGTGTGTTTCAGGTGTGTTATTTATTTTTAGTAATTGTTCTAATAGATCTAGTGAATAAAACTCAACATATACACATTCCCCACAATTCCACACTTGCTTCATTTGACATAACAAACCTATACACCAATGTTCCCATAAAAGAAACCATAACTACATTAGAAAAGTCATGATTTCTATAGTTAGTGTAACTAAAACTTTTAGCCAATGATCCACTTTTAAGTAAACATCATCTTGAGCAGCCTTGATATTGGAGATTAAATATTGATAATTTTATCTCCAGTTTCCTTTTATATTCAGATACATTTATTGTACAAACTTCTTATAGTGGCATATTATCTATAAGCAGTCTCAGATTTAATTTTCAGTACTGGTTAAATGGACTACACTGTTGTCAGGTTCTGTGTGTGGCGATAGTCCATTCTGTGTATTGAAGGTATTTTAACCTAAAAGGGGGAAGTATAAAATATAAGAAACAATCCATGGTCACCTTCTCATAATGTTTCTCAGCTAACACTACAAATCATAATATGAAGAACTTAACTCACAGCTTTAAGAAATTAAAATTTATTAATTTGATTTTATCAAACTTGATTTCATTCAAAATAATGAGCAAGTTCTTTAACTCAGTGAGCTTATTATTTATTAGATTGATATTACTATAATATAATTTGCAAATACTATATTCCTTTTTAAATTTAATTTTGTGTAATTTGATATAAAAAATCTCAGGTTATTTTTAGAAGTCACATATAGCATACAAATATTATAAACAGATAGAACACACACACACACACACACACACACACACACACACACACACACACACACACACACACACACACACACACACACGCACACGCACACACACACAACAGAAATATTGTATTTATATTAAAAATATAATTTTGTGAAATATTATATAATAAATGTTGGATAATTTTTAGAAGTCACATGTACATGATGTCAGTGTATGTAGATGCTGCTAGTGGCCTCAAATATGTGTTTGCTGAAAATGACCAGAGATTAATTATAGTTGAAACATAATTCAATTGAAAAGGTAACCAGATTGTTAGGCTCTGGTCAGTTGCTGTTAATTAGTCATAATTATAACATATAAAATGGCTAATATTTGGAGAAGAACAGGAAATAAAAGGTTGAGCCTACTTTTCCAAAATGAAAGAAATATAACATTTTTGATAAAGAACTTTGTAAAAATAGATTATTGGGTATCAAATTAAGCAGAAGGAATTAAAGAAACCGATTATGTATTTATTATTTCATGAAATTAATTAATAACCAAAATATATTCTGTGATATAATGTATTTTTTTTACATGTATCAGAAGCGATTAAAAATTGAAAAAATACTTTTCTAATACTAAATTGGCTAAGATATTTAAGAAAACGAAGGAAGTAAGACAGTTCTTTATTAACGTCGGTAGTGTACGGTTGAGAAGCTCTAGCTACAGAACAACCTATAACGGAACCATTAATGGCGTATAAAAATTGAACCTAGCTTACAGCAAAATTTTGAGAATTTTGACAGAACAATTTTAAACTTTAAATTCAGTGAAAATTAACCACTACAAACATTGGATCAAGTGAATACACAACCGAAACTAGTTAATTAACAATTTGAACCTCTAACACTCATATTTCCGAATAACAAAAAACGAACTTTACGACACCAGTAACTTAACATTATCACACACATTTTTACTCCAGTGAACAACAGAACATTGAACGAGAGATACTACAATAACGCCAGAAATATTAATCACTACTGCGGAGACGAGGAAGCATTGAGAAGGCAGCTTTATTGGAAGAAAATATCAACCAGCCTAGTTCAGTTTTACATCAGCAGCTACGAAGCGGCCATTTTGACTCCCAGCATGCAAAGTGCACATGACGACTAGTATTCGTCAACTCTTCATTGGTATAAACTTTTCATTGTATAAACATTATATATTATTAAATAACGTTGTAATTGTCAACTATTAAGCTTTTTAATTGTAAATGTTATACTTTCTAACCTTACCCCTTCTCTGACTATTAACTATAACCGTTAAAAGAACCTGAAAAAATTAATATTAAATAACATATGTACCAACAATCGATCACCCTGTGAACGAGTCGAGCATTATATGATAATCGATTTTAAATCGATACCTTTAAACATTTGTCAATAAAATTTAGAAATTCTACAATTTGGTTTGAAATTTATTTATAAATTTAATAAATAGCGTATTAGTGAACATCAGGACTACAAGGAAGGCGGCCATTACTCAAGTGGAAGTAATACCTACGGAGAAGAAGAAATACCGCTAATCGATCAGTGAATGAGACAATCTTGTTAATGCTGAATTTAATTCCAGTAAACCATAAGCGATATTACTGACAAAATTAACTCAAAGGAACTTAAAATTTTAACACTACACCATTACACGAATTATTTACTAGATTATTAAACATTAAAACAAACTTTAATTTTTTTTCGAAATTTAAATTACACACACACATTTATTATATATTTATAATAAATTTCGTTTTTCGTTTACAAAATAAAAAAATAATTGTGTAATTTAAATTTCGAAAAAAGCCAAGATAATCTCAATATAAATTGCGACCGGACATCCGCACCGACAATTAAAATCCGGTGTGTTCAGAATATTAAAAATAATATCAATTCTCAGACTGTGGGAATTATTTTCGTTCTCACGGAATGAGGTGACTCAAATTTCAAGTAGAAGGGAGAGTGTGTCAGCCAATCAAATCATTCAAAAAAATTGGGACTAACGCAGAGTTTTCAGCTGAAAGAACACTCGACTGCCAGTACTCAAGAGGAACACACGTACATCTTCAATCGTCTTAGTAACATACATTTGTGAAGACTCGAGGTGTCAACACGCATAATTACGGTCGTCTTGTTCAACAGATCAACTGTAACGACTCGTAATAATAGCGTCTATTCAAGATACTCTTACTTATCAACAAATAAGCGTACCGCGCAATACATTAACTGTTGGCATACGCACGCAAGAGATCAACTATATACTACAAGAAATCACTTCAAGAGTATGACAGAAGAGGCCGTCTATAACCAGTGGTACGAGCTGAAGAACTGCCAAGCAGAGTGACAACCCGTAACGAGACACACACGCTGAAATGAAACGTGAATCAAACGAGGAGCCTGATGCAGTTGTAGCAGTTAAAACTACAGACGTAAAACCATCACCAGTTGCAGAAGGAGCAGAGTGTTGCTGATTCCTGACCTCATCGCCAAAATCCAGGACGCTCAGTAGATCGTCGTCTCTAGCAGATTGGACCAGGACAGCGAGGGATTTCCGGAGCATCTCTACATCATCTTCTGAACCAGAGAAGTCAAAATCAAATTATTCACTTCTCAAAAGATCAATTTTTCCTTTCTTTTTTTTGAATCATTGTAAAAGAAATAATTCAGATGCCGATAAATCAGAGACTCTAAATTAATAAGAAATATTCAATTGTGATAATCTGTATAGCATGTATGAGTAACTACTAAGCCCTAGCTAAGAATTAGATATAGATAAAAAGAAAAGCGCTATACAAATCTTAACAGAGAATTAATTAATTACTTATACTGCAGTATACGTGAGTCAAATCACAAATAGATAAAGGCATGTTGAACTAGATTCACGGCTAGTTTATGTCAGAATATTTACAAGCATTTTAGAGTATTGAAAATCATTTTAAAAGCATTGCAAATTAAATTAAATTAAATTAAATCCATAAATTAAATTATTTAAAACTAACTTCTTTGCAATCTAGAGAAATACAATTAATATAATTTGACAATAACAAGCTCATTCTCTGAATAATAGTAACCATTCAGAAAACATCATACCAGTTTCTATTTACTGTTTTAGTCCGTAAGAATTGTTGTAACTATAAGTTTTTTCATTCTTATGTGTGATTAGGATAATAAACCCCGATTTTATTATCCAACACTGTATTTTTATTGCTGTACTACGGAGCTTACCAACCTCACAAAACTCTTCACAATAATTATAACAAGTTTAGCGTTTTGTTTTTGTACACTTGAGTTAACCTACTTGCGAATTCAAATCACAAATCCACACGCCCATAGTCGGAAGAAGCCGCAAGAACGGATAGCAGGTAGGTGCTCATTACACACGTTTTTATTTTGTTATAATATATATATACTGCGACAATACAAGCATATGCTGTAATGCGCATATATAATATAAAATAAATATTTTATTTAATTTTAATAATATATAATAGAATAGCAGGTGTGAAATTGGAAGCTGGCTTGCAAACAGGAGTCAACACGCAGGATCACGCGATTACCGCTGCATGCGTGTACACAAGTAAACAGTGTGTGTGCATGAAGCCTGTTTGAGCCTGAAAGTTTGCAACCTCACCCCAAGTCAATGCTAAATTAAGAATATATTTAATATTAAGCAAACCATAAATGTTAGCAAAAAGGTAAAAACTTCTAAAAATGTGTAAAAATCAGACACAAGTGCAGTGCAAATTTTACGTAATTCGGATAATCAGTGCGAATTCTGTGCGATTTTTAAAGCATTATAATTACACTAGTGGTGCGAGCATCATGATAATTGCACATCACATAGGTCATTAAATTAGACAATATTTTATCGCCATAAAATCCGTGTTAAACAGTGCAATTGGCGAAAAAGTGCAAAAATTTGAAATAGGACGAGAGTGGGGGCTATCACACCATGGTTCAACTGTCGACAGGCTAATTCCTGAATCGACAGCTGCAGTTTTCTTGGTGAATATAAATACAAGCCCAGGAGAGCTAATCTCTCTCTTCTAACAGTCTTCATTCGTGGCGGAACGCTATGTCCGTCAGAGACGCAAAATTTTAATTACTTTGGACAGAGTTAGACAATATGTCTAACACCAATAAGACTTTTTGTTAAGCATAACTTACAAAGTATTACGATAAATATTTCAATTTAAAATAGTAATGGAAAACAGTAATTAAAAATTACCGTAACAAAGAAATCGTCAGATGTCTACAAGTGATCTACATCTAAGAGCATTACTCCAGACTGAGGACGAGAGCACTACATGGCATAAATTACAGACGTAAAGGACGAGTCATCGGACTTCCGAGAGGACCCAGAGGAAGAGGAAAGGACCCAGGACTTCATGACTATGCAGGATTCACAACATCAAGGACTCAGGACCAAGAGAGGGTATGCTGAGGAACCACTACAATTAAGGTGAAAGAAAGCCATGTATTCCTCATAACAGAAGACTTAATCAAAGATTGATAAACATTGTCAAAAGAAAGACAATAATTTCAAAAAAAAGTGTAATTTATAACTTATAAATATAAATGTCTTGTACAAAAAATTACAGCATAATTTTTGAATTAATAATTTATTTTCAAAATATTTTAAATTTAAATTGTAGAGTAATTATGAAAGCATAATTTTTGAATTAATAATTTATTGAAAATATTTTAAATTTAAATTGTAGAGTAATTATGAAAGCATCATTTTTGAATTAATAATTTATTGAAAATACTTTAATTTAAATTGTAGAGTAATTATGAAAGCATAATTTTTGAATTGATAATTTATTGAAAATATTTTAATGTACATTTGAAAGAATCAATTAGATTTGTTCAAAGAATGAACAAATAGTTAACTTAGTTAAATATTTTTATATTGAAAGCACACATTCAGACTGAGTAGCCCAGACAGTATAACATAATGAAGAAATGTTTTTTTATTAAAATTAATAATATTATATCTATGATATTAGCTTTATGTTGGTGATGAGATTACAGCAAACAAAGAAACGTTGAAACCATGTATAATGAATATCATATGACAAAGTAATCATTATTTGTATATTATTATTTCTTTATATGTTTGTTTAAATTAATAAATGGGAACATTTTGAATTTCCTAAAAAGGCTACCATTATTATAATTACACCTGAACCCCTAATTACACGTACATGTTGTTAGAAATGTTATTTACCGTTGTATAATTTTGTTGCACATGAGCGTGTGCCCGACACACTTACATTTAATAACGTTGTATCGTTGTATAAAATTGTTGCCCGTCAACGTGTGGCACGACACGCCTACATTTAATAAATAAATGTATGCTCTATTGTTAAATGTGTGCATAGGATTTATGTATAATAATTGATGTGTATTAATGAATATTTTTATGTGTTTAATTTTGTTGTGTATATTGTATTGTAATAACACAACTGGCGCCCACCCCAACAAACAGGTGTAATTGTAATATAAGTAGATAAGAATAAATGAATAATAATGACGAAACAATAAATAAATAAAATTAATAAGTCGGTTCCATAAAAATAATATTCTTAAATATTATAAATAAATATTTTAATAATTATTCAACATAACAGAACCAGAAGGGTTGAATCTAGAAGCATTTGAAAATTCGATACTAGCAATGATGGACGAATTAGTCATAAAACAAGCCGAAAAATTTAAAGAAGAGTTAAAAGAGGAGAATATCAAGCAAATAAAGAAAATAGATGAAATAAATACCAAACAAACAGAAAGTTTAGAAAATAGATTAGAACAACAGTTGAGAATTCTACACAAGACACTATAAGAATAACTGAAAGTTAGAAGAATTGAAGAACGATAATCTTGAAATAAAACAAAGTATAATCGACAGTAATGCACAGTTAACTGAAAAAATTGTTGATACCAACGTACGAATTGACATGCTAGAGAATAATTTTAAACAAACCTTACATGAGCAAGTTGTAATAAATTGAAAATAAACGAAAAGAATTACGTCTCGAGTGGAGAAAAGATTTAAAAGAAGTGCATAAACAAATAAATGATAATATAAAGGATACTTTAAATATTATAACGTGAGAGCAGGATGATAAAATTCAAACTGTTAGTAATATGTCGCAAGCAAATACCAGTAAACTTAGAGAAATAGAAACACGTACTGTAGTCATTGAGAATAGAATTGAAGAAACTACGAAGGACCATTCGGGAGACGTATCACATATGAAAGAAGAAATCCAAGAGGAAATGAACCAGCTACGAAGTGAGTTGAGAAGACGACAGAATCAAATGACCATGTTTCCTACACCAATGGACAAAAGGAGCAGACTCAAGTTCTCAGGTGGTAAAGGGGAGAACAGTATGGAATTCCTAGCTAGAGTAGAGAAGGAAATAGAAAAAATTGGGAGTGCAATAAATGACGACGAGAAGATAGACTTCGTCACGCGATATCTTAGAGATTCAGCCAGCCAATGGTACTCTATTATTAGAGATAACGTCAGTACATGTCAGCAGTTTCGTGAGGCATTCGAGAACCAATACTGGAATCTACATACCCAACGACAAGTACGGGATCAACTTGAATATGGAAAGTTCAATGCACAAGGACAGCAGAGTATTGAACAATACACAATTACGCAAATAGAACGTGTAAAGCATCTTAAACCTAAATTCTCAGAATACGAAATTGTTTCAAAATTATCTTACCATTTTCAGCGAGATATCCAGTTTGCAGTTTATACGCAAGGAATTAAAACCATAGAAGAATTTTTAAACCTTGTAACACAGTCAGAGAATATCAATAAAGGTAAGAACACACAATACTGGGAACAAAAACATGCAAATCACCACCATAATTATCACAGAGATGACAAGAAAGCAATAAAAAACACTACACCGCACCGTGATAATTATAAAATAAATTATTCGCCACCAATGTGCAACACTACAACACGCACAGCTAAAGAGACTGAACAAAATAATACAGCTAAACGACAAGGAGACGTTGTATGGTCATCCAATCGTAAACAGTTTTCAAAACCAGCTGACAAATGCGTTGCCGCAGTACGAGGGTACGATGAGAAAAAAATTGAAGAGAAATGAATGAGATGGGGACAGTAACATTCCACAGCCGACCGTCTACATCAAAGGCGTCACAATGACTGAATAAACGGAAGCAAAAGTATAAAATAAACAACATATACCCCTGCGATATTAGGGAGGAATTATTAAACAATGAACAGGATATAAAGCGAGACGCCAGCAAACACAATGCCCTATTGTGACAGTGAGTATAAACAGGGTAAAATACGGATGCTAATTGACACTGGCAGCCAACTATCAGTTCTTAACGCTGCATGGGTCCAACGCAATAAGAAATATTTTTAAAATACTGCAATTTTGCCCATAAATAATTTAAATATCACAACAGCTACCAATAAAAAAGAAAGGGTTAAACAACAAGCATATGTAACCCTAACATATAAAAAGCTAGAATTAGAATAGGCCTACCCCATGGTAATTATGCATAAATTGATCTATGATGGAATTCTAGGTATTGATATACTAAATGCAATAAATGCTAAGATTAATGTTAATGATAATACAATTCTGTGTAATTATAAAGATGTTCAATATGAGTTAAATATGAATAGCGATGAAGAAGATTGCAAGGTAAGTAAAATATCTATTACTTTGTCCAAGCCACAAATACAGTATGGTCCAACTCGACATGTGAATGCAGCGGATGAAGGAATGACGACACAGGAAGAAGAAAAACTGCACAAATTAAGAGAAGAGTACAGGGAAGTATTTAGTGAGGTACCGACGCAGACGACAATATACGAGCACTCTATAGTCATGTCAGACCCTACTAAAGTCATTAGGAGGACGTACCCTATCCCAATGCGATATGAGGAAGAGGTTGAACTGGAAATTCAGCGCATGATTGAAAATGGAGTCATAGAGCAATCGAAAAGCAACTTCCTGAATCCTCTAGTGGTAGTGAAGAAGAAAAGTGGTGAGATACGCCTATGCCTTGATATGAGGGAGCTGAACAGCGTTGTGTTCAGTGGCGGTTCTAGAGCTTGTAAAGTGGGGGGGGGGCACCGTAGTAGATGGGAATAAACATAATATTTGCACGTACGAAAAGTAATTTGTAATTATACATAATAAGAAACAATATATATGCAGATGAATAACAAACAATATATGAGCAGATGATGATAGTACGTTACCTATAAATTGAGTCTTCTGTTGCCTATCTTTGAAAATTCCTTCACTATTTCATCAGGATCTTGTAACAATTTTTTACTTAGCTCCCGCTCAATAGAGAGAAGTGTTAAATTCGAAAGTCTGTCTGTCTTCATTGTTGACCTTAAATATGTTTTTATACGTTTCATAGAAGAGAAACTACGTTCTGCAGTCACTGATGTCACGGGTAGAGTCAATACAAGTTTTATTAATAGTTGTGTAGCCGAAGCTGAAGTCATGTTATTTTCATGAAACATGTTCCTAAGTAGATCAACTTCTGATTTCAGTTTGGTTCTATTTTTAAAGAATGCCTCGTACTTTTCTGCAAATGCTTCAATATACTTGAAATCCAGGAATGAATTACTCTTGGGATTACATGCGTCTGCAGCATTACAAACAAAGTCGTTTTGCTGAAATCTAGAGCTGAATTCTTCTTTCATAGAATCTATAATTTGAAAGTAAGCTTTCTTATATTTTGTCTTCAAAGGAAGAGAGCCTACTTCCCGGTCCCGGTCTTCAGATGAACAAGTGGCTAATGTTGTATAGTAGTCACTCAGTTTTTTAGGTACTACAGTTTTTCTAGTATTAAAGACTTTTGGCTCTTCTACGTCTACATTTTCAGCAAACTCCCTTGATTTATCCCAAATTTGGTTGAAATAATCATCCGACCTTTTGTCTTCCAGAGTGAGAATGATGGACTTTACTATTTTAACAGCAGTACCAAATTCAACTTCCTTTTGTTGTAGCATCATCGATAAACCATTAGTAAGTTCTAGCAAGTCACTAAATATATGTAGTACAAATATAATTTTAAATTTACAGAACTTCATTAACAACCCCTTAGCTTCCGCAGCCTCTCGTTTATTGTTGGAAGTTGCAAAGTACTGAAGTGCTGATTTGGCAGATGCAAAACAACTTTGGAAATACTTAATGCCTCTGTACTTGCAAACCCAGCGAGTGTCAATCTGTAACAGTAGTTTTAAACTTCTTTTTGCCGGGATAAAGTTCTGTTTGCGTTTTAATAAATTGATTGTCTCAATGAAGAGACAGATTGAAATGCGTAAATGGCCTCTAGTAAACCAAATGTATCACCAACAATATCAACTGTCTTAGAAACATCAACTAGTACCAAGTTTACACGATGTGCATAGCAATGCACGTAGACACACGGGTTCTTAGCTGCTTTACGAAATAAACTTTGAACACCATTTGTACCTCCAGACATTACTGAGGCTCCATCTTAAGCCTGTGCAATACATTTCTCGGGGACCAATCCAATCAAGCTAAGGTGCTCCAAGGCTTTATCAGAAAGAGCCCTAGCATTTAATTCATCTAGCTGAATGAAACCTGCAAACCGTTCTTCAACACCATTTTGACTAACATACCTAATACAAGCAGACATCTGTTCTAATGTACTGGAGTCTCTAGCTTCATCTAAAATCAATGAGAATATCCCATCATTATATGTGGTTTCATTGACAATATGTTTTAATATAATATTAGCCGACACGTCTAATAATACGTTTTGGGAATCCTTAGATAAGTAAGTAGCATTTCGTGGCAAATTATCTAAATTATTTTTAGCCGTTCCACTCTCTAATTTTACTAGTTTTATGATTTCCAAAAAATTTCCCATATTCACAAAATTTGATTTTTTATCATCACTTTCAGTCTCACGGTGACCTCTTAGGCCTATGTCCTGTCTAGCACATACAACTGCCACTCGAGCCGCAGTGGTAACAGCAGACCGATTACGTAATATTTCATCTCTATTTTGTGCACTGATCATAGACGTGACAGTGCCATGTTGTTCACTTATCAAAAAGCTGTTCCATTTAATTAATGACAGCTTGTGGCACTCACTTTTTTCGTGTCTTAAAAGTTTGTCACCCACTTTTTTCCAATTTGAAAACCCAAGTTTTGTAAAAGTTAATTCAGCGTTTCCAGATATAGGCTCAAAGTGGCGACAAGGAAAGCAGTAAATGGCATCCTTTTGCTCAGAGTACTCAATAAACTTAAACTTGTCATACCACGCACTGTTAAAGCTTCTTACTTTATTATTTATAATTGTTTGCTTGAAATTGGACTTACGAGGTTGGTGGGGTCCGTCTTGAATCGATTTACTAATATCATTTGGAATTCCTGCACTATGAACACTAACAGATGTCTCACTAGATAAAGGCACAATATTAGACGTACTCACAGTGTCGTCGGCATATTTAGTTTGTTTTGGTGTTGGTGTAACACAAGTGTTATCCGTACTTTCGGTACAATTACCGCCACTTCTTTTCGTGTCGAATAAACTAAATAAACTACTTTGACGACTAGCCATGTTGTTTTGTTATCAACATAATCACCAACACTATCACCAAAGAACAATCACACTTCACACTGCAATGAGACGCACAGCTAATGTACTAATGCTCACAATCCCATGTACTAAGATCACGTGATTTTCACGCGCCAGGGTCTGGTCTTTCTCGTTGGCTTCGTGAGACGGAGAACTGAGTAAACAACAGCTGATGTTTACAACATCGGTGAACAGTGTTGCAAATTCCAAACGAATGAATTTTATACCTACTTTAACAGAGATGAACCGACGAGATCAGCAATGCTTGGTAAGAATGTGGGGCAGAAAAAAATTGTGTTTACCACTGCCACCTTGCGGTCAGACAGTGGAAGCTTATCCGGTTATTTCAAATGCCTAAGGCGCGGATGTCCAGTTAGCAGCTAAGCTTCCACTGTCTGACCGCAAGGTGGCAGTGATAAACGCAATTTTTTTCTGTCCCACGTTTTTACCAA
The DNA here is from genome assembly GCA_034769895.1 of Magicicada septendecula. Classification (NCBI taxonomy): domain Eukaryota; kingdom Metazoa; phylum Arthropoda; class Insecta; order Hemiptera; family Cicadidae; genus Magicicada; species Magicicada septendecula. The sequence continues at coordinate 421,988,555 of CM068371.1, forward strand.
GCATTGCTGATCTCATCGGTTCATCTCTGACTTTAAACACATCTGGTGCTGCTCAGCCAATGTGTACGTTACACCGTATTTCTGAGTGATAACTTTTTCATGTATGTAAGTCATCATGCATCGTATTGTGTGCAGTTTCATACATGACTATACAGTCACCCATGCTGAGCAGTTTTATCAAAACAAACGCACTTGTACACTTTCACTGTAAACTTTTTAAAATCTAATAACATACCACTTAGGCAAAAATCTGGGGGGGCCTGGGCCCCCCCGGCCCCAGGCTAGAACCGCTACTGATTGTGTTAAAAGAGTATGACTGTGCGCCTGCTGCAGACGAATTATTTACCAAGTGTGAAGGAGCGAGGTATCTGACGAAGCTGGATTTATGCTCAAGTTTCCAATTCATGAAGAAAATAGAAAGTACACCGCTTTCCTGTATAAAAGTAAATGCTACCAACACAGGGTAGTACCCTTCGGATTAAGCACGAGTTTGGCAGCCATCGTAAAGTGTCTAGAAAGAGCCCTAGGACCTGAGGTGGAACCCTACACCATGGTATTCGTAGATGATATCTTAGTTGTACCTAAAACATTAGACGAACATATAAAACATCTAAGCACGATATTCCACAAGTTTAGGCAAGCAAACATATCCCTTAACCTAGACAAATGTGAATTTATCAAATTCTCTATTCAATTTCTAGGCCACATTATTTCCTCCTCTGGTATTCAACCCGATCCTATCAAAATCTCCAGCATAACTAATTTTCGTATACCCGGAAATCTCAAAGGGTTAAGAGCATTCTTAGGACTAACAGGATACTACAGAAGATTCTCACCATTATATGCAGAGTATATGCAACCTCTACTGGAGCTGACGAAGAAAGGACAGAAGTGGAAATGGGAGAAGAAACACCAAGATGCCTTTAACCAAGTGAAAAAGTTGTTCATCGAAAATATTATGTTACATCATCCTCAACGTGAATGAAAATTCGTAATCTACTCCGATGCCAGTGACTACGCAGTAGGGAGTGTACTGTATCAACAAGATACTACGGGAGAGCACCGAGTTATCGCCTACGCCAGTAGAGTCTTCAAAGGAGCTGAAAGACACTACACCACATCAGAAAAAGAAATACTTGCTATAGTATATGCTCTTAAGCAATTCAGATATTATGTTTATGGTACTCATTTTGAGATACATACTGACCACCAAGCATTATCCTTTCTATTGAAATGCAAAGTAACAAATGCCCGATTATTAAGATGGATTTTAGCCACTGGCGAATACTCGTTCACCATTAAATACTGTAAAGGTTAAGACAATATTATAGCTGATACACTAAGCCAATACATCACAAAAGAATGTGAAGAAGTCTATGAGAGCGAAAAAAAGAAGTACAAGTGCTATCAATTAAATTTAAAGAGAACGATGAAATAAAACAAATGCTAAAAAATTTAGCACAACAACAAGATTTGGACGTTACAATAAGAGAAATGAAAGACCAAGAACAGCTACCAAATCATTATAAGGTACTTAATAGAATTTTTTTCAGGTTAGTAAGACAAGACTGGAAGATAGTACTAACGAACGAAATGTTACAGAAATTAATTCAACCAGCACATGAGAGTTTAGCGCATGCTGCCGCTCTGAAATGTTACCTGAGTCTACGAGAGGATTTTATGATTAATAATATGTTTCAAAAAATAAAGAAGGAGGTGAAGAAGTGTTATGAGTGTCAAACGGTGAAAGGACCGAATTTACACACGTACGTAGAAATGCAGAGCATCCAGAAGGAAAATAAGGGAGAGCTAATTGCAGTCGATTTTCTGGGACCACTACCACAATCAAGTCGAGGTGTGAAGCACATATTGGTATGTATCGATGTGTTTTCCAAGGCAGTCCGACTGTACCCAATTATGCGACCCACAAACAAAGGTGTTCTAAAGATACTACTGCAGAAATATATTCCGACATATAGAAAAATTAAGAAAGTACTCAGTGACTAAGGTGTACAATTCCAGAGTGAAAAATGGGAGAGGACGTTAAGGGAAAATGGAATTCAACCTATACTCACATCCATAAGACATCCTCAAGGAAGCCTTACTGAAAGAGTTAACAAAGAATTAGGTAAATACTTACGAATATACTGCCATGATCAGCACAATAAATGGGCAGAATATCTACCATTTCTTGAGAAAGCCATCAACGAAAATTATAGTGAAGCAACAGGATATACTCCAATAGAATTGGAAGAAGATAAAAAGCCGAACAGATTTTGGACCAAGTATGTAAACAAACCTAACAACCAGAATGTACCTGTACCAATAAGTGTGAAAATTAAATATGCAAAGCAACGGATAATAGAAAGAGGTAACAAGAGAGTGGAAAGATTTAACAGTACACACAAACTACAACAATTCGACGTGGGAGAAAAAGTTTTAGTAAAAGCTAATCCAGTGGGAAAGCGAAGTGATAATACAGTGAAGAAATTCTTTAAACTGTATAACGGACCATATATAAATTAAAACAACGAATCGCGAGACATACATTTATAGTATATGACGATGTGAAGAAGAAAGAAATTGGCAAATACCATGCCAGTTCACTCAGAAAGTTTTACACGTAAAAATAAATAGGTTTGTAGAACCAGATTAAAGGAGAACAATGGGAAGAAGCAGCTACGCTTATGCATTGTTAGCAACTCGTGGGGAGGGGAGATAGGAACTAGACTTGTTTTACCCTCCAACTAAGGGAATTTGAACAATTAATATTCATTATCATGGATAGTAGTGTATAAATACAAATAAAAAAATATATAAGTAACATGAAATATAAAAATATAAGATGTCTAATGATAGAAAAAAATATTTTAATAAATAAATTTATTCCAATTTTTTTTTACCAAGTAGAGGAATAATGCGACAATACAAGCATATGCTGTAATGCGCATATATAATATAAATATAATATAAAATAAATATTTAATTTAATTTTAATAATATATAATAGACGAGCAGGTGTGAAATTGGAAGCTGGCTTGCAAACAGGAGTCGACACGCAGGCTCATGTGATTACCGCTGCATGCGTGTACACAAGTAAACAGTGTGTGTGTGCATGAAGCCTGTTTGAGCCTGAAAGTTTGCACCTCACCCCAAGTCAATGCTAAATTAAGAATATATTTAATATTAAGCAAACCATACATGTTAGCGAGAAGGCAAAAACTTCTAAAAATGTGTAAAAATCAGACACAAGTGCAGTGCGAATTTTATGTAATTCGGACAATTAGTGCGAATTCTGTGCGATTTTTAAAGCATTATAATTACACTAGTGGTGCGAGTATCATAATAATTGCACATCACATAGGTCATTAAATTAGACAATATTTTATCGCCGTGAAATCCACGTTAAACAGTGCGATTGGCGAAAAAGTGCAAAAATGTGAAATAGGACGAGAGTGGGGGCTATCACGCCATGGTTCAACTGTCGACAGGCTAATTCCTGAATTGACAGCTGCAGTTTTCTTAGTGTAAGTAATCAATAAAAAACAAACAAGTAATCATTATTTGTATATTATTATTTCTTGATATGTTTGTTTAAATTAATAAATGGGAACATTTTGAATTTCCTAAAAAGGCTACCATTATTATAATTACACCTGAACCCCTAATTACACGTACACGTTGTTAGAAATGTTATTTATCGTTGTATAATTTTGTCGCACATGAGTGTGCACCCGACACACTTACATTTAATAACGTTGTATTGTTGTAATATATATATATATTGCAACAGTACAAATGTATAGGGTACTGTGCATTGCACAAATTAATGAAGATAATTAACTAAATTAAATAAATAATTCATAGTGTTAGTAATAATAATTCAGGTTTCAATCTGAACTGTAAATGGAACGACCAAATTTCATGCTGGGACAGGTTAATCACGCCACGCAGCTGTGTCGGTGTGTAAACATGTATTTTACGTGTGTGTGTGAAACCTGTTGACTCCTGCAAAGCGTCACCCCTTAATGAACGCTATTAATTATATGAATTATTTATTTTGTAAAGAACGTATGCATAATATCACAAAACCAAATATGCCACAGTGTGTATAAAATAAAGACACACATATGTATACAAAATAGTGCGATTATAATAAAAATAAATATAAATAAAACTTATGTTAATTAAGATAGGGAAAAACCGTTTGTACACAGTGAACACATAAAAATTACCGACAAGATGAGTAATGTGCAAAAGACTTCGCATATGGCGAAGACAAGCGAAATAAGTGTAAAAATAATAGTGTTTAGAAAAGGACGCCAATGACAGACTGAGACCTGCAGAATATTGTCGAAACATGATTTTTGGGCCCTAGGGTATAAATACTCAAGACGCGCTAACTTAATTCTCTTCTCGATCAGCTACCGTGGCAGCCGGAGGGCTCTTCCCAACGACAAAAACTTTTTCGTCTATCAACAACAGCACCAGCTGGAGGTTCTTCACGACGACTCATCACTTTCGTGAGAGCACCTGCAACTTGAGGCCATGACGGGATACGAGGGAGCAGCCAAGTACATGGAATAGAATCCAGCATACAGGACGAGGCAACGGACTGCGGAGAGGATCTGAAGGATGAGGATCAAGGACTCCAGGACTGCACGACTACAGAGAAGCATCCAGGATCGAGGACCAAGGACCGAAGAGGATACGCTGAATATTACCAAGACAGATAAGGTGAAACAAAACCATATATTTGTAAAACAAAGACTCACGTAAAGACAATATAATTATGTAAAAAAAAAGACAATATAATTCAAAGATGAATTAATAATTTTTGGAATTGTAAATATTTATTTGTATAGTAGTTAGAGTAATGTTTAAAAGTATGAAACTATAATTTTGAATAAATAACTTAGTCAATGATATTCAAATTAATATAAAAGTAAATAGTAAATTTTTATTAGAAAACAAAGCAATGCATATGCAATATAATCGAAAGAATATAGATTATTAAAAAGAGATTAGATAATCTAATAATTATCACAGTAATGAGCAAGTCGAGAGCAATATTATATAATTAAAAATGTTTATTGTAATATAAGAGTGTATATTATGTTGTATGTGTAATATGAGATTATTACTTATATGTTAATAACTAGATGTGTGCTACGGCTACACACATGCGAATAATAATGATATTTTTTAAATCGCAACTAAATAGAAATATTTTTGATTAATAAATTTTTAAACGATTCTAAACCATATTACGTTGTGTTATTATTAATACAATTACATCCTGTCATAATTTTATAGCGTAAGTAATGTTGCAAAATAAATGGCTCACAAGAAGTTGGGGGCTTCACAAATACGTAATGTTGTAAATTAAATGGCGTCCAACGTAGGGCGTGACCATCCCATTTAACTATTTAAAAAAATTTTAAAGTTAAATGTATGCTCTAAAAAAATGTGTGTTAAATGAAAAAATATATTATATGTATTAACTAATATTATATTAAATATTATTTGAATGTTATTTCAATTTGTTGTGTATTATGATAGTACAACTGGTGCTCAACAGGTAATTATTGTAAATGAAAAGTGTAATAGTAATAGTAATATTAATAACAATAACAGCAATAATACAAAACAATAATAAATAAAGAACAGTATAACCGGGATCACCAATAATAATTATTTTAAAAACATAACATAAATAAAAATAATTCAACATGGCAGAACCAGGAAGTTTTAGTCTAGAGGCACTTCAAAATATGATGCGAGCTATGATGGACGATTTATATATAAAACAAACAGAAGAATTAAAACAAGAGAATATAAAGCAAACAGAAAAATTAAAAGAAGAATTAAAACAGGATAATTTAAAACTCGCCAAAAATTTAAATGATGAACTAGGCGAATTAAAACATGCATTAAAACAAGATAATGTGCAACTAAAAGATTAAAACAAGATATAATAGATAGTAGTACACAGTTAGCAGATAAAATTATAGACACGAATACATGCATAGAGACACTCGAAAAAAAAGTTAAACAAGCCCTGCATGAACAATCTGTTAGGTTAAAGAATAAGCATAAAGAGTTACGCTTAGAATGGAGGAAAGATTTAAAGGACATTCATAAACAAATAAATGACAGTGTAAATGAGAAAATAAATACAATAAAGCATGAACAAGACAGTAAAATACAGGATGTTCATGATCTGTTTCAAGCGACCACTAGTAAAACGAGTGAGATAGAAACAAGCACAATGGTAATAGAGAATAAGCTACAAGAAACATCCAAGACTGCGAAAGACTATTCTGGAGAGATGTCCAATATGAAGGATCGGGTGAAGATTTAAATGGACAAACTTCGAGAGGAGCTACGTAGGCGTCCAGCGCAGATGGTGGTGTATCCAGCACCAGTAGAAGAAAGGGATAAATTAACATTTGCAGGAAATAAATGGGAGAACAGCATGGAATTTTTATCCAACTGCGAAAAGGAAATGGAAAAAATTGGTAGTACCATTGACGATAATGAAAAAATAAACTTTGTTACTCGACATTTCAAAGATTCAGCAGCACAGTGGTATAATACAATATGTGATAATGTCACAAATTATCAACAATTCCGTGACTCATTTGAAAATAGGTATTGGAATATCCACACACAATGTCAAATATGTGATCAGCTAGAATATGGTACGGTAAATTTAATATTCATGGTCGTCAGAGTATGGAACAATATACAATAGCACAAATTGAAAGAGTGAAACATCTTACACCTAAGTTTTCAGAATATGAAATAATATCTAAACTGTCTTACCATTTTCAGAAAAATATCCAACTCGCTGTTTACACACAAGGTATTAAAACAATTGAGAAATTTTTAATACTTGTAACACAATCTGAGAACATCACTTGCAGTGAGAACACACAACACAATTATCAACCGCATGGTAATCAAAATTATAACTATAATCACGGCAGTAATAATTATAAACCAACAATGCAACACATGCAAAATAGATCAGCTGTAAACATCACACACAAGCCAATGACTCAACGCGTGGAATGCAGTCACCAAGAGAGGGAGAGCGATCAGAGAGACAGTAGAGGGGTGGATACGTCTGGCCGAATTCAAAGAAAAGATTTCCGAAGCCATATGAATGAGTGAGTAAAACAATAACTCAAAGAGGAAATACACAACCGAAGCGGTGAGTGCACCATCGTCGTCTAAACAATGACTTGAGACGCGGAAGCGGCAGTACACAATAAATAATACATATTTCCTGTCAACTGACGAGAAGCATTGTTTAGTACGGACGAAGGTGAATCAAGCAGAACTTCACACAATGCCCTACTGTAAATAAAAATTATTTTTAAAATACAACGATTTTACCTATTAATAATATGAGAAATAATATGTGAGTAATATGTTAATAATAATATGTCAATACATTAAACATTGTCATTTCTACGGAAATGTAAAGTAATGAACTCTTGTGTACTGAAATGGATTTTAGCCAGAAGAATGTTAGGAGATCTACAATAAAGAAGATAACGAAGTACGTCTATTACCTATTTGATTTGAAGCTAGCAACAAAGTATGAAGAATGCTACAAAATCTAGCAGAAGAACAGGATCAAGACATTACCTTACGAAATTTAAATCGTCAATCTCACCTACCAGCTCAATATAAGCTACATAACAACATTCTTTCCAAATTAATAAGACATGATTGGAAAGTTGTGTTGACTAACGAGATGTTATTTAAACTGATAACACCAACTCATGAGAGCTTAGCTCACGCATCGGCATTAAAATGTCATTAATCCCTTAGAGAAGATTTTACTATCAACAACATGTTTAGAAAAATTAAAAATCAATTGAAGAAATGTTATGATTGCCAGACTGCTAAGCAACCTAATCTTCACACATATGTGGAAATGCAAAGTATACAGAAGGAGGCGAAAGGGGAGTTAGTTGCAGTGGACTTCTTAGGGCCTTTACCACAATCAAGTCAGGGGGTTAAACACATACTAGTCTGTATAGACGTGTTTTCTAAGGCAGTTCATCTATATCCTTTGTACATACATTTATTGATTTACATAAAAACAGTGAATATCATAATAACAGTGACTATCATCACCCAGGGTATGATGATAATATGCAAATCCTGGTTAGGACTGTGTTTAGTCATTCATGGGTTTGGTATTTTGTGACCAAAATTATAATGATTGACAATACATACTTGCAGCCAGTCAACTATACGTTTGGCGAATGGTGGTGTAAACTGCCATGTCTGCTGCAATGAAAGGCCATCCATATCAAACACAACCTGCGCTCCACAGATTTGAGTTTCTGGCTCAATCATAGCGGCTTCCATAAACAATACAGCACCCTTGAATACTTCATCTAGTGAACATTTGTTGTGTTTCCACTTTTCTGAAAAATTGGATTTGAAATTAATGCACATTATACAACCTACAATTCTTTTGTTACAGACACCATAGAGGCCATACATTCTGTACTTTCTAATGAATATATTAATTTTGCAACTATAACATATAAGTAAAATAAAATCACAATTAACTGATTTGTTATGTAGAAGTAGTTTGGAGACACTACATAAGTTTTTAGAATATAGAAACTAGTCTACTTTAGTAATGAAAAGTTAATTTGATTTGATCTAATATGATATGACTTTATTTTCTTCAGAAATACTGTAAAATATATAGTACATTCCAAATATCCTATGTTAACAAGAAAACATATTCACAAGATAACACACCATAGATTGTGAAGACAATATATTCCTAATTGCTTAATTTTGTATCATGTGAGTCAAGTTTAGATGAATCACTATTTACTCATTTTATAACTTGATACATTAAAGTCTGTGGTAGTTTTATTATGCACTCTGTCAACAGAATACTTTTATAAACATTACAATAACAGTAATGTTTGTTATTCTGAGTTCTTGTTATGTTTCACCAGTATTGTCTACAATAATTATTTTGTTTTCAGGAGCGTATTTATGAGGGGGGGGCAAACAGGACCAGACCCCCCCAGAGGGTAAAAAAAAGTTGACGAATTTTGTTAATCTCTTAATTTTTAGGCTATTTTATTGTGTTTTTATTGTCTATGCTAATATAGTAGTCAATCTTTTTTGAATATTACAAACAGGTATATTACAGAGCATTTACATATACGTTTGAAATATGAAATACAGGAAAATCAATTCAGTCAATAAGTATCTTCTAAACCAGAGTTTCCAAAACTTTTTTAGCCCACAGCACCTAGTCACACAGTCAGAAGCTGTGGCACACTCTGCCTCTCTACATACTGACCCCCCCCCCCCAATCAGTACCTTTCCGTGATGTCTTTAAAATCACATTGCAGCGTAATATACCATAATAATGAATGTTACATAATTACCTCAGTAAGTAAGCAAACAGACTTATTTATTTATTTATTTTTGCTGAGATAGACATTTTATTTTATTTAATATCTTTATTATTTTTCCAATATTTCGCTTCACACCCAGCTGGGCTTCACGGCACACAGTTTGGGAAACGCTGTTCAAAACAGTGTTTCAATGACATTTATTTTTATTGTGTTATTACTGTTTACTTTAGTGGGATTAATTTCCGGATGTTATCACACGTTTTCCAACCAGTTTAAAGACAGTAATATTGATTAGTCTTGACCTTTTTTTGGGTATGAAGCTGACTTGATTGCCCCCCCCCCAAGACCAAATTCTAGATACGCCACTGTTTGTTTTCATAAGTATTCAGCTATCCTTTCATATAAGTATTATTGTATATAGTTCATCTCTCTATAAAACCTGCATCCTTGACAGAAGACACAACTGAACCTAAACAATTAAAATGGGACACTTGTTATTCTATCATCTGTAAACAACTTCAATAGTGTAGTATCTATCCCAGGAAAAGCCATCACTTTTGTATTAGAGCACAGCATATTTAGATCATACTATTTCTTAGCTGATTTAACTTAAATATTTGGTCTTGAATATCAAAAGAGATGCATTTAAAAACTTTACAGCTCATTATCAATTAATCTATTACTGAATTCTAACTATGACAACTAAATTATTATGAATACTTTTAAATGAATAAAGTAATTCAATTGCATATATAAGAAACAAGATTTATTATAATTTACTATACTTAAATAAGACTTACCGTACTTCTTAACTACATTATTAGGACGCTCCTAAGAAATTGTTGTCTTTTTAGAAGAATAACTGGTAACTATTTTAATCAGACATGTTATAATAAAGAGAAATGACAACAGATTACACTGAATTAATACTCACTTCCTAACTGCAATATAAGTACTCTCCTTCCAGCTTGATCTCTGCTTAGTAATACTGTCAGAATGTCATGGTCAAAAATATTCTTCTCTTTTGATGGCAACAAACCTTCATAGACATTTTTGTGTTTAATTTTAAATTGATAATAGTTCCTAATCTGTAATAGTAATTTTAAATAGAGTAGTAAGAATCCAATAAAAAAACATTTACTACTGAAATTTTAAACATAGCATACAGAATTGTAATTGAACAGATGAGATTTATATTAAAACTAAAATAATGGCAAACATTTTTTTAAATTTTATTTCTATGTTATATAAAGTACCCTTTATAATAATTTATCATACTGTAAAAGCAGCTATTGTTTGAATCATGAGTGAGGAAATCATTTCAAATTAACTCAAAGAAAATCTGTGTAGATAAAAAATTATCACAATTTTCTAGTATACAAATATGATTTTAGTTTATTGTGTACGTTAAAAACTATGTGATTTTTTCATTCTACATGTGATTAATCTCCATACAGTGTGATTAATCTCCAGAGTGCTAGAATATGTTTTATGTGAAGAGAAGTCAATGTTAACACATATAATTTAATTACAGAAGTGTAAAGCACAAGTTCATGTGAAGGAGTTGAAGAACATACTGTAGGAAATGGTTCATGTATCTAAATCATTGTTTATGGTTCAGAGACAATGATTATGGGGGTGAAGCTGATTTCTCCATGTTGGTGCCCCTGGATAACAGTTTGAAAACTGTGAACTGAACATCAGCATTCGCTACGACAACAATATAGCAGCCCTCTTAACTATGTGCAATTCTAAAGCCAAAGATAAAAATGGCTCTTTTCAGAGCCAAAATGAAGATGAAAATGCAAATGTAAATGAAAATAGATGTAAATACAAAAAAAGGATGTGCCCAAATAGGCTTAAAGAAATAATATGGAATACTAAGGACGAATCTGTACAGGATATAAGAAAAAAATTATCAATAGACAAAAGTTTAATTATGCGTAGGAGAGGTAAAATGATTTATAGGAGAGTGGAGATATGGTGTCCCTCTTACAAAGATGCAAAACAACTGAAAAATAGATTGAAGAGTCAGACAATACCTACACATCATGTCTCGCAGGGAACAACATACCAGCAGCGTAGCAAAAGAAGAGAAGATATGAAAATCACAATATATATGAAGCTAACAAAAAGGAGACTGGATCTGCTACAGTGTTTCAGTGGAATGCGAGGAGTTTGGCCAACAAATCTGATAACCTTAAACAAGAACTTCAAGAACAGGGAATCAAAATAGCTTGTATCCAGGAATCCTCACTCAAGGCAGAAGAGGAATTTCAGCCCAAGTTTAGAAACTATACAATTTACAATATGTCACATCCAGGTAGAAGAGGTGGTGGAGTTGCTACCATCATACACAACTCATTGCCTGTCACCAATGTATCGAAGAGGGAACTTGGAGGTATGGAATTCATACAAACCACTGTGCAATTGCACGAAAATCTTATGGTTTCCATAGTGAATGTGTATATCCCTCCAGATGTTAAAATATCTAAAGAAAACTTACAGGAACTAATTCCAACTAACAAATACTTTTTGATACTTGGGGACTTAAATAGCAAAGACCCAGCATGGAATGATGGCCCTGCAAATACTAGAGGAAGAATCACATATGAATGGATATGCGAAAACAATATGATACTACAGAATGGTAAGCAAAAGACATATTTCTCAGCCAGCTCAGGGGAAGGTAGCACCATTGATTTGACTTTAGTGTCCACTAGCTTATTACACTACATATCAGACTGGTTCATTGGAGAAGACCTTGGAAGCGACCATTTAACGATATTCACCAAAATCTCTCATAGGATTGATACATCTGGGAATAGTGTGCCACAGACAAAATGGAAGCTGAAATCAGCAGACTGGCCAATTTTTCGAAGCGAACGTGACAACTCACTTATTGCTTCAAAACATGAATCTTCACCAGATCCGAACCTGTCAGAAAAAAATTCACATTCTGCTCTAGACGTTGGGATACTAAAAAATGTGATCATCTGGGGAGCACTAAAGTCCATCCCAAAAATTAAACAAAAACAGGGAAGTCCAATGAATGTTTGGTGGAACTCTGAAACAGCTAGAGCAAGGAAAGGAAGACAAAAGGCAAGGCGGGCCTTGGCAAAACAAAATAATATTGAAAATAGAATCAAGTACAACAGAGCAAATGCACTTGCAAAATGTGAAAATCTTAGTGCAAAAAGAGAAAGTTGGAACAGATTTGTAGGTACAATAAATCTCAGTACCCCAACTTCAACTGTTTGGAAGAATTTCAAAGCGATCTCTGGTCAAACCTACCACACAATCAACTGTGTTGAGGATGATACAGGTAATATTCTTCAGGATGAAAAAACCAACTCAGAACATTTCAATAGAACATACGCCAAAAAATCAAGAGTAAAGACCTTGTATCCCAAAACTCTTTCAAAAGAAGAACAGTTCTACTCATGTAATAAGTTCCACCTATTTCTGCATGCAGATGAGAGTGATGCCACTGTTGCTAGTGGGGAACTTCATCTAGCTGTTTCAGAGTTAAAGAACACTGCTGCTGGCCCAGATGATATTCACAATGGGATGTTGCGCCACCTAACAGAGGAATTCACTCAAGACATCTTACATTTATTCAATCACATTTGGACTTCTGGAAATTTTCTGGGAGAGTGGAAAACTTCTATCATTATTCCACTATTGAAACCAGGAAAACAGAAGCTGAGTACAAATTCATATCATCCAATTGCCCTCACATCATGGGTAGGAAAATTATTAGAAATAATTATAAACAATAGACTTAGGTGGAGATTAGAAAAAAACAACTTGTTGGATCAGAATCAATTTGGTTTTAGACCTGGCCAAAGTACTGTGGATGCAATCCTCAGGTTAACAGAGGATATCTATGCTGGTTTTCACAACAAGAAGGTTTCAGTTGCTGTTATGGTGGACTTTGAAGCAGCCTTTGACAAGATACCTCCAGCTTCTTTAATACTACAAGCAATGAAAATAGGAATTAAAGGAAGAATGCTTAGATTAATAGATTCTTTTCTTCAGGACAGAACAATAAAAACAAAGATAAATAATACAACATCTGAGGAGATCGAAATCAATAATGGAGTTCCACAGGGTTCAGTCCTGAGCCCTTTTTAACTTTTTAACATAATGATGCACGATATAGGAAAATTACTGCCAGTTGAAGTGAAATATGGCATGTATGCTGATGATCTGACTGTCTGGACAGTTGAAGCGGATCCAAAATTGGCTACTCAATTAATACAAAAAGCAATCACATCAATATCAATACCAATCTGGGCTCAAAAATGGAGTATGAAGATCTCTTCTGAAAAAACCGAATGTACCTTATTCACTACAAAGTACTCTCTTAAAGAATATAAACCTGAAATTCTCTTGTTTGGTAAAAATATTAAGTACAACCCACATCCAAAAATTTTGGGAGTGACTCTGGATGAGAAACTTATTTGGAAAAAACACATTGAAACTGTGACAGATAAAAGCCTGAAGGGAATTACTTATTGAAAGCAGTGGCAGGTAGATATTGGGGAGGAGATAAAGTCACGTTGAGACAACTATATATATCTTACATACTGCTAAAAGTTATTTATGCTTGCAAGGTCTGGGGAGGCACAGCACCATCACACAAGAAAAAGCTGGATGTGATTCAGAACTCTGCCTTGCGCCTCTGTCTCAGGTGTCCCCTTACTACTCCAAAAAATGCTCTAGAAATAGAACTGAATGCGGAACCACTCAATATTAAAATTGATAAAAGAATATGGATCAAATTTTTAAAGAACAAAACTTTTCCAAACAGCCATCCCTCTCACCATATTGTCTCTACTGGAAACAAACATAAGCAATCCTTTAGCCAAACAGTATATAGAATATGCCAAGGACAGGATCAGTTAACTCTTGAAGAAAGACCTTTTGTGAACTGTATGCCGCCATGGGCATGGACTCCACCAAATGTTTTCATTTCTCTGCCGGGAGATGTTACAAAGACTGAGACACCACAAACTTCAAAGACTTCAACTACTGAAAAATAAAATTATCACCTTTCAATGGATCCCTAGTCATTGTGACATATTTGGAAATGAGACAGCTGATGAAATAGCTAAAATGGCATCTACACTTGGACCGAAACCTCCAGCAGTACGGTTGCTTCAAAGTTGTGTCGCAAAAAGCAATAAAACTTTTAAAAGCCAATGGACAAGGAACTGGAATCAGGAAACTACTGGCCACCAGCTCTTCAAAATACAGAAAATACCAAACGACCTTAGTATATACAGAAATATTAGTAGATCAAGTCAGACATTTGGAGCGAGATTAAGAACTGGGCATTTGGTGACGGAAAGCTACCTAAATAGATTTCACCTTAGCGATTCACCAAATGTGTAAGGTGTGTAATGAAGAGGAGGACACCACTGAGCATACCCTATTAAATTGTACTGGACAGTGTGAAGAGAGATACCAACTTAAGAATTGGTAACGGAACATGGAAAAGAGGAGTTATCACTGGCAAAAATAACTATCAATCCACTTCTCTGGGATCTGGCGCATAGAGTTTACAAGAGAAATCGAGAGATCAGCGCTTCGGGGCTGGAAACTCGCTAACAAGAAGACAATGATTACGGAATGGCTCGTACATTCTCACAGTTAGAGGAACATAAACCTGCTACAACTCAACTTATTTGCAGGAGGTTTATTAAGTACTATTTGCTAGTTATTGTTTCACAGATTTTAACCACACTTTCTTTGACCGTTCTTGAAGAATTATTATTGCATTCATGTTTCAAGAAGACCTATTTTTGAAGAGTGCTTTCCAGGACTAGTGGCATCCCCTTCTTGGGCAAGCTCTGTTTCATATTTACTGGTTACTAATTGCTAATAAATAGGAAGAAAACAAAAATCATGAAGTGTACAAGAGACTGGAAACTGAAGGCTGAAACAGTGTTAGGGGGGAAAACTAATGTAGGTTACTATTTTCAAGTACCTAAGGAGTTCTATAACATCATCAGATAGCAGATGTACAGGAGGTAAGGAAGCATTTTCAAAGAAAAAAAGTTAACATCGAGAAGTGTCTCTCTGGAAATGGGAAAGCAGAAAAGAAAAAAGTCAAGGCCTTCAAGAAGTGATGCTTAAGAAGATTAATGAAGATACCATACCATAGTCAAAACGACTATCGAATATAGAGGTTCTGACAAAAATGGGTGAAAGGAGGCCACATTACGGGAAGGAGAAGTAATGTGGTTGGCCATTCTAGCTGGTTCTGGTTCACTGTCTTGCTTGAACAAATGATGGAGCGGAAGACTATACAGAAGAGACCCCACAAAGAAGAACATACTAGGAAGTTAAGAGATTAGCTCTGGAATGAAACCTATTACAGGTTCATCAAATTGCAGGTTAAGGAGAAGAGGAAGAAGTAGATAGGCAAATATGAAGACGAGTTCAAAAGTAAGGATATATGCAAAGTTAACAGCTCAAAAATGATATTCCAAACAATAGTCTTTGATTGTAACTTTTCTAAACATAATTGATAATTACTTTACTGTATGATTCTTAAACTGCTTAAGCTTAGATGATTTGGTATGGAGACAATAGCAAATAAAACAATTTTATTTATATAAAAAAATAATGAAACGTAAAACTATACTGGTCTAAATTCTGTTCCAATGTCTACTACTGTCTTCTTCATGACAGTCGTAGCCAGTTTATAAGAGTCTTAGACCAGTATAGTTAGTTACGTTTTATTTATTTTTTATAAATAAAACAGTTGCATTTGCTACTGTATCCTCACCAGACATAAATTATGTTTAACTCCAGGCAAACGACTACAAGAATTTTAATAATAAAATTACAATTGAGGTCCCACTCTCAATCCATTATTATTCTATACATAGTTATGTCATTATAATAACACACACACATGTTCATATTATATGTACACTCAATGCATGTTTATTGGAAATCTTCCCATATACGTATGTTGAGTTAAATACATTTGCACATAAAAAAATTATACTGTCCTTTTGTCTCATGAATCACAAGTAGCAAGCTATGTAATTCATGGCTTTTTCATGAAGAATAATATTCTTTATAAGGCGTAAACAAATATATGTAGTTTTCATGAAAAGCTAATGATGTATCCACAAACAAAGACATAGACAGACAGACAGACAGACACACACATTTAAATATAACCACCAAACATCCTCAACTTGTTAATGTTGTGCAGATCGTCCCAGCTGTTCACTTGTACCCTACAAACCCAGTCTGAAACTTATGTACTTATATAGTTTTGATTATTAATATATGCTACCTGTTGTGTACATAACCATAATAGTTTAGGGGTTTTCTGTTTAGAACCCGCGTCAAAAGTGACAATAAATGATGTAGCTGTTTTACATAATGTGTTGTTACGACTAACTTGTACAATACACATAACTGAACAGAAGGAAATTAGTTTTAATTATTTAAAAACAAACAGGTACTTGTATACTGGCGTGGAGCTGTTCTGAGCTACTTACCAGCTGTAGAGCGCTCTCCGGGTAGAACTTAGTTGGTCTCAGAAACCGAACTAGCCAAGCTTCATTTTCATAGGGCACATGAAGATCACTCTCTTCTGCAATTAAAGGTTGAACAATTTAGTTAAATAAGTTCGGAAGTAATTTTTACACTCGTAATGATTAAATGTATAATGTTAATAACAGATTTTGTACTAAATTTAATTAAAAAGGGAAGCTTATCTAACTCAAATATTTTTCGTATAAACACACACACACACACACACACACACACACACACACACACACACACACACACACACACACACACACACACACACACACACACACACACACACACACACACACACACACACACACACACACACACACACACACACACACACACACACACACATGATGTAAAGTGGCAATTAAAAATACATGAAATGCAGTGTGACTTGATGCGTTTGTGATGTTAAGGAGCTCCGGTGTGTGGAAAGGGTAACAGGAGTCCGAGTCGATGGCCATGGACAGAGATTCACGACGAACTACTGCCTACATACACAAATATTAACTAAACAGGGGGACGAAGGAGGGAGATGAGCTTGCAAACGATAGAAAGAAGGCGTCGACAATGAATCAGAGGAAGACAAAGAAATGTTGAGAATGTAAACTGAAAAATGTAGAAACTGACGTGCTGATAGATTAGTAGCACTAAATGTTGGTCACAAGAAAGTTGAAAGACACAAATTTTATATGAGTGGCGCCAGTAAATCACAGTAGGCCTACGTGATAAGTGAGAACACTAGAAATGTACCCCATAACGTTCTCGAATCAACGTTGGAATTACAGTTAGTCCTCTCTGAATCCCCCTCAAAAAAAAAAAAAAAAAAAAAAAAAACCTCGCTTAATGTCATCGAATAGTTTAGTTTGACGTTTCTCCATAAGTTGTACTTCCTTGCTGAAGATGATGAAATATGGCGGAATTTAAAATTTCATGAACCTCGTTTAGAACACGTGAAGAAAACTTGCACAGAATTGGAAAAGAGAGACATTCGCTATATCAAATAAAAGTAAACAAAGCTTAGCTACGTAGAACGAATCATGCGTAACAAAGTGCACGAATTACGTGTTGGCGACAGAAGAAGAGGACTAGAAAGAAAACGAAAATTACATGAAAAATGTCCTATAGTGGACTGATTAGATGGATGTTCAGAACCTAGAGTGTACCCATAGAAGCATTTTGGGTGGGAGAAGTACAGGAAGAAGAAATGCAGGAATATTTTTAAAAATATTTTATAAAAAAATATTAAAAAATTTTTCCTTGAAACACAGTTTATAATTAATCTTAAGCGTTGTTTTTCAATATTAAAATATACCCAAGTCTGCAAGAATAAATAAAATAGTTTTTCCTAAACGGGATTGTGGGAGACGTTTTCAAATTTTTTTGTTATATACTTTAATTTTCATCATCGTCGATCCGTCTCCATAGGAATAGATATAAACAGAAAGAAAACTATAATAGAAATCGCTTTAGAAGATAAAAACATGTATTTACGAAAGGTACTTTTTATTCTGAACAAAGAAACTAACGGACATTTCGTTCCTATTGGGGAAATGACATCCTCAAAAGCTTCATTCCTACGCAACAATGCTCAGAATAAACATGAGAATAATTCACACTGGTATTATTTTAAATCGAAAACATGACAAATTTTAAACGTTTTCCTCTTTCTTAATTCGGTAAGACGTTCTCGGTTAAAGCAGCTAGTTTCTCGTAGAGATTCTGTCCCCGATTTCATGTGTCGAATCACGATAATACTGTGTAAACGGGTTTCAATAAAATTGACACTCAACTATACACCGTCTTAACACACACACGCGCACGCGCGCGCGGAATTATCAGAATAGAATGTTTTTATGTTATTAAATACATTTTCCACGTACAGTACTAACCTTTAAGTAAATCCTTAAGTGTCTCTATACTTTCACGGACTATATCAGGATTCTCTCGCAGTTCTTTTCGTGCGATTTCTTTTATTTCTGGTCTGAGTTCATCGACTTCCAGTCGGAGGGTGTACTCTCCTACGTGTACAACGGGTAATTCTTCGATCTCAGACAGCAGCAACTTTTTACCTGAAAAAAAAAACAATACAGGGTAAATGTGACATATAAAACAACAGAATATACTTAACCTATAATAATAATAATGTAGGCCTACACTTAAAACACACATAGTATATTTACACATAGTACGTGTTGTGGGGTGGGGGGAGGGAGATATTAAATGTGCGCGTGTGTGTATTTTAGCGGTTAGTATAGTTATCGGACTTTCATTAGTGGCTTGAAGATTTTTCATGTAGACCTCAAGACCTCAAGTAGTTGGTTTCCTCACTTGTCAATTTAGGTGAGGAAATTTCCTTCCCGACCAATTTAGCTCATCGACACAATTAATTGAAATCCACACTGGTGTTAGTTGTGGCTTTCAATCCGATCTGACTAGAAGTATAATAACCGCTCGAAAGGGCTTCCGCTTTCGAGATTTAATTGACTAATGAAAATCCAAAAGTTGAGATGTATATAACAGAAGCGATAGAAAGTTCTTGAATTTCCTTCCAGCAAGAACAGTTTAACATTGAAGTGCGTATAACTCGCAAATAAATGCAGAGTGCACGATTTTACGTCTACGACTTAACATTAACATCAAAGACATTTCAACGTACAGGCCGCGTTTATAAAGGATAATAAAAACGTAACAAAGGATGAGAGTTAACGATGTTGAAACGATAGACTACGTTCCTATCGGAATGTGAAAACTAAAACAAGACAGAACAGCAAGCGTTCTATAAAGCACGCGAGAGAATCGAGAGTCGTCCCTTTAAACGCTATTTACGTTATGGGGCTACGATTACATTTTCCATAAAAAGACTTATTACCTGCATCTGCGTCTTTTGCTGGCATTCCACAGCGAAGTTTACGCTCTTAAGGCAACTTTGTATTATAATTCCACTCTTAAGTTGCAACATATTGTACATGTAGGCTTACGACTTGTATTTTTGTCAACCTATAGACTGACAAGAATCTCGTCCACAATTTCGAAACATCTAACGTTTAATCCGTTTACCAGTCCACTATAAATGTCATATCTCTTTTGTGTTATTTGAAACAGCCAGTTTGAAACAGCCACAAGTTGAAGGTGGACTCTTGTCTAAAGCATAAGGACATCGCTCACTTTGTTTATTCTAAACTAACAGACACTTTTAAGATAGTTCATCGTTAGACTCCTCTAAGTCAAGATTTTTTTTCGGTACCTTTAATATATACAGTTTATAACATCGAGAACTGTATTACCGACTTCAAGGAAACTTTTGTAAAATAATATCGCTAACCATACACGGATATTCCAGTAAGTTAGAAAAGAAGCTATTAGAAGAACACACTTGTGACTTTGAAATTCTTGTAGAATTGGTAAAAGTTGTACCAATTTGTAAGGAAATTGATTTCTAATACAGTACCTACGGTTTGTCGGTCGATAGAAGCATATACAAAGTCATATTAAAAAAAAAATTTCTAATAAAATTGAATTAATGCTTGCTGAATGAATATCTCACCAGACAAGTACACCCAAAATTTCACTATAAAATCGGTAAGTTGAATTTTATATTGAAAGACCACCTATCTGTAACACTAAGATACCCCAGGTATAACTTAAGATGTGACACTCAGGAAAGTTTTTAAGATACCCCTCGTATAACTTAAGATGTGACACTCAGGAAAGTTTTTAAGATACCCCACGTATAACTTAAGATGTGACGCTCAGGAAAGTTTTTAAGATATCCCACGTATAACTTAAGATGTGGCACTCAAGAAAGTTTTTAAGGTACCCCACGTATAACTTAAGATGTGACACTCACGAAAGCTTTTAAAAAGGGCGAAATGGAAAAAATTGTTTTCACAGATAGCGTAATAACCGAATGAGACACGAAAAGTAGATTTAAACATAACTAACTTTTGATTTGTTAACGATGAAATATTTTAGTTTTGTTTAGCGAAAAATTAATTTGTTTTCTTAATACGTGTTGTAATTAAACTTGCTTGAAATTCATGAGTTCTTTCTGAAGTACACACAAGGAAAATATTGCTCTTGTACGGTGAAGTTTACATAGATTAGGAATGAATAACCCGCTATGGTTATTGGAAATCTAAACGTAATGCGTTCTTTGAAACCTGTTTAACTATCACCTTACTTTCACTAGTTTGTTTCATACTTTTACCATCAGAAAACTGAGAAGCGCAATCTCTGATTTCAAGATAATAAGAAAGTCTTGGAAGTCTTCAGTGATATTTTTCGCATACCTGATGCCAGTGACTGTAGTAACTCTTGTTGTAGCCACTGTGATTTGAAACAAATTAAACGTAAATTAAAGTTTTAAAAACTTAAGATTTTTAACTTTCACTTTTCTAAATGCTTTGACATCAAGTCCTTGTTTACGAAATCCGCTTTACGTTCTCACTTCGCAGTAAGTTAAACAAATGACGACGAATTACAACTGTAGACAATAACCATTAAGTTTAGAGAGTCTGTACACATTACACGAGTTGCTTCCTCCGTAGATAAACGAATAACTATCTAATCGTATTTTGTACACTGTGCAAGTTACGATACGAGATTCTGTCCCCTCAGGTTTATGTAGCCTACTATGATTTGTCAGGTAATCTATAAGAGATTCTAGAAGCTAATCTATGGCTTATATTTTTGATTTTGATTTTGTTCTGTACATATAGAAATTGCCCCAAGTGTCATTATTTTTTAAAACTTTGCACGTCTACAACCCTTCACGGTGGGACGGAATCTCAGTTCCTTACGATACACACCGTTTGTTCAGCACCTTTTTTTAACTGTCGTACATCAGTTTTTAACATTGAAAATGTTTATAAGGATGTGTCGCACATTTGAAAACGACCGCTGGTGCGTGATCGAAAATGGGAACCGGTGAGTTTCCATAGAAACTACTTCTTTGTTGTCAATAACGTAGTAGACATATAAAACGTCGCTTATGAATGCGACTACATTTAACTTATAATCTGTACATTGGTAAAGGAAGAATGAATTAATTGATTGGTGAATGAAGAATAAATTCATTGATTGGTGAATGAACATAAATATATATATATTTTTGATTTATTGAAGGATTTTCAATGCCCTTCTCTGTGCATTGCATTTGTGCAATGCCTGTGAATTTTTGTCACAATGTTACAATATAATATTATAAACCTCATTTCCAGCTTCTGAACACTTTCGATTTGGTAAGTTCATGTTAATTAAACCATATATACGACCTCTTCGTGGGCGTAGGAAGAAGACAGGTGGGGGGGGGGGGTTAAAACTCCCCCGAAATTTCTCAATCAGCTAAAAACCGTAATACCATATTTTTTGTATTGTCCTTTTATGGCAATTGATTCTGTCTATCTACAGAAACAATTTGTTTCCACAAATTTCTGGATTTACCAATTTTACAGGATTGGTGACCACAATATTTATTTCCTTCACTTTTCGTCGGGGCCCCGAATTAAAATTCTGCATACACCATGAAGCGTATCACAACAATTATAACAGGATACGCCCATCCGATATAATTAAACCATCCGCCTCTTCAACTACCTAAAAACGTCATTGATTTCCATTCGTGCTAGGAAGTCTTCAGTGGCATTCTTCGATTTGTCGGTGGCTACACAGATATAATATAGAGCCTTTGTATATGTCCTATGAATGCCACTGTGATTTGAAATGAACTAAATAACTTAGGGATTAGTAACCTCTGAGTTAATATGATTTTTACAAAAATGTTACATTTAGTCATGTAAGCATGTTTTAATAATATTAAAGCATGTAAGTAAGAAATAAATATTACCGCATTAAAACGCAAAATAAAATAGCTTTAATGTGTTTTAAACAACATTTAATCGCAAAAGTTTTACAATTTTTATTCGCTTGCAAGCCGAGGCAATAACAGAAGAGCTTCGTATGCGGTCAAGAAGGCCAAACCTCCGGGTGTTAATTAAAGACAGTGAACGTGATCAAATGTTTATAAAATTACCTTGGTATTCGAAAATTTTCATTACGTCTGCAGGGCCTTGAAACTTTTGAAAACGCAAATTCTTAAAATTTTTTTTATTATTATTTTTCTTATAGTTATTGTCAACCGTCTGGCGAAATTAAACAAATGTATTTAACTCTGTATTACGAAGGCCACTTTGTTGTGTTCGTCATAAAAATAAACGCACATTTCGCTTCGGTTACTGTGGCATACGTGACCTTCGATTCTGTGAAACGCTAGTAGGCCGTTTTACGTAACAATGCAAGGGTGACCAGTCGTACGCATTACTGGCGTTGAATCACTGCTGAATTGACGCTTTTGTAGTGTAAATGATCTTTTGTCAAAACAGTTTCCGTGGATTCGTCTCATAGGCGAACGCTTCAAAACACTGTCTAAAGATTCTTAACAAATTTTTTTTTATAATTATCTACTCCGCACCACAATCTGTGCATACTAATATGATAAAACGCTAAAACCCTTTGGAGAATTTAAAACTTTCGTTTTGCGGCGCATTGGATACGTCGCCACTTTTAGAAGGAAAATACGGAATATTTACAAGTCACGTCAAAAGTCAATGTTCAATAAAAATAAATCGATTGACAGTTCCTACGCTATGATCACGTTAATCAAACGTAGGCCTACTCGTCTGTTGTTAATAAGGCTGTTTCGTCTGTAAATTTACAGTTCAAAGGCAAAAACGAATAAGAAAGGTTATTGACGTTTCTTTAACCATTTTTATAAAAATGAAACAAACGTTGTAAATGTAAATAAATATAGGAACTTTTTTAACACGCATCATCGTCATCAAATACAGCTATCGTCGTCATAGACTCTTGTGTCCGTTCAATCTCAAGCAGACTGGAACTCATCTGTCAATCTCTTCCTTTAGTGGCTCACTTTTTCTTCCTTGTTACTTAAACGTACGCTATAATTGAGAGAATTGATCTTGTACAGTCATTATGTTACAAAAGTGTAGTACTGTTTCTTTTCCACCTTATCAAGAAAGGCGCGTTTTATTACTGGAACTTATCTGTCAATCTCTTCATTTAGTGGCTCACTTTTTCTTCCTTGTTACTTAAACGTACGCTATAATTGAGAGAATTGATCTTGTACAGTCATTATGTTACAAAAGTGTAGTACTGTTTCTTTTCCACCTTATCAAGAAAGGCGCGTTTTATTGTAGGCTTACCTATCACCTGTTAAAGCCGATGTAATTTTGTGTTAGTGCCATTAAACTGGATATGAGACATTACAGTCGAACTAACGGAAAAAGTTTATTAGTTCCAACGTTTGATTATTAAGTTGAGTATTATTCTTTGAGATGATCTTTATTTTCTAACACATTTCCTTATAATTGTCAATAATTTTCCGCTAACTTCAATAGTCCTTTTATTTCCGTTCTACCAACGTTAATCCATTTCAATATAATCTTCAATTCTCGTATGCAGCTACAACTTATACTTTTGCAAGTTATAAAATTAATAGCTGTCAATTTACTTTTATATAAATTTAGTTTTACCATTTTTATATAGGTAGTGCCCCAAGAATTTTATGGCTGGAGCTTGAATACGACTTATAAGCCCATTGTGTTTAGATGCTACCTATGTTATCAAACAATACGAAAAAGTAGGGACCGTTATAACCTTCTAACGTTCCTCGTTTCTTTCATTAAAGTTCTTTCGATATTCCCTCAAATCGTCTAAAATGTGCTTATAGTTCTTGGATCAATTAATTGGGAAAAAGGGAAGTAGGAAGTAGGAAGTAATATTTTAGTAACAAGAAATCTTGAGTAAAGATATAATATTTCTATCGTTGAATAAGTGATTAAAGTTTACATAATTAATTTATAAAGTGAAAAAATTGAACTAATAAAACTACAATTATGTAAAAGAGAAAAAGAGATTGTATAGTTACTTGACATTAGGCCTAGCAGTTATCAAAAAATTAAATTTTGTCAAGCGATTTATCGTCCACTGTATTTTGTATAAACACTTGAGCGCTTGCCATATGTGATTCAAGTGTCATTATTTGTGAAATATATGTTTGTTACATGATTTAAAAAAAAATAAGTAATTTTGCCTACGTGAAGTCAGGTTATCGATTGTTTATTATTAAGTCTACACATCACAAAGCCTAATTATTTTTAATATACAGTGAAACTTGGTTATTACGGCCTCGGCTGTTACGTCAACTCGGGTGTAGCGTTATTTTGTCATAAGTCCGGTCAAATTGATATCTTTAACATTATAAAAATTCCCGGTTTTAACGTCACTAAATATTGTACTACTCTGTTATAGCGTCAAAAATTTCTCAGATATTTTACTCTAAATTTCATATAAACGTATATATGTGTGCGCACTACGCCCATGGCTACAGACATACATTGTATGCAAGCGAATGTATGTTTCAACATTATTGAAATGGTTCAAACAGTGTCGATGTTCAGATATTCCTGTGAGTGGACCAATTCTGAAAGAGAAAGTTACAGAATTCGGAAAATTGTTTGGTATTAATTTTACGTGCTCCAACGGATGGCTAGATCGATTTAAGGCCCGACACTCGATTTCCTTTGCAAAAATTTGTGATGAGGCAAAATGCGTAGATCTGAACGTTACAGGCGATTAG
This sequence comes from Magicicada septendecula, assembly GCA_034769895.1. NCBI lineage: Eukaryota > Metazoa > Arthropoda > Insecta > Hemiptera > Cicadidae > Magicicada > Magicicada septendecula. The sequence continues at coordinate 422,014,199 of CM068371.1, forward strand.
GTGCGTAACACTTGGCCAGAAATTAGACGATCATATAAAGATGAAGACATCTTTAATGGAGATGAAGCCGGAATTTTTTATAAATTAACTCCAGATAAGACTTCCAAATTTAAAAATGAAAAGTGCGTTGGTGGGAAGCTCTCTAAACAAAGAGTTACAGTTTTTGTTTGTGCGAACATGACGGGAACCGAAAAAAGGAAACTTTTAGTTATCGGGAAAAGTTTGCATCCTAGATGTTTTAAAAACATCAAAAAACTTCCTGTAAGTTACACTGCCAACAAAAAAGCGTAGATGACTTCTAGTATTTTTGAAGATGAACTAAGAAAGTGGGATAAAGAACTGTCATGGAAAAACAGAAAAATTCTACTTCTAGTTGACAACTGTGCAGCCCATCCAAAGTTAAATTTGACAAACATTAATCTGGTCTTCTTACCGGCCAACTGTACGAGTGTCCTGCAACCTATGGACCAAGGGGTCATTAGAAGCCTAAAGTGTCACTACCACAAGCAACTTTAAAAAAAATTATTTTCTGTATGGACACAGTGCAACCTGCCACAATTTCACTCTTAGATGCAATGTAATTCCTAGACGACTCCTGAAAGAGTGTAACACAGAAGACGATAGCAAAATGCTTTAGTAAAGCACAACTCGTACATGAAAATTTATACCCGATGATGACGAAGACGACGACTTGCCACTCTCGGAGTGGATTAAGGAATTCGACGTAAATGAATTTGGAAATGAACTTGATTCCTATGCATCAGTGGATGACCAAGTAGAAACATTCCAAGTGTTGAGTGACGCAGAAATTATCGCGGAAGTAAAAACATAGAAGCAGAAGATAGTGTTGAAGAAGATGCTGAGCAAGAGGAGGATGCCGACATCGTTTGTCCGACAGTACAGGAAGCAGTGAGAGCCGCCGAAACTCTTTCACGATTTTACTGCTTTAGAGAGACGTCTGACGACACGTTCAATGCAGTGCAGCATCTCCACAGCACAACAGAAAGAATTTATTTTTCAGAAAGGAGCGTTCAAAAGAAAATTACGGATTAACTTTCGACAGTAAGCCTAAATGTAAGTTACATGTACTTTCTTTTTGATCTTTTAAAATATTCTTCATGCTGTTTGTATAAATGAAATGCAGTTTGTAAACTTTAGAATAAATATCACGAATAATGTTATAATGCAAAGATCTTTTTTTTTATTTCTCCTTCCTTACTAGTGATTAAAAAGGGTCTTTTATAACGACTCTTTTATAACGTCACTCGGACATAACGTCATTATTTTTTTGGTCCCTTCAATGACGTTATAACCAAGTTCCACTGTAAACCATAATCACGCTGTAACGCAGTTACCGCTTGAGATCAATAACGAAAAGTTAACTTTAATTCATTCATTCAACTTACATTTACGTTTCCCTTCCGAAACGTTGAGGAAACCTCCAAAATCGTCTTTGACATAAATAGTTCGCTTTAGTGTGTTTTTTAATTATGAAGAAGTTGTTATCAAATGTTGCCGGAAGAAGGACTCGTCGCATCTAGGACGACACCATGCATGCAAAACATATTTCTTTCGGGTTGTGGGATGTGCAGTGATCTGGAGACTTTTGACGATTCACTCGCTCAGAAAATACGCCACAGAATACGACGTTACAGTTAAATAAATATACTGCAGAAAATATAAAAACGAATCTTTGCTTCGCCGTATCCCAAGCTATTGTGGGGGCTCGGACTGCGCTTCTTTGAATTACACTAAGTGTTACGCAACGGAACAGACGGTTTCTCCCACGCATGGCCAGACGGTGCTAATTGTCCTCACCAAACTGGTAATTCAATTGAATGGCATTCTGTACACCTGCAGCGAGATTTATTTTTAGCACGTTATCAACGTATGATTCAGAAAGCCGAGCCAGCGGTAATTTCGTTACCCTTATCTGTATTCTGCTTGTCTATAGCCTACCTTACGCTGTAGTGTGGGATTTAGATTAGACTTTATCTGGTTGATAGTTTCCAAGCAGTATTCTTTAATGATACGTCATAAACAAAGAAGATTAAAAAAACATACAATCTAAATTAATTGTAATAACGATCAGTCTACCGTTTCGGTCCATGCACGCGTTTTACGTAACTAAACTATTTGTGTTAAGCTCGTAAAACAACAAACATTATGTTAGGTTATAACAATAATGTTTAATGTTCAACAAAGATGAATAATAAGGTTAAAAAACACTGCCTTGGCTGGGACTGGAACTGAACGTTTGTAGAAAACATCCACTTTACAGATAGCAGTAGACATAAAAGAAGTAAAGAAGTAGACAGTTATAATCACAAAATGGCATGATTTTACGCCTGAAACTACACCATTATGTTTACATTGACGTTTACCTAGATACAGTAAACTGTCTCTGCAGTGGAGCTCTTAGCAACACAAATTTCTCAGAAACGAAACGAAAACTCGAGCTATTGATAATTCCTACACCAAACGACATATTCTAATCGTTATATTTCACACAATAAAATGTTCAATATCTCAAAAATATTTACTTTTGTAATAGAAGTGCGAAAATAAAGCCCGTTCATGTGTTGTCAAAATGATAAAAAGTGTCTGCAAAAGACACTATAGGCTGCACATCGCGGTAAGTTTTTTTTTAACATTTTAGTTTAACTAATGAAGTTTAGCTACTTAGTGGGAGAATAACCCACAAAACCAAAACGCTGATTTACTCTCCGTCGTAGAAAGCATTATCACATGTAGCTGGAAAATTTGGGAGATAAATCCGAGAAACTGTCGAAGGCTCCAAGCAGTGGAAATGGACGTCTGGAGAAGGTCTCGTGTTCAGACGTTAGAAATGGAAACATCAGGAGGCAAAACCTGTGGAGAGCATAAATACGAAGTGCTAAGGCTATGTGGAACGGGTACGTGATGCTCGGTGGGTCAAAACGTTGTTAAACTGGGATACAACTAGACGATGAAACGGGATAGATATAGAACATCGTGGAAGAAGGACATACACCATGAAATGGAGAAAAGAGGCTGTCAACGACGTGTTTGGAACAACAGAAATGCAGCTCTAAACAGAAGAATGTCGGAGTACATCAAATGCATTATAGGGCGATCTTACTGTAATTCTTAATCAATGACATACAATGTGCTGTATTCATGAAGTGATAGAAAATTCCCGTAAAATATTAACTCAGTTAAACACTTTGTGCATACCGCTTAATATAAACACACACACACACACACACACACACACACACACACACACACACACACACACACACACACACACACACACACACACACACACACACTCCTTCCTTAAAATCCGTTTTGGATTAAAATCCAAACTGCCTTAACAAGATAAAACTTTGATAAATTCTGTAGCTTATAAGCATCGACGTATACTATATGGATCGCGTGCTGACAGGCAAAGTGAACGGGAGAAAACGTTTCGAAGCACGTACAGCTTTCCACATAATGGGGGAGGGGCAATAAAGCTTTGGCGCTAAGTTAACACGTGTACTAAACGAGTCATTCAGTCAGTAATGCACTTGTTTTGACACCTTACAATTATTACATTTGGGACAGTTCTACTGAAAATTTGTGCTTGTGAAGACGCATATTTTATTGGATGAGTTACACTATAACTATATTTTGACCTACAAGTTTTCTCAAGACCACTTGGAACTCTTGTTTTCTTGTATTAGATCCAGTGGAGGACATAATAACAATCCTAATGTTAAACAGTTTCAGTGGGCTTTGAGAAAACTTATGTTCAGGAACAGTATCCAGGTATCTAACAAAAGTAACTGTTTAGATTTTTATTTCATTAACCAAACGTCAATAATGAGTTTTTCAGAAGTAGAGAAAGATTTCAAAGAAACGGATATTGAAGAAATTAAAAACTTTAAGGGAATTATGAATATGGTTAAAGACGTTAGGTCATACTATAAGGATAACATTCTGTATTATCTAGGTGGCTTTATTGTAAAAAAAATTGTTTCGAAGTTAAGGTGTGAAGAATGCATTCATTTACTGATAACAGATGACAATAACTTGAGCGTTTACACTCATTTTACTGACTTTGTGTCAAGCGAAAAATTAATTAGAGCGTCATCAGACGTTTTAAAGAATGTAAAATTTATTGATTATATCTGACAGTAAACTTAATAAAAAAAAAAAACTGATTATATCAGCTTGCAAAAAAATTTGCACGCACAGTGTTTAGAAAAAAATATTTGAAACAATAATTGTTCTCAAGACAGCGATGAAGTGAAACTTATCAAATTAATAGGGACATTATTTTATAAAATCTTGTGTTATGATATTGATAAGGAAAGAATCGCTGCAGCTACCTTCTTTAAGCTTGGTGTCCGCCAGAAGTTAAATAAATATGTATTATTTAGTAATGTTTAATGTAAACAGTTTTTATAGGGTTAATACGTAGCTAATTAAATAAAAAAAAATTTAATGTAAATTAGCATTGCTTATTGAACACTTTAACGACCATGGCGAGCGTATACCCTGCTTCTTACGGCTTATGAGCCAGCTTCTTTTACGTAATAAACATTTTAAAGTTTACGGCTCACGTCTTTTATTCTTTGTTTCCCTTATTCTTATCTTTATTCGTCTGGCTTCAACATTAAATGTTCACAAAATAAGAACGCAACAGAACTGTTTATGAACGCGATAAACTGAAATAATGTGTCAGAATAATGAAATCTTACAGTGAAACAAATGTGTTTATTTTTGAAAAGAACTTATTATAGGCTATAATATAGCATACGCAGTGTTCTTGCCTCCCACTGATGCAGCAGTCGGACCGAATTCAGTGAATGCAGCCAGCGATCCATATAGTATACATTGATGCTTATAAGCCATAACAATCGTCATATTAATAATTGTTTAATAGTAAACGGGTTCTTTCATTAATTATGCTATCTGGCAAAGCTACCGGTCTATCTAAGTTAAAATCAAGGAAGAAATATTTTTAAATACTCATGGACAAAAGTTTATATTAATAGTTCATAAGTGTAAATTCATGTAACGTTCTTTAATTGTTTTACATGTTTTATTTTCCGCAACAATGGCCACAATATGTGGGATGAACGCGGTCTTCAATTTCTCCAGCATTAATTACGCAATTTATTCGGCCTGAAGTTTTAAAAAATAATTAAAATCCTTTACATAATTCATATTCATGTGATCAAATATTGAAACTTTTGTGTTAATTTACATATCGCGTAGTTAGGCCTATCTGACGTTTTATTGTTACATAATTCCGTGGCTAGCGTCCAGTGAAAACTTTTACCGACCGAAACGTTTTCAACTTTCACGCTGTAATTTGCCAACAGCAATAAAGTACGATCTGGAATGTGAAAACAATGGTTTACATTTGCAATGAGACGGAGCGCGTTTACAGTCGGCTCACGCGAGTCGTTTTTTACGACACGTGAAAACAATGCTAACGCCACAATACCGTTTGGCAGTCAACACCAACATCCTACCCGACACAATAATCGTTCTTTTTATTGACATTTCTCGGTTTTTAATAATTTTTTAAATAATTTTTTGGTGACGTGTGATTTGACACTGAGCTGTTCCCGAGTTCCGATAATTTTGTTCCTTCAAGCGCAGAAATGCCATTATTGTTCGGATTATCGCAGCAATGAGTGTAATTATACTTACAACACATAACGCACATCCTCCTGGAAACTTTTTTATTAACATTTACTTGTAATACTGCAGTCACACAGTTATTATGCTCAATTAAGCCCCAGCCTTCTGGTTGTATTTTTATTCGACACTCCGTTACGAAGAGGTTTTTGTACCGCAATAAGTTAAGCAGACTACGGAAAGGGGGAAGGATGTCCGCTTGCCTGACTCCAGTAATTATACCGTGCAAAAGTTACCGGTGTTTTTATTCTAGAATGTCGAAATACTCCTCAACAGTTGTTCTGCAAAACCGGTCAGCCGACTGTTGGCGGGATTATGGGTCGGTTCCACACTAAGTCAATGAAGTCATATTTGTTCTTGTCTTGTGATCGCGAACGAATAAAATTACGCGAATCTATAAGGTAGGCCTAACCTTAACAGCGTGTTCACAAGAGGAGTTCTAATTTACGGTGCAAATGAAGCTCGTAATTTGAGAGATGAAGGCGTCGGGGAGAACTGGTGGTGAGGCGGACGGCCGTGGCCGACTTAACGCGTAGTCAGGTCATGTCGCACGGTCACCACAGCTCAAGTTCACTCTCAATAACAACCGGTTTATGTTGTGCTGAGCGCTGCTTCAATCGATTTCTAAAGTAATACTCCTCCATAATTTTAAAATTTATTTATGGGAGAGATGTGCAGGCGTACAAAATAACGCGTCATATCAGATAAGTATGAAATTGATAAAAAAATAAATTGATATAAAAATGGTTGAATTCATGTCTTAGTTGAGCTGTGAGAATTACGCATCGAGAACAGGTGAAATGTTTGGTGCTAGAAACAATGTGGATCACAATCACACAGTTGTTCTTAATAGTGAAAGCGGCTAAAATTAACGAGAGAGTTAAGTAAGTGAATATTTTGGAATGTTCTCAGAGGAACAGTTCCAAATACATTCAAAATTCATACACATCATTCATACATCACACACACACATGCGCGCTCGTTCACGTACAAGTGAACTTTGTGTTGCGACTAAAGTAGTGGAAATATTAACTCAGATGAGCGCTGTCGAGCCTCCCGGCTCAACAAACTTCAGAACGAAATCGTAACAGCAAAAAGATCGTATTCTCGGTTAAGGCTAAGATATAGGCCTATAAGGGGGAAGATTACTAGGTTGTTGCTGTGGTGATTTCGATCTGAAGATAAACCGAGAGATCCGAAAGCCCTCATCTGAGGTAATATAGAGTATTAGTAGCTGCAGAAGGTTAGAGTATATTATCCCTAAGGTTAGGATACTGTGTTTCCCCAACCTTGTTTAATATGTACACTGACGACAGTTGTTTCCATGCTGTTGAGAGCATGGAAATCCAGAGTGACTTCGGGAATACAGCTTAACAAATCAATTTGTATGGGTTCCCTGCTATATGCTGATGACATATTTCTTATTCAAGAAAATGAGGATGATTTACAAAGATATATGTTTCAATTACAAGAAGTGGCAATAGAGTACTCAGTGACAATTTCAGTAAGAAAGACTAAAACCATGGCCTTTAGAGGTAAATATCCAGTGAGGACTAGGATAGTTATAAACAACAACACTTTAGAACACGTGAGCCGTTTCAAATATCTCGGCTGTGCAGTAAACTATGAATCTGAATATGATATAAGAGAGAAGATAAATAAATTTAGGAATATTTGTGGTACGATTCATACAAATCTTAGAAATAAAACAAGACACAGCACAAGTATTAAATTTTATAAGACAATTGAAATACCCACATTGATTTATGCGAGTGAGGCGTGGGTCATGACAAAAAAGGAATGGGGCAAGATTCAGAGTGCTAAAATGCAGTTTCTTCGAAATACTTTAAATTATACATTGCAAGATAGAATAAACAGAGCAGAACTCGAAGTAAAGGACATAAATGAAATTATTGCAATTTACAGAAGACAATGGTGGGATCATCTGCAAAGGATGACAGAGGATCGATTGCCGAAAGCGGCACTGAACTATAAAGCCACTGGTAGAAGGCACGTGGGTCGTCCGAGGATGAAATGGGAGCTGGAACAGGTTTGTATAACGTAATCCTAGAAGAGGAGAAGAAGAAGAAGAAGAAGAAGAAGAAGAAGAAGAAGAAGAAGAAGAAGAAGAAGAAATAGTTGCAAAACATAAAGAACAGGAACTGTAGTTTGTACTCATTCAGATTTATCTTTAAAGTTTTCCATTGATCCATTTTGTCCTGTAGCGTACTTATTCTGTGGAACGTGTTTTGTAACACAACTGTTGTTACACTTTCTGCTTTGGTAATTGTTTTGAAGGGGAAGCTACGAGCCGTAGACGGGTAAAAATGACAATATAAAGCTGACTGGCTATTTCATTTTTATTGAAAACAGTATAATCTATTTTACTAATAGAGAGGTCAATGCAGCTATTAGGAAATGTTCACTACTTTACTCTGGCGATTATTTAACTTATTCTGCAGCAGCTAGCCCATGTTCTTACCATTCTAGACACCAAGAGAAAGACTTTGTAGAGATTAACTTTTTTCGAATCTGGTGAAGTGTTAAACAAACCAGAGGCAGACAAAATACAGAAAATTGTCTAAAAAGAAGATGTAGGCTAATAATATACGTATTATGGTACAGTGATATCTAAAATATTTACGGAAAGGGAAGGATTACGGTTAAACAAGGTTGACAGAGACAAAAAGCGTTCGTGTCTCGTCTAAAGCGGCCTACACCACGATCATTTCGGTGTGCCACAATGATCGAGTGTAGGGACAAAATGATATGAGCTCACACCAAAAATGTGAACTGATGAAATGATGAAATCGCATCATGCGGTGCGTCAGTTTGGCATGACATCAGGTAGAAATGGTTGAGTGTAAAGTTTGTTCACTCGTAGAGTGGATCTTGATGTAAACAAAGCGAAGTGATACAACACAGAGGCATAGACAGTATGAAGTTAAAACTTTCTTAACAAAATAAACATAACCTTTATAAATATAAAACTCATTTACTTTATTTTTAATTATATTATCCCAATTGTATTAAAAAATGGTTTGTTGATATATTTTTAATCAATTAATACTAATCAATTGTGAACTACTTCATTTATAGCGGATGATTTAGTGATGCGACCACTCATCTAACCAATCTGGTTCAAATACGAACACATGGTTTTGTTTACATCAGTATCCAGTCTTAGAATGAACAAACTTTAGGCGTCAGGTCATTTCAGTCCGTTCAGTCCTAGCTGCGCTGTCTGACAGAGCCGTTTGGTTAGTGGTGGGCGTTTCATGGCGAGTGCGTTCCAACAGAGACTGCGGTCGACTGACGGCACACCGATGTGACCGTGTATAGGCATCGCCTATGTGTCACATAAAAATGAACACATTGAATGATCACAATAATGAACACACAAAAAAATGGTCGTGTGTAGTCCATTTAATGGAAACGCTGAAATCTGTACTAACTGGGTCACTGTATCAGCAGATCTTAGGTGTTGATAACCTAAAATGCTCTTGTTTGATGCGAGATGACTTTTTCGCTATCTATACCATGCTTCACTGAGTGTTTCCCAGCCAAATCGAGTCGATCATACTGTTGTGTTTGTGTTGCGTGCTCTTTTCTTGGATGACAAAGGTTATCGTGCACTGTATTATGTCAGTAGCATTCGCTGCTTGCTTGAATTTTCACAGAAAGAAAGCAGGAAAAGAGAAAACTCACATAGAACATTGGAATTCTCGTTGCTTCAATGTTAGATTATCATTTTCTTCTTTTCCATACTCACATCTGCAGAGGTGCAACCAGAATTTTCTTCGAGGGGGGGGTCTGGCTGGTTCCGCGTTGGTTTAGATTTCTGTGAATAAAACTACGAAAATTTAAAGAAAAATAACTCATTACTAGCTGTTGATTTTGACATAATCAACCACAAAATGTAGAAACATAAGTTTTACATTAACACGTATATGAAATTTGACAAAGTCATGAAAAAGTAAATATGACGTCCTACATTACAATAGAAATAAAATAACCGATACCAGAAAACTGGCACATATTTTCTCCTATCTTCTACAGATACCGATAGTGTTAAATGTTTTGTGAGAATTTTTTAAAACTTCTGCCTAGTGAGAACTACGCGGCTGCAAGTATTCGCAGCAAATGGAATTAAGGATTTACCCGTTTTACCACAGAAATTAATAAAGTGAGCACTGCAGACTTTCAGAAACAATAATTTCAAAATCGCGCTACACTATACGCAAATACGTGGTTGATAGCACAGGTATTGTTGAAGTTAGCATACAAATCAGTTCACCGGTGGCGGTTATAGAACGATTGTAAACGGCGTTCCTAAACCTGCGTTCGTCTCAGGTTTATGTGTGTACGGAATAACGGACAAGTCTGAAGATTTTAATCGTTGACTTGTTATCGAAATGTTAGTAAAGCATTAAATTAAAATATTCAAAAAAATTATTAAATACGAATCGAACGTATTTAATACAGAAATTATTTAAGTTGCAGTGGAATAAATCCATCCGTCTTATTCTTTTGAGACTTATGAGTATATGAATTTTGACGTGAATGGGTGGCCAGCCCATCGCAGAACCTCCAACCTGGAGGACCAGGTAATTTGTAATCAAGGTTATCTTCCTTTACCCTTTGGTGATCCAACACCTAACTGCAAGGCAGCAGTTTTACCATACCCTGGCAAGGGCTCTATCTTTAAACACTTAAAGAAGAAAACACAGGAAGAGACGCAGTTGAAATATTATAATGTAATGGTCATGCCTCAATTACTGCATGGTAGTGAGACTTGGATTAGAAAGGCCAAAGACATATCTAGAATACAAGGAGCGGAAATGAGATTCTTGAGGGCTGTGAAGGGTTGTACTAGGAGAGATCGTATCAGAAATGATCATGTTAGAATGGAGGTACGCATAGTTGAAAGCTTAAAAGAGAAAATCTCCCGGTAAAAACGGAGTAGCGGTTAGACGTAGAGAGAATGGATCAAACTAGATTTGCAAGAAGGGTCTTTGACTATCATCCAAAGGGGAAGTGCGGGAAGACCCCGTAAACGATGGTTGGATGAATTCCATTGAGACTGGAACATGGTACTAGCCTAAGCCGTAAACGATGACGACGACGACGACGGCTGTGGAATAAAGTACGGCACTATAGGTATTGTAAACCGAATTTGATACAGTGCGGTCCGAATGAACATTCTAAAGGCTTCATCTTTCCTACTCCCTAAGAGGACATAACCTTAAAAACTATGATACAAATTTGAACCATCCCTCAACCAGCAGCAACTAGGAATTTTTACACGAAGCTATTCGCAAAACGGTTACAGCGTACCGCAATTAAAAATATTCCTATTGACAAGCGTATTAAATAATTGGCCTAATTATTTAATTTGACTTAAGTTATATTATTACATTTTACAGGCGCATTTCTGGTTTTTGACACTTTTTACCGTACTACATTTTTGACATTCACTGTTTTCTTTATTCGTCCGGAAACCCCATTCGTTATTCTTCTTTAACCCCCTAAAACCGCCTGTATATCCACTGATTACCGCAGTCGTTTTCAGGCAGTGTGAAAATGTATATGACAAGTGGAATCATCGATTTTCAATTTAATCTTTTCTTTAGAAAAATTTGACTCTGCGACTTCACTTCGATATATAGATTAGTTTAAAAATGTAATTCAGTTTCAAGTATTCTGTTATCACCGACAGCACTTACTCGAGAGGCTGTTCCAGAATGAAAGCAGTGAAGCTGCTGAATTCGTGAATAATCAGACTTATAAGTTGCTTTTTAATAACTTTTACGACCAATATTAACACACTGTACATAAATATTAGATCAGGAAACACACGTTAACAATTTTATTTGCGAAATTGTATCTTAGAATTTTAAAAGCAGCTTCTTATATTATTTGTGTGTCTGATGTTGGGCCCATGAATTGGGCTAGAAAGTTAACAATTTAGTAATCTTGGAATATTGTTCTGTATCTTATTAATTTAAAATTTTAAGTAAAATTATTTATATCTATTTTCTTTACTTTTCAAAATACAAAACTTTATAAGTGTGCAATTTACCACTCAATCGTTTCGGACTGTCTGTAGACATTGCATTTAAATGTTTTATAAAGGCTGTTTTATACATCTATACACTGTATAACATATTAGATTTTTTTTTTTACAACTGAGTACTACCCATCTAGTAATTTACATTTCATAATTAAAGACAATAATCAAGAGATATAACCCATTGGCTATAATCTCCCCATTTAACTAATATCCATCAGATCAAGTGGTTTAGTTCGTCTCAGCCTTCTAGCTGCATTAGTTGTATCCAGCAGTCGCCGTATCCCAGGGTGTACATGCGGCAAGACGCGTTGCCCATGCTTCACTGCCTGCTTTTTTATTTCCTCAATAACAAGTTCAATTTTTAAATCCCTGTGTAAGTTGTCGTTTCTTACATACCATGGTGCATCAACAATGCACCCAAGCACCTTGTTTTGAAATGTTTGAATTATATTTATGTTTGATTTCTTTGCAGAGCCCCAGAGTTGTATCCCATAGGTCCAGATAGGATTTAGCACTTGCTTATACAACAGCAATTTATTATGGATTGACAGTTGGGAATAACATATTAGTGATAACATACAACATTCAAGTTAAATAGTTTAGGGTTATTTGAGCGACGAGATTGTTTGGGCAATCTAGGACTAGGCAAGTGATAAATCTATACAATTTCAGAGATTAGCCATCTTTCTGATTGTAATAAAGACTCGATAACGGTAGGATAGGTTGGTCTCTAGACATACACATACAGTTAATAATTACCAGAGGTCAGAAACACTTTAACGGAACTGCCGATGAATGCAAATTGTTGTTTACAGATGAACAGATCCTTAATCATCGAAGATAGAAGGCAGACGAGACAGTGGCCTCCTTGACCCAGTCTGCGAGTCGACGTCATTCCATCTTACGATGGTGAGTTTCCATTTACGTCCACTGAAGACAACACAGCCTGTTCAAAGGCTTTGCCCGAAGCCACGTGCTTGTTTCTCCATCACCTCTAAATTAGAACACAGTATTGAGATGTTTCGTGCCTTACACCGAAGACTGCGCTGTAGTCGAAAATTGCATAAAACGTTTTGGTTGTAAATCACACGCTTACTACAACCGTCGAGTATTTAACGACCTTCATTAAACACAGGTTTACGTAACTGTATATGGATTACTATTCTTCTTCTTCTTCTTCTTCTTCTTCTTCTTCTTCTTCTTCTTCTTCTTCTCCTTCTTCTTCTCCTTCTTTACCACTACATAAGCCCCTTTGACCTGTTTTGTGTTCTAGATAGTACTAACCATTTCTTTCTTGGCCTCCACAAACTTCGATTCCCTGTTGGTCTGTGTTTGTAAGCTTGCTTCGCTATTTTACTCTCTTTTACTCTGTTTAGATGATCCGACCACTTTCGCTTGTCTTTCTCGATTTTCGGTTTATTGACAATATGCACAAACCCGCCTAATCACGTCGCCATTGATACGATCTTATCTTGTGCATCCTTTAACTCACTTCAAAATTTCAACTTCCCTGCTTCAATCGTGGGTGAACGTAAATTTGTTTGGACCATGTCTCGCTACTGCACAAGAGCTGGCCTACTTGTAAAATGTAAGCCGTGTGGGTTCTTTTTGTTCTAGTCTAGAGTCTAGTGACTATAGGTAAGCGTTTTAGAGCGATTAGCTTATCATCAGATAGCAGAATACAGGTTGCAGTGATGAAGTAATTGAGACGAATGAGAGGTGCAACAACAAGGGACAGTCGCAGGAACGAACATGTAAGAAAAGACTTGGAGGTTACACCAACCGATGTTGGACTACATATAGCAGAAGCAGTTGAGTTGGTGGAGCGTTTACATCGAATGACCGATAACTGACAGGGGAAGAGAATATGAGAGGCGAAGATAAGAATAAAGAGGAAGAGAGCCGGTCAGAGGGAAACGTGGGAACATACAGTGGGAAAAACGTAGAATGAGCCAAAGGGAATAGTGGAATCAGTGTGACCACCACTAACATTTTCGTACTAGATCGAGTATTTATTATAAATTTTTGATGCTTTAGTATGTTCACCAACAGCTCTAATACAGCCTTCCCAATAATGCCTCACAGTAAATGCTACTTACTATTATTTGTCTTACTGTTATTGAAGAAAATGCATATGAGGAACTTGATAGAAAATGGCAACTACTGAAAACCGTAAAAACATTGAAAAAACTAAAGAATTTATTGTGTTTGAAATAACAGTTTTGAAATGAAAAAACTCCAGGAGAACAAATGTTTACCAATTTAACAACTTTAGGTAAGGATGTTCTGTGCCTCCCTCATTCGTCACCAATTGAAAGACCAACTTTTAGCAGCGACAACAAATAAGAACAAAATAAAAAATCAATTACGGACTCCTTTTATTTTCGTTCTGACAAAATAAAAATTGACATCAGTTACAGATTTTATTATTTCTGAAGACTTAATAAATTTAGTAAATTGCTAAAAACGGTGAATAAATAGCCTATTTCCATTTTTTACTTGTGGATTAAAACCTCTGTTAAGTAACGTGTAACTTACTGTTACTGATATTTTAAATACTGTGATGTGACTAAAATTACATAAATAATATAATAAATTAATACACAGGCCTACGTTAAGTGGTACGAGTTACACCGGGTACTTCTGTCATGGCGATAGACGACATGGGTCTTCGAATCATAGATGACTACGGTAAGTGTTTTCTTTTTTATATTTATTATTTATATAAATATATATTTATATTTTATATTTATTTATATTTAAATATTTTATATTTCTTACGCATGTATTAACTTACCGGTTTTACATTAAATTCTATTACAGTAATGAAGCACGGTATCGAAAAATGCCCTCAATACAGTGAAACGAAAGCAAAAAATTCATAACTTTCTCAGATCTAGTACCTTTCCCCTGCATAAGTTACTACAAATATTTTTGCTGGGTGGTTACCCTGAGTGGCATGATTGTTGAGTAATGAATAATTTCGAATTTTAGGAGTAGTAGTGGTTTTTATTTATTGTTAGTAGACTGATTTATACTATTTTAAAAAAATGATTGTGAATTAAGTATAATACGTGTTTTAAAATCTAGGAAATTCTGGAATGTTTAAAATCTTTTGAAATGTTCATTTGTAATTACAATTTGTGATATAATGTGAGGAAAGATTTACATGGCTAGACTCCAGTATGGTAGAAGTGATTTTGATTACATAAATAATAAGACAGAGAAGACGAAACCAAGTAAGGGAACATCTGGATTCAAGATTCTGTTTAATTTGTGGGCAACGTAACGAAGCGGTCAAAAGGCCACATACCGTCACGCATCACGGTGTCCGTGGTCACTGGTCGCGGACAGAACCTATAGGCCTACCTACCTACAATAAACAGTACATCTGGGGTACGTTAGAAATTAAAATATGCAGACGTAAAAATATAATAATCATACAGATGTAAAGAATTGATTCCGTAACATAAAACTCATGTATATGACTTGATACAAAGAGAGCAATTAGTACAAGGATTTACCTATTTAAAATAATATTTCCAACAATTCTTAAGAAAATAAGTGTAAAAAATAAACGCCTGCAAATTACTAAGCTAAAATTTAATAGCAGCTATTAACAGTTGTTCTATCTCTCTGAAACGATTAAATAGTATAAACTTGTGTAACTAAATTTTATAGTTATAAATTATGTAAACAATATTATAAATTAAAATGATATGCTTTTATTTACTTATAATATTATAAATTTATTTAAAACATATTTTATGTAGGCCTACATATAAATAATAGTATAAATTAAAATTACATGCTTTTGCAATTATAAAATAAGAAATAAATGTATGGATTTAAAATGTATGTACGCGTAAATGGCAAAAAATAAGATTGCAGAATAACTGAACACACACACACACACACACACACACACACACACACACACACACACACACACACACACACACACACACACACACACACACACACACACACACACACACACACACACACACACACACACACACACACACACACACACACACACACACACACACACACACACACACACACACTAACTTTTATTATTTTCAAACAGTCATGTATTGCATACTTGCATATGAACTGTATCCTGCGTGTATTAAATGAGCTCATTTAACTTTATTTCGATATACTTTTAATTTTTATTTAATATAATTTTTTGTAAAACTTTTGCTGGTAATCTGGTATAAGCTGAAAATCACAATAAATGGGGGCTTCTCTACCACATTACAACGACGTGGCGCGAATGCACTGCTTGATTCGGTCAGATCATGAGTAAAATTGCCCGATTCTTATTTAGCTGATGGGACACAACGTCCTGACGATGCTACCTTACTGTAGTTCATTCTGGCGTTTTACTCCGACTAATATACAACTTGTAATGTAGAAGCCGATGTGAGTTCACAAGCGAATGTTATTACATTAAACTGCGTCTCAAGTGCACAGAAAAATGCGGCTAGACTATTGCCTTCAAACTTTTGGTAATCTACTACTCATTCGGAACGTAAAGCTAATCAAATCTAAGACACTAAACAGACAATTAAGCCTGAAAATACATATTAGTCTTATTAGACCAGTGGCGACATACGGCCGTTAGGCCTGGGCACCTAACCGGCAGAGACGAACGAAACTTCGAGTAGGCATATTTGAACGTCAGGTATTACGGATTTTACGAATGATTACGAATCCTGGAAAACACTAATGGATTCTGAACTAGTTCGAATGATACAAGAGAGGTGATGCAGTACTGTTCGTGAAAGTCGAAAATTAAATTGGGTAGGCCTACTATAAATAGATGAGGGAAAACTAAGAGAGTCTCAGACTGGACACCAATGGAAAGACGAATGAGAGGACGACCAAAAAACGGGGTCGAGGATGTCACCTCTCTATTGATTTTTTTTTGTTTTCTTAGCAAAGATATATTTTTCTGGTGTCATAGCCAGAAGCAACAGTTTCTAATCATGCCTGATACATTGGTAGCAATGATTGTGCTGTACACTATAAACAAAATTATACAAAAGAATTAGCGAAGAGAGTGGAAAAACATTCTAAAAAGTTATGACACGACAAAAATGTTAGAGAAGTCGGATTAATAATGGAGCAACAGCGCAATGAATAATAAGTTGGCTAGATAATGTTATTATAGGAATCTTACAAATGCTTTGAATCCAGCGAAAATACAGAAGTCTGCAGGGCTAAACTGTATAAATACCAAACTCCTGAAGTGTCATGGCCCATTGTTAATCTCAGGCTGTACAATATGACTTGAAAAAACAGAAAGGTACAAAAAAGGCTATAAAAAGTTTTTTGTTATATTGCTTTTATAAGAATACAAAGGCCTACGGAAGAGGTATAAATATTTAGCAAAATATCGTAGACCACGGAGGTGATTATGTACAACAAAAGAGGAAAGTTGTTGAGACGTCCAAGACCCACATCAAGTCAGTAAAGAAGAAGGACATTACTTCTAAAATGTTGTCAATGTTTCAATATTTTCATGAGATGACGGTGATCAGCGAACTGTCGGGGAAACGAGCCCACTTGAATGTCGATTTTGAAGTTCCAATTTCTCAGACAAATCGAAACACCGGCGGCATCCGTCAAGGTTGCAACATGTAATTTTATAAAAAACAAATGCTGTCGAGCCTTGTTACAAAAATATCCGACCTTGAACATGCTTAACAACATTTTTTAACTAATTGTGTGTGATGTCCGAAGAGAAAAAAACTCTGCAGCAGCGACAGAACGACAAACGGAGTCAAGGAAGGAGGTAAAAAAAAGATTTACCTTGGTCTGGATAAGATTTTTTTTATCTTCGACTTTACGGTGAAGTCATTACGTCAAGATACGCCGTTTAGTGACTTGTACGCGAACTTTAATGCCTTATAAATCTACATTATTTTATTATCAGTGCACACAGTTTATAATAATTTTTTTCATCGTAATAAGAGTTGCCATCAACCATCATTCTTAATACAAACTTATAGTACAGACATAAATTATAATAAAAACGAATGGGTACAAGGTCTGTTAACATGTATTAATTCGATCACATATATCTCTAGTTTCTCCACAAGTTATCACTACGTTTCTAATTGAATACTATTACACAAGTTATGTAACGTAAAGTTTTAATAATAACAACAGTATTTTCATTACGTAAAGATAAAACGAAATCATCATAATTCTGCAAATACCGCTTTGTAGTCAACAAATATTAAAACACGTGGCGACAACTGTTAGACACGTGACGAGCGTTCGTTTCTTGGACTATGAACAGTTAGCTCACGTGAGTATCAGGACCAACAGCGCAATATTTTGACTACCAATAATACTAAAATCACAGTTATTGAATCTGAATAGCTAAAGTCATTAATTAGTTTCATTTTTATTGTTCTTATAATAACTTAATAAAATAAGACACAGCACAAGGATTAAATTTTATAAGACAATTGTAATACCGACTTGATTTATGCGAGTGAGGCGTGGGCACAAGGAAAGCGGCAAGATTCAGAGTGCTGAAATTCAGTTTCTTCGAAATACTTTAAATTATACATTGCAAGATAGAATAAGGAATGAAGCTATCAGAGCAGAACTCGAAGTAAAGGACATAAATGAAATTATATCAATTTACAGAGGCAATGGTGGGATTATCTGCAAAGGATGACAGAGGATCGATTGCCGAAAGCGGCACTGATTTATAAAGCCATTAGTAGAAGAGACGTGGGTCGACGATGTTGAGATGGATACCGAAACAGGTTTATATAACCTAATCCTTGAAGAGGAAAAGAAGAAGAAGATATTAATTTACTGCTCGAAGTTTATTTGCGAATAAACTTTGCACTCGCACACAAGGAAGAATTAATTTACTGTCTGTCCTGCAAGGTACGGTTATATAAATGAAATACGTATTTACTTTGGTGTGTTTTGCGGTATTTGAACTTCTTTTTTGCACGTAAGTACAATATCTGCGCGAATTGCAAATCGCAATTTTCGTTCGTACCGAGTCAACTAACATCATTCCTGTTGTAAATACCACATTATTTTACAGGCACACTGTCTGCAATTTATTCGGAAAGATAATTCTAATATGAAAATTTGAGTGTCCTAGGAACCTTTGTTCCTAAAATGATGAAAGAAGAAATGATGAAAAATGAAAAAGACGAAATTTAAGGACACCTACTAAATAAATATGACAGTGTTGCTGACAATGAAGTCCTAGAACAGATAAAATAGCCTAACTGTATTGGCTGTAACCTGGTTCGAGGGGAATACAAGACGTGAAGTAAAAGGCCCGAGATGCAAATCACGTTTCAGGGCAACTACTGAACCTCACACTACTGAACTGTTTGGAAAGCTGGTTTCTAAAACAGGTCGGTTCAAAATTTGTGCAGGCAGCCTTGGAGCGACAATTAAGGAGCTTATGATACAATATAGTTCATACAAGTTGGTATGCGAGTAGCATTAGAAGTTGAAGAACTACAATCACAGCTTTCATTTACAAAGTAATTTGGAGGTATCATGTTATTCTATTGTGTGGAAATCTACAGATAGTGTCGAAACGCTAAACGTGAACCCACTATCGAGATCGATACAGGATGTTACACATATTAAGTAGGATTTAAATAAATGATGCCAAACAATATTGTTTACATGTATTCTGTGCCAATTCAACTCCCACGACAAAAATACTGTATTCAGCAATGTTTCAGGCTACGTAAACGTGAAGTCATGTGCCAGTCACTTCCTCGTGTTCCTGAGATTTTAAGTTGAGTTCTTTAACACTTTACGTTTGTTCACCGTCGGAGGAAAAAGTAAAAGTTATCCGCGAAAGGAAATCGGTAAATGTGCAGCCGACCGCAAGTATGATATTCAGAATCATGCATCGGAGACTGGTGACACAAAAAAGGAAAGCTGTTGACGGTAATTAAAAGTAGAAGGGCGTTTCGCAGCTGAATGCGGAACTTCCTATTTAAAAAACTGTTTTATTTTTATCTTTTTATAATTGTTAAGAAAAATATAGTAAACGATTATCAAACCAAAACAAATAAAATTATTAAAATTTTTCTTCGGAAAATAACTAGTACATTGGTCAGATGCTCAACAGCGACAAAATTTGGCATTTCAAAGCGATGTAAACGAATTTTATGTGGAAGTTATTTTCAACAAATTCGTTATTTATTCATAAAGAATATCACTCTTGCATTTGACAAAAAATTTTCAAATTAGTTCATACTGAGAAACAATTTTTGACATATATAATTCGAATTCATTATTTCGTTTTGACATGTGGTGTAAGCGAATGAAATTTACGACAACGTTAACTTATTTTCAGAACTCGTAAAAAAATATAATAGAATTGGGCTGTTGTAGATGTTGATGGCATTACATTTTCTGCTCTCTTTAGGTTACAGTCAGAGATTGTATAAATTGTTTTTACTGTACCAGTAAATTTAAATAGTTTGCTTTAATTAAACCGTAATGTTCTATATTGAGGATAAGTACAAATGTATGAATACTAATTGATATCAATATTATCTAATTTTCGTGTTACGTAAAGTTGTCACGGTGTACTAGTATATTACACTTTTGCTCAACTGACGATTAGAAGCGAAATTTCCTTTTTAGTCCTTCCCGTAGCCTGTAAATGGCAATAGGAAGGCAATAAGCCTGTGACTTACGCAAGAGAAAGTCGTGTGCCACCTTTGTATACTTACGTCTGAATAAACGCAGTGGTGCAAAGGTCATTGCAGTAGTGTCTGCGGAGGCGGCGGTGTGGCATCGATTCCTGTCGAAGGTTATCTTATTTTGATTCGTTCAGTAAGAGAAAGTTACGGTCACTTCCCCCTCCCCCCACCATTTGTTACTCTCTCGATCTCTCAGGCGGCGCTATTACTGGTTCCGTTTTACCTGTGCATTTAAATTACAGCTTCTGCAATGAAAGACTACTGTGTGTGTTTTAACAAAGGGTTAAATGTGTTAAAAATAACAACTGTGCCATCTTATAGATGTTTATCACCCTTCTTCTCCAGATATCTTTATATCTAAGGCTAGGCAAGTTCCTCTTACATGTTCCGAATCTTCACTCTAAGACTGTCGCGGCCTTCCCCTTTCCTTCCATAAAGGAGGTTTCTACTGGAATATTGATTTTTTGCCACTGACTTCTGCTGAAATATTTAGTACATGCCTAAACGATTTTAAACATTCACCACTCGACTCTTTCTACCACGCGCTCTCTTTGCACGACTGCAAAACGTTTCTAACAAAATATAACAGGCATTTTGTACGAAGTATGCTGCACGAATAAAAAAAAAGTAGTCGAATAGGTAATTAGCGAACTGGCGTAGACGTTGTACTGGAAAGGTCCTTGCTGATTTCTCTGAACCATACGCCTACAAGAGGTGAAAATAAGATTAAGCGGATGGATGCTGTTTGCGAAGTTGGAAAGCTGCAAAAGAAAAAAACCAAAACATAACCATAAGCGAATCGTAGGTTTTTTCCTCTCTTGTAAAACGCTCAGTGAAATGGAAGACGAACAGTGTAAAACACACACGACACATGCACGCACACACTCTCACTCTCTCGCGGTAAACCTCTTTTTTGGATTCGAAGGTTTAGGTTTCGAATCTGTAATGACCTAGAACTCGATGTTTTATGCAGTTAACCATGGATCCATTTTTTTTTTACGGACGTGGAAGTAAAAACCTAGAACGTGTGTCAACACATGAACGGAAACACGATAATCCGATTCTGCAGAAATAACACTTATGATCAAGATAAATAAAATTACGGTCGCTTGCCTTGACGTTGATAATTGATGCAATTTTTCGCAGCACAAAGGACACTAATTACTTGAGGAAATGATGGAATTTTCCCAAACAAATGCGTGTGGAAATGGTGGAAATTTCTGCACACTAGTAATTGCATATATTTTCAATGCCATCTACAAGAAGCAGTCATTCCCAGTTCCGTATTAAACTGTCAAGTGAATACTTAGAGGAATGGGTGAACAAAATTTCACAACTACACATTAAAATATGACTACTAGCTTTGTGACTATTAAATATTACCTGAGTATTGTTATTAAACACTATCAGTTAAAAGTAACTGTAATTAATAAATGCAAGCAATAGCTGATTTATAAGCCATAAAACCGGGTCTTTGCAAAGGGGTCAATGTTTGGCTGTTGCTGGTACACTGTCAAAGAAGAAAATGGGCAGAATGAAGACGTGATTCGTAAATCGGTTAAAATTTCAAATCACAGACATCAAAAGAAGTTTAATTACTTAATCAGCGAAGTCATGATAGACCGGGGACGATTCCAAGGGAGGATATGGGATGGTAGTGCATTGCTCGCAAGTCAGTTGTTATTTACACATGTAAATAAGGCAGAGGACTAACAGTTATTAGCGATTTATAATTCACAGCCAGTAGAATAGTGTTTGATAAATACGGTTAACTTAACACGTAACTTATGAGTTTCGCTTCGAGTGAAATATGTTAATACTGTTTTTATTAAGCAACATTTTTATTTTTACAAATTAATGCAAATTAAACGTATCGTGTTTTAAACATAAACGTTTCAAGATAGTAAGTGACTTTTATGATATTTTCAGAAAACCGGAAATATATATTTCTTAGTTTTAAAATGATTAAATTATACAAATATAAATATAAAAATAAATAAATAGTTAAGTAATTGTTATAGAAATATTTATGAAATAAGTACGTGTATACAGATATATTGTATAAAACTTCAATAAGTAAATAGTTTTACTTTATTTACTTATTTGTCTCTGACATGTTTTTGTCACACGTTCGTAATTCGATATCATACGACAAATATTTCAAAGAAAATAATTGTTTTAAGTCCTGATTGAAGTAACACTATGGTTTTTAACGGAAGGATCCGATCGGATCGAAAAAATAATAAACAAAATAATGTTTGAACAAGCAGCCCACTTCCAATTGACTATGTGAGATATGACATCAACTACGGCGATAGTAAATGCTCAAGTTTAACTTAATTTAAAAAAAAAAAAAGAATCGACAGAATTTAGACAGAAAAAGAAGAAAGTGGTTTAGAAAACAGAATTCACAGAGTCACGGCATTTCCTAGTACGCTGTATGGGTCTGAGAAGAGACATAAGCAAGATCCAATGGTCCGGGATAAAATTCATGCGCTGTGTGAAGGGATTTACACAAGAGAACAGAACTCGTAAGAGAGAACAATGTTCGTAAACATTTCCTCAGTATAGTACAAGTTTGGTGAATATCGAAAAAGGGCGTGTGTCCCTTGTAGGAGAAGTAGCGACTGACAGATTGTGCAGGTAAGCAATAATTTATAAGCCAAAATGGAAATAATGACTTCAGAAAAATGTGGTATGATCCGATCTTTGGAGGAAGACGAATAAGAAGATTATGAAAGTACAATTTTATTATAATAAAGAAGGTACAAGGGATTCATATTCGTGTTCGTATTTCAGTTGGTTCCTATACGTACACACAGACCCGCGCGCGCGCGTGTATGTGTATTTTATGAACAGACGGTGTTTAATTGCTTCATGGTGTATAATTTGTGTCCGTTTCAAGGCAGGCAACATACATCATGTATCTTGCAGATCCATACTTAGTCATTAAAATGTGAAATAATATTACGACAAACCAGTGGTTACAGGTTGTGGATGTTGTTGTTACAATCATGTTTGACTACTACTAGTAGTGTAGTCATTTCTTTCCTTTGCACACAATAGACAGTGGTTAAACAGATAATTCCATTGTTTGTCGCAGAGAAATCTGTTACTCATCATGAAAGTATAATTAAACAAGTTATTAACTGATTAACAATGTGAAAACACGCTCCGCGGCGTTTTGCCCACATGCTGACCAGGTTCGCCAACTTACAGGTAACAGGTAGGCCTAATTGCCAATTTCTGGTAATTAAATATTCGGTTGGTAATCTGTCCCTTACCTTTATAAAAGTTACAGAAACTTTTCAATAGGCCTTTTACGGTCACGTGTTTATTTTTTCTAATTTTATTATTAAACTTGATAAATACCAAAAATAACTTATCGATCGCTGTTGAAACTGACATTTCTAGTTTTGATTGCTTGTTAAAGTCAAATCAAGCGGCAAAAATTCACGCCCCATTGAATATTATCAAATATGTGCATCTCAATTTGTTACTAGGCTTAGTTTTGTATGGATACGCACAGTTTATTTAATAACTTGAAAAAGAATGTAAAACAATGTAAACAAACCACGTAAAACAATTTTTGCCGTGTAATTGTATAGTAACCTAGTAACTGTATATTTAAAGGGTAATATAATTTAAGTCAGGAATAATATTTTTGGAATCTCGAATTTTTCTTATATGCGGGAATAATTTATTCGTGCATTAGCCGTGAATAGTAACAGGTACAGTTCTATAAGTGTGAATAGTGTTCGGATAAAAGGTTATCATTACCGAGCTCAGACAGTTGCAACCTCAGTTATGTTAACTAAGGTTGTTATGACGCTATCTTCTTTCTAGTGCGCACAAGACCTTTGGCACTCTGATGAGTAAGCAGATGAACCAGACGTGTAGCCTTTGTTGCCGATATCTAGAGAAATGTTTCAGACTTGTTCTGACGCTCTGACATTTGTTATTGATTGAGCGACTTCTGTTTTCGTGCGACCAATATTTTAAATTTAATCAAATATTCGCGATATTTGTTAATAAAAACCATTAACTTGTCAGAGGCAAACGATTATTATTAATATCGGAATATCCACCCAAAACAGGTATTCACTTGGAGATACAGTTTTTGTTCCTTAATATAATTTAAATTATTATTGATGCTATAAACATTAATTGACTACGAAATATTATTATCATTACATTCATCCCATACGTAACGTTATTATCATATTCATTCTTTAATTTAACACGAAATATTGTGTCGATTTCGCACGGAATTGTTAGCAGAAAAATAAATAACTTTCCAATTTTAGTTTCAATAGTATGGGGATCTTTAAAGGAGCTAACAACTGCCGAGTCTGTAACCACTGTCTTAAGATTATTACAGAATTATTCCTATAGTGTGAGAAGCCGAAAATATGTAGTTTACGTCAAGTCAGTATCGTGGCATTGGATCCAATCTTTAGAAGAGAATTTCACATTTAACAGGAAACTGAAACCTAGCCAGTCATTTCAGCAATTGAAAAACTGATGAAAATGTTTAAAACAAATGTAATTATAACACTGATAACGGTACCGATGATGATGATGATGATGATAGTAATAATATTAATAACAATGACGACTCCTAGTTGTACCACCGAAGTAGTTAAGAGTGACAAACAGGGTTAGTTGCCTACCAGATTCATTCGGCAACGAAGAAGATACTGTGGCCAGCATTACGCTTCGGCCGCCTATATTATTTTAGGGTGTTATCCTAGGAACTCATTTCCACAGGCTGAATCGACTTGAGAGCTGAAAAAAGAACAGTGACTTTATGTTGCCGTTTATGTGTGTGACCGA
This sequence comes from Magicicada septendecula, assembly GCA_034769895.1. Lineage (NCBI taxonomy): Eukaryota > Metazoa > Arthropoda > Insecta > Hemiptera > Cicadidae > Magicicada > Magicicada septendecula. Next base: position 422,039,510 of record CM068371.1, read on the forward strand.
GACTTCTAGGTTACAAGCTAAGGGTCAAACCCACTTCCCTAGTCCTCAATATGACAACAATTAGAAGTAAGCCTATTGTATTATTATTATTTATTTCTGATCGAAAAGCATTTAACAGTGAGTGTGTATAACCGTCATTTGCTTGCCAGAAAATAACTATAATGCAAGACTACAAAATCAGAACAACTGTGTGATACTCGTAAGATTTTAAAATGTTTTTTACTTTAAATAACATTAAATTTTATCTATAAAATGTCTGCAGTAGGCATCTATGAACCTACAAAATGTATCGTTGTTTTTTCAGTCTTCTATTGTCATTTATTTTAGAATGTTCAACAGTTTAAAGCACAAAAAATGATTTTAATGGAAGCCTTATTGACAACAACAAAGTAAATATTTAATTTAAAAATCACTTTGTTATATTCTTTACATTAAGTAGGCCTACTTAACAGTGTAGCATTTTTCGGAAGAAAGGGAAACTGTTGCTTAGTGGCAACGCTGTAAGTAAGCGGTGTCACCTTGACGATAATACTCCATGCAGTTAACTATAGTGAATGTCTTAAGGCAAACATTCGGTCATAATTACAGGGAAGTCCCACGTAGACCTATACCTATAGGTCCAACAATATACTGGCCTAGCTTCGTTTTGTTTCGGACGGACGGTAAATAAAAATCATTTTTATGTTTTTAGATGCATGGGTGGGGGCAACACGGGCTGCATAGCGACTCTGATCGATAATAGTTTGTGCTGTGCCCTCATGCGGAGACGCGTCCTGTGCAGGTTCAGGTTATCATGACTATTTAAAATAAAATTGAATATTTGAAATGGCTTAGCCGCGTTTTGTGTGTGTGTGTGTGTGCGCGCGCGCGCGGTAAGAAACCACTTACACTTAGGAATGGAAATGGTGGAGACCGTAAAATAACATTTCGCTTGAGACTGTGTGAGACTCATATTCGAGTCTGACAATAATCAGCAAAAATAGCCTTTTGAATGGAAAAGGTGTCTTCAGATTATCTGTCTGTAGCTGTTCGCGCTTGGGCTATAAGGGCAACTTTTTCACATCGCAATTCGAAAACTCGTAACCCAACGTTACACATAAATTTTTCACAAGTGTGAAGAGTAAAGGAAAAAAATTAAGCGTACCTTCGCGTTGCTCACATGTTACGCTACAAACTGAAGTTAAAACGACCCATTTACACCAATTAATGACGGGGGTACGTTGAGTTATGCTTTCAAGTTCAATAAATAGTTGAAATGTACATTTTATTGCTTTTATATATTTTAAGTAATCAAAAATTTTGTGGGGCGATGGAGAATAATGATTCTGACATTAAAAAAATAAAAAATTATAATACTTGAACTTTAATCTTTTCAACGAATAAATTTCCAAGTTGACTGCAAAAACTCATCAATTTATTATCTTCCCCATTGTGTTATGTGACTTCCGTATGGAGCCCTAACAGCGCAAATCTTAATGTGACAACCATAATTTTTATATAATAGCAACTAATAAAATTAAATAAGTTATAGGCCTATGTTCATTGTAGTTTAAAAAAATAATTCAAGTCACGACTTATCTTCATATATCTATTATAAATAATATGGATGAAAAATTTCTTTGGTTCAGTATCGAAAATAAGCAAATAAATACGGTAATTACGCCTCAACACACACACACACACACACACACACACACACACACACACACACACACACACACACACACACACACACACACACACACACACACACACACACACACACACACACACACACACACACACACACATTATTTAACTGTTATTTAATTAATAAATTAAACAAATAAAATTTAAATTAAACAAAATCATAATGGTAACGTAATTATACGAATTATTCATAAAACAAGTATTCTCATATACCGATAGAAGTTACATAAATTACACAATGTTATTGACATTAAATAGAAACACCGGGCAGCCCAAAAACATCTACAAACCTACAGACCCTACATGTGTATCTTTAAGTGGCCAAAAGCCGATCAGAAGGCCTAAGTACTACAAATCCAAGTAAGTACTAATAATATTTGATTTATTTATTTCATTGTATTGCAACAGTGGTGCACTTATTAATAAAAGAGTTGAATCGAATTTAAATGGTTGAGTACAATGTTACCTGCGTGACTGTATTAAAGGGTGACAGCCATAATTTCAGTTTGATGCCGAAAGAACTCAGTAGCTTATTTCAATAAATATCGGTGTGGAGAACCATACATGACTTCCATATTCTAAGATTTATATTTAAAATCATTTTCAGGCAAACAGCCAGGGAAGGAATTTTAACAAAAAAATACTTCTTTCTTGCCAATAACGTAGTACACATATAAAAAATATTATCCCCTCCCCCTTCAACTATAATTTTGATTTATAGAAAATTACCCCCAGCCCGTTCAACTAGCCTCTTCATTTATAGATATTTCATCTACGTTTCTACAGTGGATTATTAAGATCTTATCAGGATACTTTATCAAAATTAAGTACTTTACTCATGTTACAACAAAAAATGTTTCAGGTAAACTGCCCTTTCCCCGTAACTGATCTTCACCAAAATCAACAGACATTGAGTTCTCTATAGCTCAGGCACTATGTAAAAAATTATTTGATTCTGTTTGAATTTACGGCAGTTATGGTTCGTCATATAAAAAATTACCCATGTTAAAACATAAAACATGAGATTTATAAAACATATCCAAGATTTATATTTAAAATCATTTTTGAAATAAAATATTTTCATAGAACCTACTAACGCTGGGGAAATCTGAGGAGCCAATCAGAGTTGGGCCTACCTGTCACTCTGCTGCATTTGGTGGAAGGCCCTGTCACTGTCGTCAAAGTATCAGCCTTGACAGGGTCCTCTTTTTCTGCAAAATGGGAGAGGAGGCTTGAGATGGAGTGAGTGACATGGTCCCCACCTCAATGAAGAACCCATTGTTTTATAAAAATATATTTAAATTTTGAAAACTGAAAATTCTTTTCTTGTTGTAAATATTTATATTTTATAATCAAAATGACTTTATCAAAAAACAAACATTATTTTTTTATAATAAGTACTTACATATGTTTCTTAATATGCTTACTTTTTCTTCAATGTTGATGATCATTTCCAAACATTCTGACAAAATTGTATCTACAGAACAGTTAACATTCCCCAGGTTTCCATTTCTGCTAATTTCTCATTACACCTTCCACTGACGTATTATTAACCATTTCATAAACTATCGTATAATCTTTTCAGATTTTGTGGTACAAAATCTGAAATTTTCAGATTGCCTGGCAACAAAATTATTTTATTTTCAACAATTACCATTGTTTGAAAAAGTTTAAATGAATTTTCAAGTACTTTACTCTTGTTAAAACGTAAAAGGTTGCAGGTAAACTACCCCTTCCCCTTAACTGATCTTCACCAAAATCTAAAGGCCTTGAGTCCTCTACAATTCACTGACGTATGCAAAAAATTATTTGATTCTGTTTGAATTTGCGGCAGTTATCGTTTGCCATAAAAATACGCTTGATAAAAAACGTTGCTGGTAAACTACCCCTTCCCCTCAACCGATCTTCACCAAAAACAATAGGTCTTGAGTACTCTACAAATCAGGGCTGTATGCAGAAAATTATTTGATTCTGTTTGAATTTGCGGCTGTTATCGTTTGCCATAGAAAATACCCTTGTTAAAAAAACGTTGTAGGTAAACTACCCCTTTCCCTTAACCGATCTTCACCAAAAACAATAGGTCTTGAGACCTCTATAATTCAGGGCTGTATGCGAAACATTATTTGATTCTGTTTGAATTTGCGGCTGTTATCGTTTGCCAAAAAAAAAATTTCCCTTGATAAAAAAACCGTTGCAGGTAAACTACCCCTTCCCCTCAACCGATCTTCACCAAAAACAATAGGTCGCGAGTACTCTACAAATCAGGGCTGTATGCAGAAAATTATTTGATTCTGTTTGAATTTGCGGCTGTTATCGTTTGCCATAGAAAATACCCTTGTTAAAAAAACGTTGTAGGTAAACTACCCCTTTCCCTTAACCGATCTTCACCAAAAACAACAGGTCTTGAGAACTCTACAATTTAGGGCTGTATGCAAATAATCTTTTGATTCTGTTTGAATTTGCGGCTGTTATCGTTTGCCATAGGAAATACCCTTGTTAAAACATAAAACGTTACAGGTAAACTACCCCTTTCCCTTAACCGATCTTCACCAAAAACAATAGGTCTTGAGAACTCTACAATTCAGGGCTGTATGCGAAACATTATTTGATTCTGTTTGAATTTTCGGCTGTTATCGTTTGCCAAAAAAAAAAATTTCCCTTGATAAAAAAAAACCTTTGCCGGTAAACTACCCCTTTCCCTCAACCGATCTTCACCAAAAACAATAGGTCGCGAGTCCTCTACAAATCAGAGCTGTATGCAAAAAATTATTTGATTCTGTTTAAATTTGTGGCAGTTATCGTTTGCCATAGAAAAAAAATCTACAGACACACAGACACACACACAGACAGACAGACAGACAGACACACACAGAGACACTTTTCGGAAAACGACTTTTTTTCATGTTTTGAGTGTAGTAGAATCAGAATCTGCAATAATCTCGAACACGATTTTTTTTGCCATCACCATACTTCCATTCCTTAAGGAATATGGAAGTAAAATCAAAACACCACAGTGTTAGACAAATTAACCGATGGTCGCAAGATAACCAACAGAAGCAAAAGTAACAAGACAGATAAATTGTTTTGACTGAGATTTTACCTTAGTGAACAGCGCTTTTCCCTATCAAAACACCTAAAAGACGTTTTACATAACATAACAGATTCAAGGGCACTGAACATTTTTTTATAGATACAGAAAGCATTTATAAAATATAAACTATGTCCGTCTGGCTTCCTCTGGTAGAACATCATACAAGTAATGTATTTGTCTTGGGGGTTTTTCTATTCGTCTTTCTTCCATCAGGTTCTGTGTAAGAAAATATTCGTTTTTAGATTCTCCGGAATTTTCTAAATTAACTGACAAATAACATGCCAAAATTCAATAGGGGTGTGAATAATTGTGATTCAGCCTTCTGTATCCGTGATATAAACGGTGGGGATAGTGTTTTACCTAGATGGGGATGTTGTAGTGTACTTACTGGGTCTTAATCCTACATTAAAACTATTCGACAAAGTCCCGCAGTTTTGTACTACTCTCAGTTAGTAGATTGCAATGGTTAAGATTGCGTTTACGGCATTATCAAATAATTTTCAGAGTAGATAGTACAGGCTGCGTCATAAAGTTTCTGTTATGCTGTGTGTCTGAAAGAGAAAGAGGGAGAAGGAAGCAGTAGAGGGGAGCAGACGAAAGAGAGAAAGACAAATAGGAGAGAGAAAGACGACGATAGGTCTGTATGACCTGAATACCGGTATATTGTTTTAACCTTTGGAAGCTGAAACATTTATACCGGCAAGTCAAAATTTCCGCTGTTTCTGAATACACAATTACGACAGGTAATATGAGACTTCCGCATCTGAACGCACGAATCCTAACCGAGGAATCGCTTTTTATATTTTTCGATCGGATCAATCGGTTTTAATAATTTTAAATTTTAACAGCTAGATTCAATGGATTCAGCGGTCGTAAAGAAATCCCACAAATCATTCCGTCGAAGTAATATAATATAATATAATAATTGTCTTCTATATTTTGTTAAAATTTATTAAGTAGGTCTATTCAGAACGGGAATAACTCTTTCGGTAAAAGTTTTTTATAACATCTAGTAATTAAAGTTTTTATAAAGTTCGGCCACTAACTACATACAACTTTAAAAAATTTGAGCCGACATTTCGTTAAATTTCCTGAAATCATCAGAACCTGTATAGGGTGAAACAAAAATAATGAATACACGTACAATGAGTAATGATGTGTAGCGGATCTAATAATATGTGTAATAATAATTATTATTTTTCATGTAAAATTACACCCGCTTTCAGAAAACACTCATTACATGTGTAGACCTTAATTGCATGTGTATTTCCTGTATTTAGGCCCTTTTAATGTCAATACATTTTATTGAAACACCAACACAAATGTTTCTAAATCGTGACTAATTAGTGAAAGAACCAAAGAACCTCACAAAATCTTTCTCATTCATAATTCACTATTACTAGTAAACTAAGGACAATTTCTAGTAGCAAGCGACTTATGCACCCTCCCCCTGATACGTCATTTACTACAAAATTCTTTCTTCTAAAGCCTGACACATTCTTTCGCTATTAATTAAATCCGTCTGTCTAAAAAAAAACATGTAATAATGCTCATGCTGTTCTTGACCTCACGTTATGCCAATTAACGTATTACAACCAGAATTTAATATGCATTTTTTTCACGTTTAACCTTTCTATTTGAACGAGCGAAACGAGTTCTCAGTTTTAACTCGACCGTTTGGCATTTGTCTGTTTACCTACCTGTCTGTCTGTTTGGGGTACATATTACGATAACCTACGAACGCATCAACCGATTTTCGTAATACTTGGTATATCTGCCAATATTTTTACCCTACAGAACCCTACTGTTATTGAGACTGATCCCTCCAAAAATAGAGTGCATAAAATGGGCATAAAATGTCAGAATGCCTATAAGAATACTGAAGGAAAGATTATATACTACTAGACGTAGAGGCAGGCCAAGGATGAGATGGTTGGATTTTAAATAGAAGATATTGCTAGCATGCGAATCAGAGGATGGAGAGGAAAGGCGGAGAACAGGGAAGCATGGAGGAGTATTGTTGAGAAGTTTAAAGCTCACCAAAGACTGTAACGCCAAAGAAGAAGAAGAAGAAGAAGAAGAAGAAGAAGAAGAAGAAGAAGAAGAAGAAGAAGAAGAAGAAGAAGAAGAAGAAGAAGAAGAAGAAGAAGAAGAAGAAGAAGAAGAAGAAGAAGAAGAAGAAGAAGAAGAAGAAGAAGAAGAAGAAGAAGAAGAAGAAGAAGAAGAAGAAGAAGAAGAAGAAGAAGAAGAAGAAGAAGAAGAAGAAGAAGAAGAAGAAGAAGATAAAATGTCACAGGTCAAAACTGTGAAAAAATCGCAAATCGTCAGGTATCAGATTAAAGTGAATTTTAACGAAACTCTGAATATAGTGTTCGTTTTTGAAAATTTCACAATTTTTGGACGTGAGGGCACAAAAAGTGAGTGAAAATTTTGATAAAATGCCAAAATTCATGTGAGGTATCAAATTAAAGAGAATCTGACTAACATGTTCTGGCCGGCAGTTGCCATGATAAAATTATGAAAATATGAAAATCCCGGATGGCCAAAGGAGCAATTAGGACCCGTTACTTTCCTAGTGAACTAGCGCTTGGAGCGGAGCGGAGGCAGGGATTATCTACCCTTGCCTGATAATCTGATATGTCTTTGGGTGGGTAGTGGGATGAAATGTATGGCCTCAAGTATACCTAGTATTTGGGCTTTCTCAGCAGGTGTTCTAACTGCATCAAAAATTGAATCATGTAATATACAATATTCATGGCCTAACGTTTAAAGTGAAATATTGCTGCACTCTAGTAAAATAATGCTGTTTCACAATAATAATAATGAAATTTAAAATGAGTGACTTCTGACGGTCACTTCAGTAGGATGCAAAGGCTAGCCATGGTATGTTATTACAAGAGAAGAGGGCAACATAACAAGAGGGCAACAGTCCACAAGCTCAAAATAAACTGTCACCGACATCTCGAGTTTCGAGATATCCTGAGCCCTAAAATACCGTCTTTAGAAAACTGTCTTTCTGTGTGAACAGAGTGTCTACAACCAGTGGCGTAGCTAAGCTTTTCGGCGCCCGGGGCAAGGAGATCGTCAGCCGCCTCGTCTTCACAATTAAAAGGAGGAAAAAGAACAAAAAAGAAACCCGTCCATTGAACAAAGTACTTAATACATGTAAATGTATATATTTTTGTATGAAAGCACGACCAGGAAATGTCTTAAGAATATTTAAGTCAAAATTAAGAAATTATATACAGTATTATAATATTACCGGTATTCAGTTTGTATATACTTATTAGTAAGTAATGTGAACTATAAAAATATGTAGTAATATAAAAAATTAATAACATAAAAATGTTCTAATAAACATGCAAATTCCTTGTAGGTCTAAAGCGCATTGCCAAAACAATATCCTAAAGCAACATAAAGTTAAACAAAGAACTACATTAAAAGTAATAAAATAAATCACCTACCATTAAAGGCTAATGGTTCCGTCTTCTATTAATAAACACTAAATATTTATTTTTAATATTTAATAAATATTTGAAACGAGACATTTTAAAATGTATAATATTCCTGGTCCTAATTGCTGCAAAGTCGGTTATTAAATTACTGTAATCTAAAGACGAAGCAATGTCGTTTTCAATTGAAACTATTGCTAGATTTGATACCTTATCTTGAGATATTGTTGATCGTAGGTACGATTTAATCAATTTAAGTTTACTAAACTATCTTTCACAAGAAGACACAGACGCCGGTAAAGTAAGAAAAACTTTTAAAATTGTTGGTAGTGTTTTGTAGGCTTCTAATTCTATTGAAGAAATGTATCATAGCAGTCCTTGAGGTATAAAGTCCATTTGTTCTCCGTTAACTTTTGCCCTTTTTAATAATAGTATGACGTCTTTCAAGTCACTGAACAATTCTTCACTGCTTAGGTCATGTGGATACAGTTTTGCAAGCACTGTGCACTTAATTGGGAAAGCTGTTCCTTAAAACGTGTATCCCCATCATTTATGTACGCCTCAAATTTACAGAGCAACCCAAAATGTTTTTCTAACTCCTTTATGTTAGAGAAACTGCTTGAAATTTCAACTGACACTTTGTCCAAAATTTCTATTAGAGAACGTCGCATTTCTTGCCAAATGGTTAATGCAGAATTGTGTGCATACTCCTCTGGCATTGTCCGCTTCCTTCTTATCCTTTTTGTCAAACTGACACCCATTCATTACTTACCTGCTCTGCCTTAGTAATGACACTGTCACACAGCACATTCCTCCAAACTTTTAATTTGTCCGTTAGCGTCTCCAGAAGTGTCACTGCTTGAATAAAGCTTATTCCTTTGGTGTGCAAGGTTTTCTGGATTTTGTCCACAGAAGAAATAATATCTGTCCAGAAAAAGCGCAAGGTCACAAAATTGAAGTTTTCTATCGCATTAATTATTAATGCAGAATCATCCGTCGTATCAATTGTTTCAGTCGGTGTACCTCCTCAGTTTCTCCAGTGGAAAGATCCAGTGCAGAGGTCACTTTATCCAGCTAAATGGATATTACATCTGCTTTTGAACTCCACCTGGTATCACAATATCCTTTTAGAGTAATATTTATGAAGTCTTTAAGAATTTTGCGTCTATAAGTGGAACAGAAAAATAAGGTGAATAGACGTTCAACTGTCTCAAAAAATGTCACTGCCTGAACATTTACATGAGGTGCATGCATTCCAACAAAGTTAAGTGAATGGTTGTCACAGGGAACAAACACAGTTAGTTGATTCAAATATAACATTCTCTTCTGAACTCCTGAATGGATACCAGCTATTGTTGCTTGATTGTTCATGCGACTGACCTCTACGATTCAATCCATCTCTCTCAAGTTTACTTGTAATAGCTTCTGTGATCCCCTCCGCTGTTTTCACTTCTAAAGGATTAAAATCTATGAAGGCTTCCTTGATATCAACAGAATTGCGTTAAAATTCAACAAATCTTATAATCTGAGACATTTTTTCTACATGTGCAGAATCTGGTGTTGTGTCAAATATAATACTAAAGTACTTCGCCTTCTTACAGCAGTAATAATATAGTTGCGCATTCTTTCTCCTAACAGGCTTATTATTTCATTTTGAATAGTTGGCGAAACATATGATATGCACCCAGATTTACGAGAGACTGAATCCAAATGAGATCTCATAACAGGGTCAAATTTAGTCAAGTATTTTAACAAAGCCTGAAAGTTTTCAGAATCTGGACAGTTAGTAATTAACTTTCGATGTCCTGTCAGTGCCAAATTTTGTTGTGCAAAAGTTTGTACTGTGACAATGACCCGTTCAAGGATTTTTTCCATGTCTTAGCTGCTTTACTCATTTGTTCCTGAAGTAGATGATCAATAAGTCCCCCTTTGTTTAAAGAACGTTTCAATTTCTTCCATTCCAAAAACGCAGAGCGATGAGCAAGACTATTTTCATGATCCTGAAAAAAGGGATTTAAATTTCGCCACAACGAAAACCAATTTTCACTATTGAAATTGCTTCTTTTACAGTTTTTTTGTGGAAATAAAGTGCAACAAAAGCAAAATAGAGATTTTTTAGTTGGAGAAAAACACATCCAAGTGCGATTTACCTTTTAGTCATTTTGCAAGGTTTTATCAAACCAATACTTCTTTAAGGATCGTCCAGCTTCATCTTCAGGAAAATGTTAGTTGCTGTCTTTGTTCTGCTACTAACATGTTCCACTATTCACATTATATATCGGAAGGACTGAGATATCTCGCTTGGCCAAGCATAAACCTGACAAACTGGTTGGTTATGGTTCTTTTATGAAAGGAATAGTCATATCAAAGAAAAAAGTTGTTTGTAGTTTTATAAACTGAAAACAATTTTTTCAAGTTTATGCTCACTTTGCCGCCCTCCTGGCTATGCCGTCCGGGGCGGCTGCCCGCTTGCCCCCCCCCCAGCGACGCCTCTGTCTACAAAAACAAAAGAGTATCGGAAACCATATGAGAATCGGAAACTGGGCACACTGTATAATAATATAATGGAATTTTAGTGTCAGTCAAGGTTGCAGAGTTACAGGTACAAAACACGCATACAACACATTTGGTACGTGCAAAGGCCTTCATATTTTTAATGAGTATACTTAAAACGCACGCCAAAATTGTTAGTCTTTCGTTTACTCTTGCTGTTTTGTTCATTTTCTCCACTAGTCAGTCCTATGATGTGTTCAAGAAAGACGATTACCATTATACGCGCACTACATAGTTTATTAATTTTGTAGTCGCTTATGTTTAATTGGTTTTCAGGGTTCAGTATTCGTGAGATTATCGCCATAATGGAAAAGTTTCAGACCAAGGTGTTGCGTGCCATAACCAACGCAACGTGGTTCATCAACAAAGACATCTATCGAGACCTGAACCTGCCCTCAGTCAGTGAAACCATTGCGATGTTCAGCAAAAGCAATGTGAAACGGCTTGAAGAGCACACGAATCCTTTAGCCATAAATCTGCTAGACAACAGCCTACAGACAAGACGTTGAAGTTAACATTTCCTCTGGACTTACCTAGACTCCAACACTATAATTATATTGTGTACTACTATACATAACGTGTTACTTTAAATACTTGTAGTCAATGAACTAGTTCTCTTCATGCCATGTATTATCTGAACAATTATTAGGCCTACACTTATTCTTATGTATTAACAGATTGCTTAAATAAACGTAAAAAAAGTATTCGTGAGAGGCTGTTGTTTGATCCACAAAGGCTGCTGACACACGGGCCACTCTGTGGCGCCACTCAGTCGCGCCCCTCAGTCGCGTCCGGTTGTTTTGCATGGTTTTAAATTGTACCCTTGCACATGAGCGACTGTGATACGCGACTGTGGCAGGCAGAAGCCAGTCCCTGCCACGAATGGCGACGATTTGTGGCGTTGGAGCTGGCACACGGGCCACTTTCAGTCGCGCCACAGCAGTGTTCAGAGTAGTGTTGTGAAGCGTGTATTAACACTGTAATTTCTATAAATTTTGGAGTTTTCTTACTATTTGTTTTTAAACTTTATAAGACTTTCTTGTTTCTAAAAACTATTTAAAAACTTTAACTATCATGTCGGACTTTGATTCTGATCGATTTATAATTGAAGTGGAACAGAGACCTGCAATATGAGATCCGAGATGCAATGAATATTCAAACAAAATGGCAAAAGGGAGAGCATGGGAACAGCTCTGTTATATTTTTATATCAGGCTTCAGTGAAATGGACAGCCTGATGAAAAATAAATCAGGTATGTTTCTAATCAGTACTACAGTAAAGTATGTAATAAAAATTAGAATAGCAGTAATAATAATAAAGTAGGCCTACTGCACTAAACTAAAGTGTAAACTTCATAAAACAACTAAAGTCATAAATGTCTAAAGTTGGTAGACATTATATTGTGTAATTATATTATGACACAAATGTAGGTGTATGTAATAGAATAGAAACAAAATACATAGGCCTATACAAGGTCTACGAAGTGCAGTATTTGACTAATGTCTAAGTTTTGTATAATGCGAGAACTTGTGCAATCCGAAGAAAAACTTCGGTCCCATGTAATTCCGCTTTGAACAAGTTTTTCTATATATATTTTTTCTATTATTAATAATAATAAAACTTTTCGTACAAGAATATATTTTTAATTATTTTTTTTAATATAACACTGTTTCAATAGTATTTAACACACATCGTGAGATATACAAATTAAAAATGATTTAATTTAACAGTATTTAAACAGTGTTATATTGAAAAAATAATAAAGACTATATTCTTGTACGAAAAGTTTTATTATTATTAATAATAATATAAAAATAATACAAGAATAATTGAGTAATTATGAACGCAATATTTTCTTTAATAACTTTTGTATTGTATGGAATGCACCATAAAAAATTATCAGTCTCTGCAACAGTCGTATACATTTGCGTCTAGCCCATATGGCTCCTACAAGTGACCTGTTGAGTATCATAATTACAACACAAGAAAAAGAGCAATGACTTCTAAATTAATGTTTTATGCAAACACTACTTGAGAACATACTTATGAGCCAAAACAATCTTGCGAAACAATCTTTTATCACTGAGCAAATGGAGAGTGGCGCGTCTCTGAAGCCAACGCATTCACACGAGCCACTGACTGAGCGACTGAGGGGCGCGACTGAGTGTCGCCACAGAGTGGCCCGTGTGTAATAATCCACTCTTCTCAATTAGCCTTGAAGGTCAGCACTTTCTACACATTCGACTCGCTCGCTTTGTGTGGTACTACAAATGACGCATCGCTAGTAACGTGAAGGACACCGAAACGTGGGACAAGAACGTCCGTAAAGCGGATCAAGTCAAACCGAACCACGATTAGTAGCAAGTAGCGCATTGTAACCAGCGCAGATAACCATGCGATATGACACTAAGAATGCTAGTTTTGGGTTGGTTGAGTCTTAAAATGAAACACGCAGTGGTTGAAACGTTCGACACAAATCTGAATACGTTACGAACTGCACGGACTCTGTGCTTGATTACTGCAGACAAACTTCATTTATTTTTGGGAATTCCGTTCTAACCATTCAGGTTAGACCTCAGACCTCAAATTTTATTTGGAAATTTTATTAACTTTAAATTGTTGCTCCTACTGAAATTTTTAATGTACACTTTCTTCTTCTTCGGATATGAAATTGCATCCCGTTCAGATCCAGATTTCATCTTCATTAAACCAGATAGGCTAAAAGTGTTCTTTACATATTCTCCTGAGGTGACCGACCTTCTGATTTCTTCTCCTTGCAGTTTTAATTGTTCGCTGTTTCACTACTCCATTTATTGCGGATTCTGTTCTTCTCTTTTTCTTACTATCCGGTTCAACACTCTGATCTTTCTCTAATGTCCTTATTTCTTCAAAATCTCGTATGATTTGTGTGAGTAACCCAACGCCGTAGTTGTGTGCCTTAGTACAGTACCATAAGTGGCGATAATACTGAAGAGCGTCGTCTGCCTTCTTTATACCCATAACGTGACTAAAATATACGCGCCTACACCGCATGCGCGCACACACACATACAGAAGCTCGGTCAGATTGCAATGATCAGATTGTGACGGTCGGATCAGACAGAGCAAAACCTAATAGGCAGTTAACATTGTTTAAAAAACGTTACAGATTTGTGTAGAATATTTAAAAGCAAATGTTTATAAATGATAGAATATGCAAACGTAGAATATTAACAACGCAAATGTATATTAATAATATTTAACACAATAAAAGGACGTAACAAATAAAAAATGGTAACGCCGACCAACGTTTCCACAGCTGTATAGCCTATGAATTATTATTCTTTGCGAGGAATAAAAATTGAAAAACATGTTTATAACATATTATTTCAGACATAGAAACGTAGGACGTGCACACACACACACACACACACACACACACACACACACACACACACACACACACACACATGCTTCAAACGCCGTTTAAGTAGGCACCTTTAGTTAACAACAACACTCTTTCAGGTCTGAGACATCTATAAAAACTGTAAATGAATACAGCTTTAAACAAAGATGTCTGTAGCCTATAATCATTTTATAGTTTTTCTGTAGTGATGTAATAAAATAGGATTCTTTATTCTTCATTGATAGTACTCACAATGGCGCTTCATAGTCTGTCTTACTTTGAGAAATATTAAGTGGGAAACCCTAGTGAGAAAAAATTAACTGTAAACACATCAACAAAGTAAAACGGAAAAGGCGGGTAGGCCTACATCACAAAAACGTATATGGACATAATAATCATGCCATAAATAAAATCGGTATGAAGAACCATACATGACTTTCATGTTCTTAGATTTATATTTAAAATCATTTTCGAAATGAAATATTTCCATAGAAACTACTTCTTTCCACTTACTGCTTCAGCCTTAACCACAGTACTGTGGTCACTAACGTATACCACCTCACGTTAACGCACTCGATTTTCACTGATGATGGCAGTCGATAGCACTGCCGAAACGTCTGGTTTTGCAGAAAACATTGGTCTACGGCTAAACAGCCCGGGAAGGAATTTTAGCAAACAAACTACTTCTTTGTTGCCGATAACGTTGTACACATATAAAAACTTATCCCATCACCCTTCAACTATAATTTTTATTTATAGAAAATTACACCCTCACCCTTCAACTACCCTTTTCATTTATAGATATTTAATCTAAATTTTAACAGTGGATTATTATGACCTTCTTTTCAGGATACTTTATTTATCAAAATTAAGTACTCTTGTTAAACATAAAACGTTGCAGGTAAACTATCCCTTCCCCTTATCCGATCTTCACCAAAATCAATAAGCCTTGAGTCCTCTACAATCAGGCACATATCCAAATAATTATTTGATTCTGTTTGAATTTGCGGCAGTTATCGTTCGCCATAGAAAAAAATTCTACGCGCGCGCGCGCGCGCACACACACACACACACACACACAGAGGCACGTTTCGGAAAACGACTTTTCTTCATGTTTTGAGGGTAGTACAATCAGAATCAGCCCTTCTCTCGAACACGATTTTTTCGCCATCACGGAAGTAAAAATTGAAAACTGTAGGAGGATGGTTTACAAGTAGACAAATTTTCGTGTTTGATGACACACTTTTATCATTATTTGCATAAGATAAGTCGTAGAAACCTTTCACTCACATTAGGACGGATCATCGTTAATCATTTCAGTCTAACTTCTACCACTGACTATGGCTGTGATCAGTAGCGCGTTTGAAACGTTTCGCCGAATAACGACAAGAACGCATTAAGAAAACCAAAAAGTTGTGTACTTCTTAACCTTGCTTCCAAAAAATCACGATTAGGCCCTACACTAGTACATGTAAAATCATGTATTGTATAAATTATAACGAGTTTTTAAAGCCAAATACGCATCTTGGCTGACGTCATCTAAAATATAGAATGTGATTGTATTCAATGATTCACACGTAAAAAACATCAGATGATGTAAATAATTCAATTGTTAAGTGAGTACAAGTTGCTTGCTTTAAATAGGCCTACTTATCGTCCAACGATTTATATCATTCCGAGACCAACACGATATGATATTTGCAGCAGAAAAACGAGACTGAACAATGATCCAACGAATTTTATCATTACTGTATTTACCGAAATATTTTTAAGCTAATTATTTACTTATATGTTTTCAAATGGAAATAAATGTTTACAAACAGTGAAGTACAAAGTTTCGTAAATTAAAAATATTTATATTTTTATGAATTAATAATACAGTTTTATTTACGTAGTTCTTGCAATTAAGAACGTTGTTCGTTAATGATAAAACACTGTGATTAACGTTATTAATACGATTTTAACAAGCGGAAAGATGAAGTCATTCGGAACTTTGAACTCCAGCATTTATTTCGAAATAAGTAAAAACAAATTTATTTCGAGTTTCACATTACGCTGCAATTAGGCTTACATGCACAATTGAACTAGTTTTTTGTTAACAAAACGTATTACAATATATATAAAATATTACATTAGGGTCTATTAATTCCTGATTTCTATTCTTGCGAGATTCGAAAAGAATCGACTATTTTTTAGGCGCTTTGACAATTTGACAGCGCATCTTGCTCACAAATAACATTTGGTAGAACATTAGGGAAGTCAAAAATATAACTTCGCAACGGCAAACAAATGTAACTTACACACAAGGCTACTTACAAATGATGCTAAATTGTAAATCATGTTTCAGAGTTTGTTATAGTTATATCACAGTTGTGTGAAGAATAATACATCTGTTCATCTGCTCTATGAGAATAACAATATTATTCTGACGCACGTTTAGTAATTACGTCTACATCATCACAGACAAAAAAGACGTTTAGGTTTCTAAAGACACTGCCTTAAGGCAGTATAACGTCCTTAAGATAATATAATTTTGTAATTGGAGAAGATATTAATATTGTTAAAATAATTATCACATGTACTTAAACGTACACGCAAACACACATAAACATTCAAACCTGCATATAAGTAGGCCTAATTGATAAAAAAGGTGTCACCGTAGTAAATAATGAGTCTATTAATTTTTTTTTTCAGTTCAATAATTCTAAAGTTTTATTAAATGTATCCTATACATATTTGTAAAGTCATAAATGTTTTTAACCATATTTGATGATGCATGAGTGTAGTAAAATTATTACTTACAATGCTAATATTTCT
Source organism: Magicicada septendecula (assembly GCA_034769895.1). Lineage (NCBI taxonomy): Eukaryota > Metazoa > Arthropoda > Insecta > Hemiptera > Cicadidae > Magicicada > Magicicada septendecula. The sequence goes on from CM068371.1 coordinate 422,056,496, forward strand.
GTTAAAATAGGAACAAGGGATTTAATTAAAACGCATATATAAAAATTAATCATTTTCGTATCCAGTTAGTGGATGTTCAAAAAACACGACAGTAGGAAAAATTTTTCATAATATTGATGTTTCAAACACAATATTTATAAAACCAACACAGATATTTAACACTATGTTTTTTAGATAATAAAGTAATGATTATTTTGAGAATAAAAGTAAATTAATTTCGTATGATGATATGTTTGGCTTGTGAAATGCGATGTATAGCCTAAGTGCAGAACAGTAATAAATAAATGAAAATAAATTAAATTTACAAAATTAAGTTTTACAAAGTTATGGAGATGCCTGTACTGTCCTGTGGGTGTGACTTATTATGGACGACAAGTAAGAAACAAGAAAGTAAAATAGAGGTCTTGGCAATGGCGTTCTTAAGAGTTAAAAGGTGTTCTAAACTTGATCGTATAAAGAATGAGAACGTAAGAGAAGAATTTCAAGTTTCTACCTTGAATGAAAGATGAAAAGATTATAAACTACGGTGGAAAGAACACTCAGAAAGAATGTCAGATTCATGGCTGGCTAAACAAGTCTGGAAATATAAACCTATAGGACACAGGTGTGGGGGTACACCCAGGAAGAGATGGCTGGAGGATCTTTGAAGGCGGAACAGCGGCACCTTGCCATTGACGTGACGTGAAGATGATGATGAACTTTATTATGTCATCATCGAAAACAAATATTTAATACGAGGAATAAATCAGGATGCTCACGACATCAGTCGAACACTATATCATGAACATCCCTAAGGTTACTGTTTGTCAGTGTTTTGACGGTATCTTCTTGTAGCATGTTTCGGTATTAGTTCAAAATTCGGGGACGGTAATTTTAAGACATGTCAGCAGTGCACTTGTCCTGCCCTCACACAGTATTAAATGGATTCGCTTGATGAATGTTACAAAGACTCTCTGTTTGTTGGGACTACTGAAATTAATTTCTAACATATTTTCTTCAAAAAGGTTATCAATGAAAACATTGTATAACAGTGTTGGTTTAGATTTTCATAAACAGAAAACGGTTTCTGTTTTCCTTTAACATTTTCTACCAGGTCCGCGTTATTTTACTAGTCTCTGACTTTTCACGTTTCACGTTTAATATTCTTGCTTCCGTAGTACTCAACTTTAATTCGCAGAACGTAGCGTTACATATAGCACAACACTATGGGCAACCTGTTAGCCGTGTTCACGAAAGTGGTATTAATATCAGTTAAAACACTAAGGTACTTCTACTAAATACCGTGGTAGTTCCAATGATATCAATTTTTTGACATGTTACACCTACATTAGGCAACATTACGCAAAGTTTAGGTGAAAAAAAAACAGCACGTGGAGCGTTGTTCGTCAAGCACTGCTCTATAGAAAAGTCTAGTTGGCGTGTTTGTTCGTCTTTGTCCTTTTGGTGGCCATGCCCCCTGGGCCGTCTAACACTTTTTTGGCAATTCATCGTGGTGCACTGTTATTGTATTTCTGTACCTTGTGTAATGATATAACGATAATTAAAACATCAAGTTCGAAACAACGACAAAAACGTGATTAGTTAACAAAATTAAATAGTTACCAACTAATAGTTGTTATCAAACAAAGAAATATTGCAGTACACAATTAAGCGGAATCGAGTGATATTTTGTCCAAAGATCGGAGAAAACGACACCAAATTGCATGACAGCATTTTGTTCTATTTAAGGATGGAATAAGACTCGAAAGCGTCTTTCGACAGGGATTTGAAATGGTGGATTGCAATATCTGTGTGTCGGATAAAACATAAATTAATTATTCTGTAACAGAAACTTTCCATTTTCTCACCCGCGACCTCTCTCTACTTTCTGCTCACTCTTTTGGTAATATATTCATGATTAAAATAATAAACATTTGTGATAGATTCGCGTCGTCTGTAGCATTAAAATTACAAGCCACGAAGTTCAGACAGGGAAGATGGGCTCGAAGTAAATACAGAACTTTACCGGCATTCTAGAAATTCGCATACGAGATTATAGAACAAAGGAAATAACTTTTGTTTACGAATTGAAGTACGATACGAAGGCGAACCGAACGAATAATATTTCTTGCCATTGTTTCATTTTCTATACAATGCGATTTTCGAACTAATGATGGTTTCTGTCAGCAAGGAACATTACTGCGGTACTCGTGTGACTGACACCCATTCACTTATACCGTTGGATACGAGCTTGAACAATATTAATATTGTTAACATATTAATACTAGCTTTATTATGTTTTTTAACTGTATTACTTCCATGTTCCTTAAGGAAATGGAAGTATGGTGTTTTTAAACTTGACGCAATCAGTTGCTTAGCAATGTGAAGCAAACAGCGCGCCGAGTATTGCTTCTACGATGGCAATATTATGATGTTCTTATCAGTGTTATTTACGTAATTATAATAACAGTTTGTTGCTAGACAATAATGGCATTTAGGTCGTTTATACGCTGTCATTGGTATTTTCACAGTTAATTATTTGAGAATAAGACCCTATGCTGAAAGGCAGAAGGGCCAAATAATAATAATAAGAAGAAGAAGAAGAAGAAGAAGAAGAAGATTGAGAATAAAACAGTCTGAAAGACGAACAGAGAAGTAACAATTTAACATTCACTGATAGATAACGTAAGATTAATTTTTAATATTCGTTTAGTCATTATTGAGAGTTCGTATTTTTGTGTGTGAACGAATCTGAACAGCAAAAGTCGAGTCTAATCACCAGTAACTCTAAATAGTTCAACTTGCAATATAAAAAAAAGGAATCTTAATATCATTAAAGGTGTTGTTTTTTTGTATAAACGATGTTTGTGATTGCTAGCAACCATTCGTAATAAAACCAGTCCTTATTAAATATAAAATTCAATTAATATTCCAGCCGTTACTGAACTAGTTTAACAAAACTCTTCTTGTTGACACTTTCTAAACAAGTCAGAGCGAACACTGAAAAGCAAAGTTTTTTTTTTATACCGGTAAAAGCATGTAGAGGATAATCGTAAATCAATTGCAGTTTTACTTACCAGTTATACTGTGAGAAGGTATCATGATGAAAATAATGCGATGACGGAGAAAGCAAAGTCAAACCTATGGCAGTTCACTAAGTGAGGTTATGTTTTATTCGGTAGACGATTCGACAAAACACCAACTGTCTGCTTCCGCGGCGACCGGAACACTGAACCGCTCAACTGTTTGCGGCCAAGTATTATTTACTGCATTTGCCTCCATATCACATGACCTTGAATATATTCAATATTTTCTTCAGAATGGCAATTATTGTGCGACACGCTGTGCGCTTGTGAGCGTGCGTGTGTCATTAATAGATGTTGATCAGTGAGTTTGTTGTTAATTAATAAACACCGCAAAAAATAAAAGTTGTAGGTATTAACACTTCTCCAAATATTTTTCTGTAACTTCTTTTTATAGGTCAGCGATAGCACCCTTTAACTTGATATTTACATTTTATGTTGCAAACAATCTGCCAGCCAGTGTTGATGAAATAAAATCGCTAAAAATAAACTTTTAACGAAAAGAGTTTTAACAAAAATTGGGAATACATAATGTAATGTATAAATAAGACTTTCTTCCAGCGATTGTGACGAAGCCCGGGGCGTATTTACGGAGGGGGGACGAACGGGACCAGACCCCCCCCCCTCAGAGGGTCAAAAAAGTTGACGAATTTTGTTTATCTCTTAATTTTAAAGCTGTTTTATTAATTTTTCAGCTGTGTACGCTAATATAGTAGTAACTCTTTTTTTAAATATACAAACAGGATTATTACACAGCATTAGCGTATACGTTTGAAATATGAAATATAGGAAAATCAATTCAGTCAGTAAGTATCTTGTAAACAATGTTTTAGCAACGCAATTTGTATTGTCTTATTACCGTTTACTTTAATGGGACTGATTTCAGTCACTTTAGAGGTAGTAATGTTGATTAGTCTTAACTTGTTTTTTCTTTTGTATGAAGCTGACCCAACCCCGGACTCCCATCAAAGCCAAATTCTAGATACGCCACTGGACGAAGGTTATTACACATTAGGCATAAAAAATGATTGAATCATACAAACAAATCCTAGTTAACTAAGTTTCACAATACATTTGCGCCCAAGAAGTTTGTCCGTTTTCTTTTGCCCTCTAGAATGTCCTAGATCAGTGGTTCCCAAAGTGGGTTCCGCGACAATGTTTCAGGGGGTCCGCGGACACTTTTAAGAAAAAATACAATATACCGTAATTTTCTCCGATTTTGTATAGTCTAAAATCTAAATTTTAGAATCTTAAAACAATTAATAAAGATTCCAGTATTTTTTTGGGTGCAAACTAATTGTAAAGTAATTTCGAACTAATGGCTTTAATAATTTCTTTAAATCATGTCGTGTAGCAGATCTGTTTGTCACCCGAACTGGCTAGAGCGCCGCATCAACGCAGAACTGATCGCGCTGTTTTAGTCCACGTATAAGCACTGTATCTAAGCAAAACCTTTTTCCGTGTAGCTGGTTTTACGCTTAAGTAGCTGAATTTGTACACGTGTGGGGCTGGAAAGATAGAGCCGAGGTTGGCAAAGTTAAGAAATAAACTTGATGTCGAGAGTGGCTTAATATTGCAATTGTCAGACATTTAACCTAATATCGCAGAGCTAATTGTACAAAAGCAGCTTCATTGTTCATATTAAACTATGTTTGATATCATTAATATTATAATTTTGCAAGTTAAGAGAATTTTGACTTTAATACATTTTAATTAAAATATAAGAGCTTGTATCATATTTCCTGTTTGTGTTATTTCATAACTCAGGCGGGGTCCGAGAAATTTTTAATTTTTTGAGGGGGGTCCGCGGACTGAAAAGTTTGGGAACCACTGTTCTAGATCATAATCTCGTTATGATCGATGTTATCTCTCGCTGAAGCCTCAGACTTTTAACTTTCTTAGGTCCGAGTACATAGTGTAGGCCCATACCATTTTATAGCTCAAATAGTAACTAGTAGCGACATTTTAAACTGAGAAATAGAAAATTTTCTTAAATTCAAGGGGAAAGCAGGTTACTACCACCCTGTTGCATAGGATACAATTGCATAAACGTGTAAAATCTGCAGGTAGGTAGTTTTATCGCTAGCAGCCCATAAATGAAGACTATAAAAGGAGACTGCCGTATAACCCCCCAATGTTTTCCCCACCTGTTTGAAACTTAAGTTTTGATTAATATATGCGCATACAGTAATCTTTATTTTAAAGTGATTTTGCTCAGTAGCAAGAAATTAAAGTTGCTAAAATAACTGTTCGGAACCATTTTTAATTTGTTTCTATGATGTTTGGATACGGAGAGTTTTGATGAGGGAGTCAGCGATTATCAATTACACTACTGGAACGTGGCTGTGAAAACCTAGTAATAAATGCCAATTACTTCAAAAAAACATATAACAATACTTTATTTAGGAGTTTAGGAGTTTCGGTTTTATAATTTTAAGAACGTGAGAACGGAAGAAGACATCACGAAATATTGCGGTAAGGTCGGAGCTTTATGCAACAGACGTCAACAAGCGAGAATTTGCAATTACTGCGGTGTGTAATGTGACTTATAAGCCACAAACTAAGCGAAAAGAACGTAATATATAAGCTTATAGAAGTATAGTGTCTGCCCATGTAGGATATGCACACACACACACACACACACACACACACACACACACACACACACACACACACACACACACACACCCTGCAATATATATTGCATTGTGTACAATATACGAGATATATAAGATACAAAATCTATTTCTATGCCAAATTATTGACGTTTTTGGTGTAACTGGACAAGCTGTTATGAAATGAACGTTACAATTATGATTACAAAAAAATCATGTGATGAGAAAATGTTTAAAAATTATGAACATATAAATTTTTATCTTACAGATTGTAATTTACAAATGTGAGGCTTGGGTGTCACACGATTTTGGTGAAAGCAAATTTTAATTATGTGGCAACACAGAATTGGGGAAAAATTTCGTCTTCGAAAACGCATTTAAAAACAAGAACGGAAAAGTTGGTGGTACGATAAGTCAAACAACTATGGTGACGACATACTGAAACCTCCAATGGATTCGTTAGATCTAATTTAGAACTGTTCACAATGTTTGTGTGTGGAAAAACCTACAAGGAAAAGGAATTCGGACAGGCCAGTACGGTTATAGGACAATAACAGAATATTTCAAAACAACCGTATGCTGATCCGATAATTGTACAGTGAAGATAGAAGTAATGGAGAATTTTAAACCATCGAACAGGTCAACGGTTTAAAAATTTATTTAGACTGGAATCAAATATTTGTAATAATTATTCTGTTATATTAAATTCCTTCAGCATAATTTGATTGTTTACATTCCTTAGTCGCTACCAGGGAGTAAAAGTTAATATTTGACGCAACAGTAATTGTTGTTTTCATTAGAACATAATCCTTGATGCACCCATTAAACAATGAGATATAAAGCGCAGGTAGACATTTTTAGAACTAATCAGTTGCTGGGAGGTATTTTAGTTGTTTGTTCTCGGTTGTAAGTATGCGATGTTTATTTATTAACACCACGGAAATCTACCGCTTACTGGTGGACACAACTTCTACAGTCAAGGTCGAAAGAGTTGATGCTTTCGCTGCAGATTAACAGAAAAAGTAGGTAGGGCTAATGCGCAAATGCCAAACGTTCTCTCCTGGTCAAAATTTTAACAGGAATTTTAACGTGAGTTGCAGTTTCAAAGCATAATTTTGCATACGTAAAATCTTACAAGTCATAATTACCAAAAAGAAAAAACCTTTAAGACTGAGACGCAGGAAAGACTGAAACTTGGCCATAGGAGGTGAAGCATTCGTCAGTAACGGTAGAGAAATTATTTGACATTATGATAAGTATGTTAATGTGATACATTATATTAATTATTCAATACATCATGTTAAAGACTAACAATTTAATGTTTGTTTTATTAAAATTAAGTCCTTCAAAAGATACAGAGGCTTAAACGTCTAGGTTTTATTAAAAATTCAATATGGTTGTGTCCTTGTAGAATCAAAATAGCTGAACCTATTTAAATGAAACAAACATCACATTTTTTTTAAATATTGACCTAGGATAAATAAATTCAAAAATATTAATAATGATGGTGTTAAGAACTGAAAAGTTTTAGCGGCAGGCATATAATAAACCTTAAAAAATGCGTCTTATGTCGTCATTTTAATGTTTTTGTTGAATACTGTGGTTGAATACTGTGCCATTTTGTAAATAAAGACAAACATTTTGACTTTCGTTTTATTAAAATTTATCAAGTGGTTCTACTGATCAAACCGTAAAATAAATGAACTCATTTAAGTATTTGGGAAGTACGGTGGCATGGAATGGAAGATGCGCGACGGGGGGGGGGGATCAGAAGTAGTAAATCTATAGGTAAGAGAGCTATTGAAAAGTTAGAGGCATTAATGGTAGCAAGAAGGATTCCCATTGAGATGAGAAAGAGATCCGCTATATGTTTTATTTGGAGTGTAATTTTATGTGACAGTAAAACACGGACCATTTAAAAGAAAGAAGGAAAAAAGTACCCAGAGAGATTCGAAGTTGGGTTATGGCGAAGATTGATTATGGTAAAATGGTCTGATAGAGTGAGAAACGATGATGTATTGACGAGAATAGGAGAGGACAGAAAACTGGTGGAAGTAATAAGAAAGAGGAAAACTTCTTGTTTGAAACATATATTGGTTGGAACTGTCAGCAGCTAAGGATCTCAGAGGGAAAGTTGAAGGAAACAGAGGACGGGGAAGAAGAAAGGCTGGAATGATTGATGACATCAAAAACATAGGAAGCTGTAGTCAGTTGAAGACAAATGCACAAGACCAGAAAAATGGCGAGCATCCAGTTTAAACCTGTTGTAAACGGTTTTAATGAATAGGAAGTTAAGGGGATTTGCCTACATTACTACAGTATCGTCATATTATACAGTCTTTTGTATTATATAGGCCTATGTATAATATACACCTTGCATATAAGGTGTTAATAAAATTAACATATTCATGTTTCGCGGTGGCGGTCCAGTATAGAAATACTTAAGAAGTTAACTATCTGATATTTGAAATTCGTCATAGAAATATCGGAGGATTCCATACTCTACTCCGTCGACTAATCACGCCCAAGGGTGATGTGTATTATAGATGCGTTGGCGAACTACTCACCGCCTTTTAGGATAAAATATTTTCCCAAATATTTATGAGGAAATTGAATATTTGAAACAACGTACCCGTGTTGTGTGTGTGTGTGTGTGTGCTCGCGCGCGCGCGATAAGAAACCACTTTTCTTAGGGGGATGAAACTGGTGGAGACTGTAAAATAACATTTCGCTCGAGACTGTGTGAGAGTCATATTCGAGTCCCAGTTAATATGCTTAATTTTCGCGAGCTATTCCACCTCGTATTTACAGAGGTAGGAACTCTTGAGATTTAGATAATAATCAGCGAAAATAACCTTTAGAATGGAAAAGTTGTAGAGATCATCTGGTTGTAGCTGTTTCGCTGATTATTTCGTGTCTGGTTATAAGGGCAACTTTTTCATATCGCAATTCGAAAAACTCGTAACCAAAATTATACATAAATTTTTCACAAGTGTGAAGAGCAAAGGAAAAAATTAAGCTTACCTTCGCGTTTCTTACATGTTACACAACAAACTGAAGTTAAAACGGCCCTTTTACACCGATTAATAACGGAAATACGTTGAGTTATGTTTTCAAGTTCAATAAATAGTTGAAATGTACAATTTATTGCTTTTTTATTTTTTACAAATTTGTTTATGGTCTAAGTAATTAAAAAATTTGTGAGGGAATGGAGATTAATGATTCTAACATTTAGAAAATTTAAAAATGATAATAATTCTAACATTTAGAAAATTTAAAAATGATAATAATTCTAACATTTAGAAAATTTAAAAATGATAATACTCTATTGAAATCGCGCAGTATTGAAGTCACCATTATGTCATCTGACTTCATGTGTCGTAATATAATAACCATCGTTTTTACATAGGTATCACAGAAATCGGGTAAAGAGTAATAGTCCTATATCATACAGTAACAATGCCTTTGGGGCTACATTTCTCAGTAAATGAAAACAAACATAGACTTCTCTTTTCGACCGTAGGTGCTGAATTAATTCTTAGTACCAAGCTTGCAAAATAGTACAGTTCGATGAACATAAACAGAAACGTAATTATTAACATATAGGCCTAAGCAAGTATTGCCAGAACAGCAGGTTACGTAATCATTAGCAGGTAACGCAGTGGCGGCGCTAACGAAACGGGGGCCCCCCGCGAAACTAATTAGGGGGCCCTATAAAAAAGGTTAAATTTTGTATACGTAATAGGGGAAAACACTCAAATGAGTTTCTATTTACGTGTGTTTCACAACAATGGTTTGTGAATACTTTCTTGTCTATCACAAAGCGTTTGCAATTTGCAAAGGATGTTTTACACGTGTACAAACTCTTAAAATTCATTGTTGCTAAATAGACAAAGTTCTATACAAACTATAAAAAAAACAAAATAAAAAGAATGATTTATTTTTACGCCAAAGATCTAAATTCAGACTATGAAACAGTACCGCACACAGTGTTAAAAATTTATTATTTAAAAACGAATATCAAAGTAACATTCTAGCTTTTTTCAAACATTTAAATTAGTTTGTAACTGAATTTGTAAAATTCTTGAATATACTCTATACAAGTTCTCCTTAAATCTAATCCAATTCAATAACACTCGAACTCAAGTAATGTACAATATTTACAGATGAAGATCAACCAAAGTTCACTGTTTTCCTAAGCCTAGTCTTCTTTTTTTAATAGCTAAGAACTTTTCAACCACTTCGTTGATATTAGTTTTCTGTGTCTCTTCATGCTCAATGCTTAACAGTGCCAAGTCACTCAACCGAGTTTGGGCCATGGTACTTCTTAAGTATGACTTAATTTAATTAATTTAAGTTTTGAAAAGCTTCTTTCCGCTGTAGCTGTTGTGACAGGTATGGTTAAATAAAGCTGCAAAGCTGTAGTTAAGTCTGGGAGGCAACTCATAAGGCAGCTGTTTTCTTCAACCAGTAAATTCATCATTTCTCGAATTCTTTTCTTGTGTACAATTTCATTGGCCATCAGAGCTTTGAAGGATATTACTTGGTCAGGCAGTGATGTGGAAAGGTCACCAGGATACACATTTACCAGAGCCTTACTTTTCTCCACTATTGTCTCTTGTGAGAAGTTTACTAAATTCTGAGGCGTCAGGAATGAAAACCTATCATCAATGCATCGCAATCCTTCGAATCTCATTTGTAGCTGAGCTATTACAATATCTAGTGTTGCATTGAAAACTTTTACTTCAAATGATTTCACTGGGTCGTCAATTCTATGGTCAACTGATAATTCAACAAAGAAGCGTTTTACAACTCGTTTACGCTTATTTTTCATGTTACAAGTTATATCCCATGACTGGGCCAACTGGGGCCCCCCATGAGGGTCGGGGCCCCCCGCGCGGCGGGGTCTGCGGGGGCCTTATCGCCGCCACTGAGGTAACGCTTCGAAGATCACATAATGAAAAACACAGCCACGGAAATAATTTTATGGGCTCTATTTGTCAATTTCTCTTTGGAACTTCCGTTCCATTCGCCGCGAGGTTAATTCTTGGACAACAGTCGGTATGTGGGCAAACCACTGTGGCTTTCACTCAGCATCCGACCAGATATGTAATGAAAGATTCTGTAGTACAGCCAGCGGCTAACTGGTTAAGAACAGTAAGACGGCAATATTATAAACGATTTTTAAAGTTTTATAAAGCACTATTATCGTGTTAATTGATGTTTTCATCTTTGTAACATAGATTTGTTAAGAGCCGGTTGCTGTTATTGATATTATGAATTAATGATTTGTGGCACTTGTCCTCTGGTAGTAAAAACAGAACACAATGGACAATCTCAATAATTAACTATTTACAGCAACTTCTGAATTAGGTAAATATCAACTCAGTTTTGTCAGATAGTTTCACATTATTTTGTTTATATAGTTATAAAATTCATAATATTCATTTCAAAATTCTCCTATCATTGACACGAAAATTCAGACAAATCATTTTATAGCTCAAAAGTAATATGAGCTATCTGACTACGATATGAGACGATATGAGCCTGTCTATGAGACGATACAAAGTTGAGTCTACTTAGCCTGTCCGTATTTATAACACAAAAAATTTCGAAAAGTTTTATTTTATAATCAGCAGTAAGGAATGTCGCTGAAAGCAATAACGAAGGGTGTATGTGTGGAAAACATATTTTGTAAGGGACAAAAGGGAAACGAGCAAGCACGCTGTAGTGACGGACAGGTCATAAATTTCTTAGGCAGCTGCAACGAATACCCTGTGAACAGAGTACACTGCTCCCGGTACGTAGAACACCAGTTTTTTGTGAAAACACATTGATTCCATAGGAAACTACATACAATGTGTACAGAGCCATTAAAGGAGAAAAGGCTTTACAATGGTCAAGCATACATGTGTACGCCAGCTGTCAGGAGAAAGCGACGAAGGGTGGATTGATTTGAAGGACTCCAGCGGTCGATGACAGGGTTTTGACCTTACTTGGAAACGAAAGCGCAGAGAGTACGTCCAAACTCAAGGATGGGGTGTTGCCTGGCAACTAAAAGAAAAAACCAACTTTCAAAGAAGGGTAGGCGAGGCCCTTGAACAACAATAGATAATAACGGCAGAGCGACGAAGTTGAGAAACAATGAAAATGGAAGAGAAACTCAGAGTTGTCACTGAAGACTTTAGAAAAAACGACAGATACAATTTATTGCTGCGTTGGCTGGAAATGACAACGACCTCAAAATACGAAGCAAGGGAAGAATCTGGTGGGGAACCAGAAGCCCTATCAGAGAACGCCTTTGAAAAGATGGGTGGTATTTGGACTTGGAGGGAAAAATATGAAACCAATAAGGACACGGCGTCGTTGGAATCAGAAGTCTGGTGGGAGATTTGGCGAGGAAAATATAGGAAGGAGACAGGAACGCGCTGGGGAGTTCTAACTAAAATACGGACGCGAGAGGAGTTCTAACTAAAATACGGACGCGAGCGGAGTTCTAAAAAAATTTCGGACGCGAGAGGAGTGAAGTCCGTGACGAGAGAAATTAGCATTTTATCGAACTTAGAATAATTCGATACACACTGTGAGAAGGTAGTTTTCGAACTTATAACAAAAATTAATACAGTCATTACAAGCAAACGAACTATGAAGTCGAGTCACACTATTAGCCTACCAGTGAACATTAACTGAAACAAATAGTAACCAGACAATAATGTAATTTCAGTGTATAAAAACACTTTGCAACAATAACTTTTAAGAACGTTTAACAACACAAACTACATTCATGAACACTTAATAACCAGACATACCGCAACAAAAGGTGCGTAATATTAATTCAGATTTGAAATGATTTACGATGTCGGTGTACAACAAAGAATGCTAACTTTTATTCATAAATTATAATCCGAATGCGTGGAGTTGGTGAGTGAAGGGTCTGTGAGTGACATCGTGGAATTCATCCAGTGCCATCTATCATCTGGAGGAGTTATCTGCACGATTCTAGAACGATCGACATGAGAGAATCGTCACCGCAACCACCGAGTGATTGGATATTCGAATACCAAGTATAGTAAAACATGTCTTAATTAATTTAGATCCACTGTCTGTCATCTCAAAGAATCCACACACACTAAAATTCAATAAAGTAATCGTAAAGGAATTAAAGAAATCGATTCTAAAGTTTGTTTAGAAGTAAAATTATCATTGTTTATCAGTTTTGGAGAAATGTTTATTTCCAAGTTCTAAATGAATCCGTAATTACAAAATATAGTAACAGCTTAAGAGATATTCATATTAAGAATTTATAAGATGAGGCTAAACATTATAATTTACTTAAGTACTAAACGCAATTGATGAATGATCATTAATATGCAACCATTAGATTGAGAGTTTGGATAACTAATTTTATTACTGTATTATTTTGATATGTACAATTTAATGAGTATTCAATTTTATTAATGTATTATTTTGATATTTACAATTTAATGAGTATTAAATTTTATTAATGTATTATTGTTTGATATTTACGATTTAGCCATGAGTATTAAATTTTGGTAATGTGTTAATTTTATATATTTACAAGTACTAATGAGTACATAGAATTTTGTGCTACTTTAATATTTACAAGTAATAGCAAACTAATGTGAATAAATTTAAGAGCTATCAGTAGAAATGAGCATTTATTATTATTTTTTAACCCTGAGATAAAGAGAATAAAAAGTAAATAATGTTAAAATTGACGCACACAACGTCAAACATATATAATAATGTTAAATTGGCGTCCACACGCGGGACATTAAATAGATAATATAACAGTAATTTAAAATTTAATGTTAAATATTTTAAATGCTACTGTCGTTAACAACATTGAAGCTGTAATTGGGAATTCTTTGTTAATGGAGGCGCATTGCATGAACGCTGTCCTCAAGTAGGCATATACGTAAATGGTTGAACTTCGTACTGTAGAATCCAATAATGAATCAGTTTTTTTAGTCAGTGTTTATTCATTGTCTTCCTTAGACATTTAAACTAGTTTATTCAGTACCCTAGTACTTTAAAACTATCATACAATATTGTTCTAATCGATGTGTGTTGAAAGTAATTACATGCTAATAGTTGCTCAAATAAAAGAACATATATGGTTAAATAAGGTTAATATACAAATGTATGCATATTCCGATTTGATTTTTAGTAAAATTTTTGTTTTATAAAAAATTACTTGAATAAAAAAGTGCGACTGGTTAAATAGAATGACTTTGGTTAGTTATTCCGTTTTTCGATCGCCTTACAGAAAAACTGCAGTTTACAAAAAATTAATTTTAATTCAAAATCTATAAATTACGTGACCCACTTGTTAAAATATGAGTGCCCTATAATTTTGGAGTTGTATATAAATAAAGTTTACAGACAGATACGTATTCACTGGCAGTGTCATACAAGTAACGACAGTAATAATAGTAATGACACCTAGATACAGACATACGGTATGTAGGTAAACAAGAATATGTTGTGCGTATAGTTTTACGCGTGACGATATGCACACACACACGCGCGCGCGCACACACACACAAAATAAACAGAATAGGAGTTCTAAAGTTATACTAATTGAAACTTAGTGGGTGTTTTACATATTAATTAAAAGTCAACAATGTATGCTCGTACGGCGATAGAGGGGTAGAAAGTGGCTCAAATGGGGCTGCTTGAAACTCTGCACCAGTCTTACATTAGTGGCACAGTTCGTATAGCGGCAATTATCAATTGGCAAAAATTAGTAAAAACGTTTCGAAAAGTTAAATCTGAGTGGAGTCAACGAACATAGCCGAACTCTCTATAACTTTATCTGATCTTAGAGTAATTTTGTGATCAACGATTTGTATTTACTCAATTTGTTTGTATTTTTACAAACATGAAATAATGATTAAAATAGTGAATGAGGTTAAAATCAAGTTTATGTTTCGAAGCAATCCTGGGCTTACATGGTCTTCGTTTCTTGGACTGCCTGCGTGGATTGGGAGGCGGCTTAAAGTCCGGGCGACCCGCTCTTGGAGTGACGCTCTATTGAAGTCTGAAAAAATATAAAACTTAAATTTTTGGACTTTTTTTATTGAAATTATGATCCGGGCCGTGGTCTACTGTAATTACCATTCTGACGTTCGGCCTCACCTCTGGAGGCCATCTTCAGTGAAACACGGTTTGTAATACACCTGACACGGTGTTCGTCAGTAACCACTACTTATGTAATATAGTAGTAATACTATAGTAAACACAGTGGTAATTAAACACGGCCCAATAGCCCGGTTCTTAATTTTGGTAGGCCTAATTCGATGCCGGCAGTGATAGCCTTAGAAATAGTTTACGACTTTTTGTTATTTTATAATTTGTTTATTACTATATTAATACATACTTTTTATATATTAATTGAGCCGTATTATTTACAATCAGATAGAACACTGCTGCATCACTTATTTACAGTTTACTACTTAGAACGTTAAAGAATATTTAAAAAAGCAATTTTGATATATAATCGTCGAGTGGTATGGAAATTCGTTTCTCTGTTACGGTTGACATCCTCCCTCGCTGTCCTGTTAACAATTCTGATTTTTCACCCTAGTAGGCTACCACTTATTTATCAGTACTTATCTGTGTATGTCATCAAAATATTACAAATTGCACATTTTAATTTGAATATATGTTACGTTACAGTTTATGCTACAAATTGCCATAAATTAATAAATAAAAATAATAACAGCAACAATTCTTTCATTTCTTTTTTTATGAATACACTGAAAATAGAAAAATATGCGTATGTAACAAAGTGCAGTTTGAAAATGGTAATGTTTTTATTTGAAGGATGGAGTGAAGAGGGATACACCAAAAACCACCTTGTCAGACTGAAGATTTTATGTCGGACCACCCCTCACACAGGACAAACTTATTGTTCTTTTAACTGAATTCGAATTAGTCCTGAGCTTCAGAACTCGCTCACTATTTTGTACAAAGTACATTTATTATTACGCTACATAAATTTCAATAGATATATTACATATATGTTAGATATTCTTTAAATTATCGAAAAATTACAAAAATCCCTATTACTTTAGTAATACAACAACTGTAGACCATACAATCATACAATAAACAATAAAAATACGAAACATTCGGATTTGGGTTACAATTCCATTTAGTCTCCACTCTGCTGGATTTTGCCAATATTTTTTTTCAAATTTTTGGTCTTCTTTGGGCTCTCGAGCTCCTAAATTTTGAAATTTCGAAAACGTAACACTACATTCAGATGTCAGTTAAATGTTTCTTTAATTTTATATTCCACATGAATTCTTGCGATTTTATCGAAATTTTCACCCAATTTTTAGGCTCTGAAACAAAAATTTTGAAATTTTCAAAAACGAACACTATATTCAGATTGTGGTTAAAATTGCTTTTAATTTGATTTCCCACATGGGTTTTGGCGATTTTTCAGAATTTTGCCCCCTCACATTTATGCCTCCCGCCACCCCCCCGATTTTGGGTGGATCAATTTAAAACATAATAAGGTTGTAAAAAATATGGACATGTATGCGAAGCTTTAAGAAAATCGGTTGATGCATTCAAATGTTATGTGGGACCTACCCCAAACTACCAGATAGGTAGAGAGGCAAATGCCAAACGCTCGGGAGTTCAAAGTGAGACCCGCTTCGCTCATTCATTTATCTTAGCGCCCAACAGATTTTTCTGTGAATACATTATGCAACAATAACCGGACAGAATCAGTGCTACTCAGAACTGTAAATTCAGGTTAGCATTTATAACAAAATGCAGTTACGCAGACCTTGAACTGATATGTTTGTATACATTGAGCGCGCGTGTGCGTGTGTGATTGTGTCCTCAGTAACAAGTCGTTTCATGTTCACGCCGTGCTTCAATGGTCTTTGTACTTTATTGTGAAGTAAGCGTTTTTTTCCTGACCCAGTTTCGCTAGCGGACGCTGGCTGAGCCTAATGATTACGTAACACGTGAATTTCAAATTCTGACAAGACTTCCGCTGTACGTATGTAATCGGCTTCTGGTCAACAATAACACACTGCAATCAGTTCTATTGTCTCACACTGATAAGAAACAGTAGTTGAGCTAATTAATTATCAAACGTTCTTGTTGTTGACAGGAAGATGCATGCAGGACCGGCCCCAGCGCTTCTGCCGCCCTGTGGAGTATTTATGAGTGCCGCCCCTCTCTATTTTAACTGTAAACACATTTACGCACACTAGACCTACTCTAAAGATACGGCGGTTGCCTTCAAATTACGACTAGGAATGATTGCGCTCATTGTCAGGTTTACGTTCTCTCGTTCACGAGTTTTCGACTCTTCGTTAAACTCCGCTTAATTTTTACATAAAGTTATTCTTACCGATCTTACATACTGTGATGAAATTAAGTGAATAATTTTATTTTGCCCCTCAGTTTCAAAACTTAACATCCCGGAATCTGCCGCCCTGGGCGGTGGGACGGTTCGCTCCTGGCTGGAGCCGGGCCTGGATGCATGCCTAACAGCCAGGATTTGGTGACACTGTGTACTGATTACATGAACTGTATTATGTGCATAACACTGTAAATACTAAAGCGCCTGGAGCTGTTAAATACGGCAAACAACACCTGATCAAAACAGCAAAACCAAAAACAATTTGAGACCTTGAGCTGACGTTAATGCATACCACAGCAACAAATGTGTCTGTACTCTGTATCAAGACCGCACACAGATATGCAGATACAGAGATCTGTTGTTTTTTCACAGAGGTGAATTAGGATAATCTAAAGTAATTTATTACTTTTTATCTGATTGTTAATTGGGATTTGTTAATTTTGGTTAGCCGTTAACAGGAATTATTGTTAATTAATATTATATAACATTATTCAATTTTTAATATTACGACATATGATAAAATAGTGTAATTATTTTCTAATGGGACAGAAATAATGTTTTCTCAAGTCTCTACATTAGTCTATCGCTTTTCTTACGTTTGGTTTTTGAAAATCGGCCGAAAATCAGAATAACGATCCGTATCTACGAAGAGTAACGAAGAGTACCGGTCCCGGAGGAGGTTTAGGACAGGAAAGTTTCAGTCGTGAAAAGAGGGCGGGCAAATTGAATAGTACTTATCTCATTTAGCTGAACTAATTTGGGTTGGCCCTTGTCCAGTTAAGCGTGAAATGTAGTAAAATAGCAAAATTTAGATTGTAGGCAGGACGTAGATGAAAACAAAACAAAAACAGCTTACTCTTTTCTTTTGTTTGATTTTCATCGACACCGATATTTTTCTTAGGAGGAGACGTCACAGGCTCATAAGTATATGACTTCAAAAAGTATGAAGTCATTGCATCTTATTTCATCAGTCTTCCTTGGAATTTTACAATTCGTCCTTTGAAGACCCGCCACCGATAACGATTCTTTATAAATATTTCCTATAATATTACTTGAATAGTGGCGTGCATATTCCCGTAAACAATCTGAAAGCTAATTTGTTAGTGCTCATCCGTAGTTCGTATAGAAACTATGGAACACTGTATAAAACTGTTGTGCGCATGTGCGAAGTGAACGAACATTTTGTAAGCCTCGCAAGGAAGAGTAATTGGTAAATTGGTGTACTGGATTGGTAAATTGGTAATTGGTAAATTGGAGGAGGAGTATTGGTGTTTGTCCACTGTGTACATCAGTATCACTGTAGTAAATCTGTCATCAGTCTATCTACAGCCGTCTATATCAGAGCGTTTCACTGTTCGCACTCTTGACAACATTCCTGTTGTCCGCACACTTCGCTGTCTCCACTCTTCGTATATCCCTTTTTTTGGGTAACTCCAGTAAAAAACACAATTATTAGATAAACATTATTGGTTACCAGCAATGTATATCGAATTAAGATAATTTAGTAATACTGTAAGGTAGTTTTTATATATTTAGGATAAAGAATAAACGTTTATTAAAGCGAATAAATAAATACAGACTAAACCAACTGATTCCATACTACGTTCAGTAACACAAAATTCTACCAGTGTTTTAGAGGTAAGTTAACAGCAGTCTCCTGTCAAGAGAGAAGCGACCTATCGCAAAAACTAACG
This sequence comes from Magicicada septendecula, assembly GCA_034769895.1. NCBI lineage: Eukaryota > Metazoa > Arthropoda > Insecta > Hemiptera > Cicadidae > Magicicada > Magicicada septendecula. The sequence goes on from CM068371.1 coordinate 422,075,280, forward strand.
CATTTCAAGGATAAAAATAAAGGATAGTATGGAATAATCTATGCTGTTGGATGTTTCCATACTGCCAATGTAATGATGTAATGATCTTCATCGAGGTTCCAGGCAGTTGGCTGTGTCAGGGGCGTATTTAAGGGGCGGGGGTGAACGGAACCGGACCCCGGCGAGAGGACTGAAAAAGTTGACGAATGTTAAATGTTAAAAGGCGTGAATGAAAAAGTTACAAATTTATTGATCTATTAATTTTTACGCTGTTTTATTATGTTTTCAGCTGTGTACGCTAGTACAGTAGTAACACATTTTTAACCTATACAAATAGGTTTATTACACAGCGTTAGTGTAAACGTTTGAAATATGAAATACAGGAAAATCAAATCAGTCATTAAGTACCTTGTAGTAACCAATGCTTCAATAACGCGTATTTTATTGTGTTACTACCGTTTACTTTAATGGGACTGATTTCAGCCACTTTAAAGATAGTAATGATGATTAGTCTTAACTTGATTTTTCTTTTGTATGAAGTCGACTCGACCCGGGACCCCACCCTCAAGGTCAAGTCTAGATACGCCACTGGGCTATGTACGGTGTTCAGTGCTGTTTCCGTTTGAACGCTATGTGTAAACGTAATGGCGGGCCGAACAAAAACATCTTGGTAGTTAAAATGGTAATTGTGGAAGCTTATAATTTAACGTACTGTGTTGAAGTTCTCCACAACTTTAAACATTTTATCACACGCACGTAGAAAGGAGAGGTGTAGGATACTGAGGAGGCTATGATGATCATACACGTTAGCGATTGTGCCATTTTCGGACATAATCTCAATGTCTAATACTCTTTTCCGTCTAAATAAATACTCATCGTATTGTTTGAATTAATTAATATAACACCTTATTAGTATTTTTACATTTCGATGGAAGAACTTTAACAGGAAGAAAGTACCATTTCGTATCGTGTGAATATAACATTTGGTCACTCTGGAAAGGCGATAACTGTAAGGGCAGTGTTATAATGTGTGTTTTTTTAGCGCTGTGGTTCGACGAAATGATCGGTACAAGTCAAATTCATCCTGTCAGTTGACTTTAGGTAGTGACTGAAGTTAGTTACATGCATATGTGGGAATAAGTAGTCGATGCATTCAAAATTGAAAGAGTGCGATCATGAGCATAGGCGCAGAAGGAGGTTTTGAGGGAAATGATTCAAAAGCCCGAAGTTTTCCACTCAGCTGAAAAACTGTAACAGGTCTATTCTGTAATCTTCTTGTCCTTTTAAGGTAGGCTTCAATATTATTTATAATAAGCAACACTAATAAATTCTGTGTATCCACAGAAACGTTGTTAGGAGAGTGATTGGTGACCATAATATTTATACCCTCCAATTATTGTTGAATCTTCCCCCGAAATAAAATTTCTGATTATTAAAACACCGAATCAATTATAAATATTGGGTTCACTCTTTTTATTAAAAATAAAGTGGGAATAGAATTTTATAGCTGGTGTGCAATATGGTGGTTAAGATTTTTTAGTATTATCGGTGTCTGAAACATCCAAAACACTGGCTTACGCCGAACGTCATCAAACACGAAATGAATCAATTATAACTACAAAAGTAGAACACGCTGCTGTGCGGTCACTTAATGTGACAGCGCCTGTATGTAGATAACGTGTTCTTCTGAATTCTGCCATAACGCCCTACCTCAGTACGAATCCGCCAGAGTGAGCTGCCACCTCACAACATAGCAGTCCTAATTTGAAACAACGTGTATTGGTCGTCCCGTCAAACCGGATTGTCTTACCGCAGCGATAAAAACATATAACGTAACGTCGGTCTGAAATAAAATAAAACAATAAAATGCATTAAGATTGTTCTTCGAAAGCGTAATGGTATTGCATCGCTTATAAACTTTTGTAGTTTTGAATGTTATCCAAATGTTGTTTCAAGCGATCCACTTGACGAAGAAATGGAGAAAGGTTTGGTTTTAAGAAATATAATACGAGAGTTAAACCAAAAAAGATAGTTGTTATAATTGCATTTTGTAACCAGTTTTGATGCAAGTTTTGTTTCTAACCTTTACCGCATTTTCAACGTGTTTGACGAAGTACCTTGCGGGATCTTAGTTTTACACAACGCGGAAGTCATTAACGCATACATTTCGAGGTGGTGGTATTCGCACACGGACTGCTCATTTCAATAAAACGACAATTACCAGTTGATGTGACGTCTGCTTATGGTCCGTTGCTCGTAGATTGTAATTTGCGTGCAGAATGTTAAGAATCGTTCTGACGTCATTTGTACAATTCACTGTATTCACAGAATAATTGTAAACATTTTTGTACAGAAAGGTTATGGTCATCAATGACGTAACGATTGACATCCTGTTATCGTGGTGTGCAAAGCCGTTATGGAACTAGTAAACAAGGGATAATATCACGCCATCAAAGTCACCAATTCTTACTAGTATTTAGAATAGGAGGATGATACTGATTGGGTAGAAGAGCTTCGGACCCCTCAAAAATTAAGGCGGGGAAGCAATCGTAGAATAGGACTTTCCTAGTATGAAATATTTACTTGTATTAATTTTACGAAACCCGACAACGTATTGGAATATTACAGACCTGACGCTTATATATGGAGTTCACAGTTTTAAATTGTGAATGATGTAATGGAATTTACAAACAATTCTTGGATTATAATCGTAAAATTTTTGGAAAATATAAAAATGTGTCCGTATTTAAAAAAATTCTATTTTGTAATTCTGAAAGATAATAGAACTTAAAAGTCACAAGTACGGTGTTTGTATATTTTTGACGTCAGAGGTAATAAAAATTTCCGTTACATATTTTCGTAGGAGACGTATTTAATTTTTACAATACTCTACAACTAAACAGTGGTTATACTATAAGGATCAGTTATACAGAAATATGCAGAGGCACATCCAGGGAAACTTTTTCGGGGGTGGGGGGGAGTTTATTTCTTTTAACTCTCTTTCAAAAGAAATCACTTTTTGGAATACAACATTTGACTACTTTTGAATTGCATTTTTGAACATTTTAAAATAAAACTAAGCTCTCCGGACAAAAATTAATTTTTATTTCTATTTCAACATATTATTCCGGTCATGTATAGAAGACCCGGTCGTGTATATTATTCCGGTCCCGTGACGGATAGAAGTAAAATGAAATAATTTCCCTCAATAGGAATGTAAATTGTCTTTATCTGGTGTGGCGGGGGGAATTCTCAAAATTCATCCCTTGATGCGGGTATTTAAATTTTTAAGTGTATTTTAATCTTAACTATTTTAAGTAGACAAACACTTAAAAACTGGCGCATGAAATAAGGAACTAATTTTTTTAAGAGCAAATTTTCCTGAAATACCTTCTTATCAGAGAATAAACCTACTGGTCCCGCTCAATACTCACTGCTTAATGTTTAGTCTATCTTAATTAGGTTGAATGAAGTGTACACGCTTGATATGCTTAAGTCTTGCTAAGGATTACAGACGAGCGGGCACTGATGTCTTAACAAACGACGATGGCTGAAGAGTGAGGAAAAATTGTTTTGTTAGGCCAAAGGCGGGTGACGGATTAGTCTGACATGCATTACACAGTCAAGGACCTATACGGTCAACTTTACCTCTGTAGCCTATACAACACGATCTGTATGGTTCAGCAAAACGATTTGTTTTGGTAGGAAATCTTCAGTTACACATTCTTGACAATATCCTGCCTTATATTAAACTGTCAGGGACCTTCGTTTGCACATATTGTACAAACCTTTATAGTGCACAGTAAAATAATTTTTTATGTAATAAACGTTCAATTAATCATTTTAGAATAATATACTTTCCACTAAACAGCCAGTGAACTTCTTTTTGCAATGTAACTACTACATTTAACCTAAATTTAAAATTAAGAATTCGTTCGTTGTTTGTTTTATTTTTTTCAAAGAAAAGTTCAGTTAAACATATTTTATTTTCAAGTCCAGCTGAAGCCTATATTCCCAGAAGTACTACTTGCAGTACCGGATGCTTACCACTTGTTTAAATATTGTAGTTTATAATCTGTTAGAGTGACGCACATAATCGACAGTGAATTCATAAATATTTATATTGCTTATTATGACATTCATTACTAAATACTGTTTTTTACTGAATGAACAAGGTTGCGCAAGACTAGACCAAGGAAAACGTCTGAGACGTCTCTACCGGTTCGGTAAATCTAGAAAATTCTATTTCACATGACATTGTACTAGTTTTTTTTTTTTTTTTAAAATGAGTAATCAACTATTTCCATACTTTTAATGAACTGTACATGTTATAAGAGAGAACAAGTGAAAAACCATTAAAAATATTTCCATGTACATAACAATTTTTAATTACTGATTACTATTGCTAATTATATTGATTTTGTGCAATGTAAAATTGCCCCCTCCCCACAAACCTACTTGTCGTTCATATATAAATAACAGTCCGGTGTACCAGACAGTCGACTCCAGTATACACCTCGATCGTCGACTGACCGATACCTACGCGATTACCAAATGAGCGCCCGTTTGTCAACCGACTCAACTGTTTCCGATACTGGTCAGTTCGCCCTGACCTTGGGTACGGCTGTCGGTGCGTAACTGATACCGACAAATACTTGATCTGGTTCTGTTTGCGAATACCTTACCGCTATCCACATAAACAAAAGAAGATGGAAAGCGTACTCACTAGTAGACTTCGCTAGCGGCCAAAATTCCTGTCGCTTCTCTTTTCTCGCGACAAATTCTTGAAAAAGCCATCGGGAAATACCCTCAAGAAATTTAGCACGCAGAGCACTTAGACTATAAACCGCTTAGAAAACCTCGTCCTCCTTGGATAGAAGCTCGTAATTGTAGCCGATACTAAGCTGCCGTATACGGGTCGTTTTTAACACACCTCAGAGCCTCAGCCTTACTACTGAACATGCCACATACAGAATGGGTAAGAGGTTTAGTGTTAATAATAATAATAATAATAATAATAATAATAATAAAATTAATTTTGTGGTTGTTTGCGGAAGGAATTATTAAAATGACATTTTGAATATCATCTTTTAACCCCTTTGAGAATGCTATATCATACTGTCTTAAACAGTGTAATTTATAGCAGTAAGTTAAAACAGTGTGATGAAGCATTCACAAATATTCGTTAAAATTTTACGATTTAAAAAATGTTATTTTCGAGAAAAAATGCTCGAAGTATTTGAAATGTGTATTTGGCGATTAATAAATCGAATAAGTTGGACAGAAAAGAAAATAGCATTAATGTTATGGAAACGAGGAAATTTTAGTTTTATCGGTCACATTGTGCGGTACAGTGATTTTTTTTAACATCTCTGAGGGAAGAACTACTGCAAAGAGAGGTAGAGGATGACCAAGAGTTTCTTATTTTGACAACTTGCTCAGCAGAATGAACTGCAGGTCTCATCGCTGAATAGAAGAGACTGACTTACGGGTGCAGTGACAAGGCGATGATGACATAACATAATACTCTAAACTAATCTAACTAATCTTGGCTAATCTGATACTGTAACTAATCTTGGCTTGCAAGAATTTGACAAAACTTTGATATCTAAAGCGCTTAAATGTAACGCGACTTTGATTTTTTTACTACTCTCTCCTGTTAATCACAGTCTTGTTTCAACTTTGCGCTTCGTTCACCCTTTCACCTCATCAGTGTTTCATACTGCTTCGTTTTACATAACTCTGGCACTGAATAATAATTCTGTATTAATGTTATATATTGCAAGGCATATCTTCCAACTCATCTACACCACTCATATTACCCTCAATTAATCTTCTACACGTGCTACCTTAGCTCATCATTTGACTTAAGGACATAACGTGGTTGTTTCACAAGGCTGTAAATTTGAATGACATGGCCATAAAACAACTTTGTCTGCTAGCAATGTTAATTATGACACTTCCACTTTTTAATATCTGAATTACAAGTTTTCCTGATTTTTTCTCCATCCTAGTCAATGCCAGCAAACGACCAGTTTAGTGTTATTCAAACACGTCGCTATAACACGTACTAATTATAACAGACATTATAAGCCCAAGTTAGTATTACAAAAATTAACTATGAGGAAATAAACATAATTTAAATTTAACTCGTATAAATTAAATAAGGCCATTGATGATTTGATTGTTACTATTATAGTAACCAGAAAACGGTCCTTGACCTGAAGGCTATTTAAAAGAGATGTTAAACAATTTACTTTTATCAATTATTTTTACCGGCGTCCGTCGTGTAGCCTAATTCACTTGCGAAGTCAAGCATCATATTACGACACAAAACCTAGATGGATGACTAACGCCGGATGTTATGGACTTCTAAGCTTCTAACCGCCGAGAAGATTCGATTTGATTACACTGCACAACATACTGTACAGTGTGTCCTCTTGATGAAAATAGATTTCTTATGTGTAGTTTTGTCTGAAACTTCCAAACTTGAATTTAGTTTTCCTCTATCACCTACGTTTTAGGTTTTTACGTTAGATTTATGTTTTTGAATACTAAAATTAAGATTTTAAGTTTTTAAATATATTTAAAAATTATTATTGTTATTTACTAAAACAAATACATAAATAAAATTTATTTATTTAATATTAGATTAACTATTATTAACGGTTCTGAATAGTGCTGCCATCTGTGAATCCCCGTGAAACTCATAGAACCCTCCATCATCTTGAGTTTGTCGGTAAAGATCTATTCTGTACACACGAAGGACCAGTTGTTAAGTAGTTGTTTATTTTACTGGTCTACAATAAGCACAAATGACATTATAAGATTTCAAATGTCGAGATTTCAAAGTAATAACGGCTTTTGCTAGGAATGCAGCCAGTCTACACCAAGTTTTGCCGTTTTTATGTGAATGGAACAGTCGCACTGGAATCAACCACTCGTTCATAAAGACTGGCGCCAGTGAGCAATTTTATTACAGGTTAAAAGAATATTTTCCATAAATCATTAGTGAATGCCAAAGCTGTTACAGTATCTTCCTCTATTACACATCAACCTTGGTGAAAATAGGAAAATATTTGTGAAGGCCCTAGGTAAAGAAGGAGAAGCGATAATGTACTTAAGAAACAAGTTCTCACGATTGAGCAAACGAGGGTGTTTTCATCAGACCACAAATAAAAGCAATGCTAAAGGATGAAGAATTTGAAAATAAATGAATTAGTTTACAAAAAAAGAGATTCGCTACATTCAAACTTGTCTTCAACAACTTTCTTGGAAATAACAAATCAGAAGATTGGGAAGAAATCGTAAGCAAACTAATCAAAGCCTACGAAAAAATTAATCGCAATATGTCATTAAAATTGCATTTCTATCATTCCCATCCGGATTTTTTTCTTTTTTTGGGCGCAGAAAGTGGTGAAAATGGGGAAAGATTTCAGCAAGACGTCGGCATCATAGTGAAGGGAAGTGCAACGTCACAAAGCTTGCGGAATATTATTGGAACGTGACAACAGACACTACATAAGGTGTCTACAAACAAGAAATTACCAACAATTGGTGAATGTTTGTACTTCTTTAACAGAGTTGTTACGATTTTGTAAATAAAAGTGAAGAAAGTAAAACATTATGCCAAAACACTATACATGGTAGATTCTGATTGCAGATTCGAATTCAAAATCAACAAATTAATAAAAATCGCTTGATTTTACCAAAAGGACAGAAAGTCGGTTTAAATTTGTTGTCCGGTGTTATTAGCGTGTAAGTTTAATTATGTTTTTGAAGAGACAGTACTGAGGAACTAAACGATCAACATTAGGTGGATAGAAAAATGGGATACCCAGAAAATTTCTCGGCCAACTGTCGAAACTCTCTCAAGCCTGTCAAAATAATCCCAGAGGAAGCTGATTCTAAATTCCATAGGTTAATGTTACTGGGGGTTCTTCGAGTAACATACAACTTTACAAAAGGACAACAATTATCCCTAAAAGTATGTTAATGGTTTGTGTGTATCATTTACGTTACTAAAGAATGTTATTTGTTTTTAGTCAATTAGCAAACGCAATTATTGTAATTAATCTAATGTGTGTAATTTACTCTTAAAGTCAAAGTCCTAGTCTGTAGTCGGAAGGAAGATGATCCAGTCAGAATAACTCTTGGAAATAATGTTCTCCAGGCACTTAAAGAATATGTAACTACCTAGGGAGTAAAATCATAAGTGATGGACGTAGCAGTAAGGAAATTATAAGCAGAATTAACCAGGCTAAAATGGCTTTCAACAAACAAAAAAACCTCTTCACTTCAAACACTATCAGCCTAAAAATAAGGAAGAATCTAGTAAAGACATACGTGTGGAGTGTTGCCTTATACGGGAGTGAATCTTGGACAATTGGAGAAAGTGACAAGAAAAGACTCCTAGCATTTGAGACCTGGTGGTATGGAAGAATATTCAAGATAAGCGGGAGGGAGAAGATAACGAATGGGGAAGATTTTAGAAGAGCTCAGGAGGAGAAGAGCTTTCTGCGAAATTTAAAAAGCAGAAGAGGTAAACACAATGCGCTGGTTAAGAGAATAATAGAAGGAACAATTAAAGGAAGAAAAACAGAGGTCGACTCCATTTAGACTACATGTAACAGCTTATGGTCGACATGAACTGCACATCATAATGTGACTTGAAAAGGAAAGCAGTGAAGCATGAAGAATGGCGAGCTGCTGCCAACCAGCCTATGGGCTGCTAACCTAGAAGAGAGAGACTCTTAAAGTAGATTATTATTATTATTATTATTCCATTACATGACACTATACTCTGTTCAAAGAAAGGAGAGCCCTAAGTTTAAATCGTTACTATTTTCTCAATATTGTAGCATGACAGATTATCCACTTAATAAAGAATGAAATATGATCATAAATAAATATGAAATAAAATAACTATCAAAGGAAAATCCAAATGAAAACAAATAAGTATCACAATAAAATACAATAATACTTGAAGAAGTAAAAATACAGAAAAAGCAACTATGCAACAAATATGTGTAAAGAAAAATAAACCCCAAAAAACTAAAATAAAGTAAGGAAATACCCAGGTAGGATAGGAGTAAGTAAGGAATACCCAGGTAGGATAGGAGTAAGTAAGGAAATACCCAGGTAGGATAGGAGTAAGTAAGGAAGATACCCAGAACAAACCAACGTACATAATAACTATATGGTAATGAAGAAACAAAGAATGAGTAAGGAAGATACCCAGAACAAACCAACATACATAATAACTATATGGTAATGAAGAAACAAAGAATGAATAAGGAAGATACCCAGAATAAACCAAACTACCTAATAAACAGGAATGAGTTTGAAGATACAAAATAGTAGGAGGAGAGGACTACAACAAATACTCAAAGGAAACCCAGCAAGGAGAAAACAAAAACCCCAAAGGAAATTAAATGTCACAAATGAAAGTATAACACCCAAAAACAGAAATAATGTAAAATAAATGTAAACAAAAGTGTTTAGAGTTATAAGTGAAAGTGCACCCATGAAAGTTATTGTATAATGAATAAAAAACAAATCTTAACAGTCCTCTATAAATAAAATTCTTGATAATATAAAACTATAAAACTGATTAGTGATAGTATCAAGAATTAACAGGGGACAAGTGCAAGTTATTATATTATAGTAAATAAACTTCAAGAAAGTGCATTAAATGCTTAAACTTAATAAAAGTGTACCTTTAAACAACTTTAAAGTTTTAATTTAACTTCATGAATACTATTTAATAGAATAGTATTATGAAAGGCAAAGACTAATGTTTCTAATAAAGTGCCACTCTTTATCTAATAACATTCACTGAAATGAGTAAGATAAATAGAGAGCAGGTAGTGAATAAGTAAAGTGACAAGGGATACATCCCTAAAATAAAATAAAAACAGATAAGACTGCACACAAGTAATTTTAAGAAAAGTTTAAAAATGAAGAAACAAATGTGTTATGTTTCTAGTTAAATCAATGAACTATATACATAAATGTTGAAATAGAGAGTAATGTTCTAATATTCTAAAATGTTTATTATGTTTAATAGTTTTAATCAAGAATGCAATGTCTGAGTGTGGATACCATTCTTTTATTATAAAATGTTTATTATAAGTTACTAGAAATAATCAAGACTAGAATGTCTGAGCTTAAATACCATGTTTTTCATGTCAAATAATTGTTATGTATTATTAGTTAGAATTCAATACTAAATGTTCTTGTAGTAAAGTAAGGAATTGTTAATTAACACTGTATTAGAATAGAAGGTAAGAAAGGGTATAAACAAGCTGTATTATTAAAAAACTTTGTATGTAAAACCAGATAAAATCTAGGCCAAATGGTAAATATAAACTACATTATAATTGATGAATCAAGTCCAGTAAACTAGTTAAACTGATGAAATTTATGTAAGGTAAATCAGTCACAGAATAATATAATGTAAATTATACTTTAAAAAGATATAGAAAAAAGATAGGAAGAATTATGAGAAAAAATGCAAATGTAATAACTGAAAATTCAGAGTGGGGAGTCATAAATTATTGAATAATATTTAAAAGGATAACCAATTAATAAGATTACAAGAAATTAAGGGAAGATATGTCAATCTGAGATTTAGTACAATCATAAATATAACATATAAAATGGCAAACATTTGGGGAAGAACAGGAAGTAAATTTTAAAGCCTATTTTTCAAAATGAAAGAAATATAGCATTTTAGATAAAAAACTTTGTAAAACTATCTTATTTGGTATCAAATCAAACAGAATGAACTAAAGAAAAGGATTATGTATTTAGTATTTCATAAAATTAAATACCGTAATAGCAAAAATATATTCAGTAATATAATGTAAATTTTCCGAATGTAGCGGAAGCCAAACGGATTTAAAACAATGTATTGGTAACATTAAATTGGCTAAGACTTTGTCAGGAGACGAAGGAAATGAGAACAGTTAATTAGTGGACCTTGTCGAGCACACTTGACCGAGATTTTGGCTTATATTAACTTATATAGCAGACAAATACGGCGATCGGTCTGTAAGCCTAGTCTACAGTGAAAAATCGTAAATTACTAAATTTTGAACTTAAACCTTAAACTCAGTGAGAACATTTAATACCTCAATTAACTAAAGTAATACGGAACAGTAAATGAGTGAAATAATAACTTAAACCTATACAATAAATAATTCTTAATAACGAGACGAGAAGTGCAAGTTTCGACCTTATTTGACAAAGTAAATTAAACATTATCACACATATTTAATCGAAGTGAATCACAAGACACTGAACCAGAACCATTCTACTAACACCAGAAGGAATAATCACAACTGCGGAGACGAGGAAACATTGAAAAGGCACCATTTATTGGAAGAAATTTTCATCGAGCCGACTACGGTTTAACATATGCAGTCCGGGAGCCGCCATCTTGACTCCCACAATTCAAAGCGAGCTTTACCAACATAATCATACAGTCTTCAATGGTTCGAATTTTTTATTTAATAAACATTATATATTAACTAATAACTTGTAATTTTTAATTATTAAGCTTTTTACATGTAAGTGTTATACTTTCCTGACCTTACCCTTCTCTGACTGTATATAAAATAACCGTTCAAAGAACCTAATAAATAATAGAAAATACAGATGTAAAAAAAAAAAATTAATCGACAGCCCTGAGAACGAGTCGATACTACTGTTGAATAATCGATTAACACTCGATACATTATACAATTGTTAATAAATCTAAAATTTCTGCAATTTGGTTTCTATTTATTTATAAATTTAATAAATAGAATTAAAAATAAGATAAATTGAGGCCACGGACTATCCGAAAGGCGGCCTTTACCAAAAAAGAAGGAGAATACTCAATTAAAAAGAAGAACCGTCTATCGATTAGTGCTGGAGATAATAGTCTACAATTAACGCGGAAGTTAATTATAAAAACGTAAAGTGATACAATTAACAGAAACAGAAACAAAAGAGTTAAATTTTGACACGAATCAATTACGAAAATTAATTTACTAAATACAAACAACAAAAACCAATTAAACAATATTTTTCAAAAAAAAACCACCAAAATTTTTTATTTTGGTAAACATATAAATTTTTATTTTGTAAACAGAATTATTTAGTTTGTTACAATATGTAAGATAAAAATTAAATAAACACAATACTGAAATCCTTGCTTATTTCTATACTTTCCTGTGTAATTTTAAATTTTTTCCATTTATTTTTTTAACTCAAATATTGTAAAAGTTACAGTTCTAACGTCGCGGTTCCCCTACGATTTAATAGAGTATATTAAAATTACATTACATAAATATTAAGCAATGTTATACTCATATCTGCTTGAACACATTAAATTGTTTACCCAGATCAATTGGCAGGTTTTTCAGTTTGTTGCAAATGCAGTAGAACGGAAGATTATATAATATAATGATATAATGTATTGTTGGAGTACATAAAAGTCACAGTTCATCAACTTATAACGATGATGATGACGATAGTTGTTTTTGTTTCATTATTATTTTTATTGTCTATTTAGTATTTTTGTTACTGTCGCTGAAATTAATTTTATATTAAAATAATATTTTGTTTGTAACACGTGTAGCTTATCACTTCGTGCCGTAGTTCATTAAAATATTATTTTAGTAAAACATATAATTTTAAATTGTAAATAAGGCTTGTTTGTTACTTTTTATATTATTAGGTACCCTGTTGTCAAAAATAAATCATTAAATGCGTGTACACTAGCTGTGTCAGTCAAAACAAAATCTGTTAAATTGACCGTGACGTTTATCAAACTTCCTCCCAGCTGATTTTGGCAAGGCCAAGGTTAGACGTATCTGATTCGTCTGTGCGTGCTTCATTGTTATTGTACACATCTCAGTTTATTTTAACATTGAAAATGTTTATAAGGACGTGTCGCACATTTGCGGCCGATCGCTGGTGCGTGATCGAAAATGGGAACCGGTGTTTCCATAGAAACTACTTCTTTGTTGTCAATAACGTAGTACACATATAAAACTTCGCTTATGAATGCGACTACATTTAACTTATAATCTGTACATTGGTAAATGAAGAATGAATTCATTGATTGGTGAATGAACATATATATATATATATATATTTTTTTTAGATTTATTGAAGCATTTTCAATGCCCTTCTCTGTGCATTGCATTTGTGCAATGCCTGTAAATGTTTTGTAATTACCACAGACACAATGTTCGTAAATATTTTTATGTACTGACAAACAATTTTTAGTATATTGTTGAGCTGGCTGTTGTTTCGTGTTAGTAAATAAGTGTCTACGATTATCACTTAAAAAACTACTATACAGGTAAAAAACTACGAACTTTGTGTCGGATTTGACTGGGCAACCTTCCGGTTTGAATGTCGAAATACTATCCTTTAGATCTTTTATCAACACTAAATAGGCAGAGGAAAACATGTACTTCAGTTTACTGCTGTTGAGTGTAGTTACAGTTACATTATGTTTTACGTAGCGTACACTTCGTACCACAGTAGTACTTACAATAGTGTTCTTTCGTAATTCACCAAAATCAATTCCAAAGCAAATTATGCAAAAATTTAGCAACTTCTTTTAGCGTACACTAGTGTTATTAAAAAAATACAAAAAACAATACAGTAAATATCAATCAGTTTGTCACGGTTATAACAAATAAAGTAGATCTACTATTTTTTCGCTTTTCTTGGAGAAACGTCGTCTTTAAAATTCTGCCAACTAATGCGCTATGCTCGATCAGGATACAGATTGTAACCAGCGACTGCCCTGAATGTTTGAGCATGAAACACAGTTCGGTTAACAGTCACGGTCGGTATTCAATTTTAGTTTATCTTTGTCCCGAAGTTGTTAATACAAACTTGGATTCGTTTACGTGCAACGACCCTTACTATAAAAATCGTGTGTAAGGTATACAGTCCTTACCAGTCAATACTGGCAGTAGCATTTTTACAGCCTGAACGAGTTTAAACGACGATGATAGTCCTGTTGGTATTTTTCTCTATTAGGCCACTGCCATAGGTTACAGACGTATCGGCCCTACTATTGGAGGCCGTGTATCAGGACGATTGAGTAATTGGCAAGATGTACCAGCAGTTACTAGAGAATAATATCAAGTGTTGGCGACGGCCGTAAAAGTCCTGCTGTCTTAGGAAACATGCGCACATTAAACCATTAACTTTAATTTACCATGATTTCCATGTCAATACATAGAAATGTTTGTATGTATACCTTATGGTTATAATCAACGCCTAAACGGTGCCACGCTGTTTTAGTCGACAGAATATTACCGAATTAACCACTCAGAACGGTCAATTAACTGGAACTGTGTCCCTATTATCAGTTTGTTTATCTTCATTTCTTAGATTTAGTTATTTTACGTACATACATACATCCTTGGCTCTACAGCCCAGATCGAGCCTTGACGTCTAAAAGACATTGCCTCCACTTATTCCTGTCCTCAGCTATTCGCCACCAATTCACTGCGTCCAGCTTCCTCGCATCACTCCCGGCCTGGTCCAACCATTCGGTCTTCCAATCTTCCTGTTTCCTATTGGCTTGTGTTTCATAATTATTCTTACCGTACGTTCGTCATCAATTCTCTGAACGTGTCCTGCCCATCTTAATCTATTAATTGTTATTTATTTTATTTAATAAACGTTTCCCGCCATAACATCTAGGCTACGTGCTATATATACTTTAGTAATTCAGTTAGTCCACCGTTCTAATGAAACCTCTTGTTTTTCGATTCTGCGTTTTGTTAAAAGAGGCACACCTTAACACGCTGCGATTCCTTAATACTTTAAACGAACATGACGTCCGCTAAAGCCTTTCACATTTACGTTCAAGAAGCAAAGTAGAGGAGACTACAAACAAACGACTATCAAACTGACGCAAGGGAAGCGAGATTCAACTTGGGCTGAAGGCTCATCATTTGTTGCTGAACTGCTGCTTTGATGTCACCACCGTTGGTCGTTTAGGACTCGATAACGGTGGTGACACGACAAGAAGCAACAAAGTACGACAAAGTTGGAGATCCCAATATTGTAACGACACGGTGAACACCAACATTTTTTTAAATACAAAATTGGCAATACTGTTCTACGGGCAATGTATCGTTATACATACATGTATGCGTGCGCTCGCTCGCACACGACAGCATTTTATATTCACACACACACTTCCGCTGTTAGCATTCACATAGGTATGACAATTGTGTTGCTAACAGTAGCGGTTGTTGTTGTTGACGCAATGACACTGAGTGTTAATGTGCTACAGAATGACGGTGCACTGTCCCAGTTACATTGCGTTATTACGCCTTCGCGTTGCAGTTTATCGAATTGTAAACACAGGACTCAACAGAAATCGGTAATCATCGTTTAAGACTTACCCTGCTTTGTGACGTCTTTGAGTGGACCAAAGGGTGTGGCGCTTGCCTACAAATTTAGAGGTCCCGGGTCTCCTGGCGGCGCCTAAAATTAAAGTGCGTATTTCAATCCCGAATCGGCGCACCCTGTCGAAACGAGTACCTAGGGCAGTTAGTATACATACACAAGTATAATTTATGTGTATGTGTAAGGGTGCAAGCTCTCATTTTATGAACGTGATAAATTATTAGCAAATGTTGGTGTTGACTACCCCTTCCTGCAAACAGGATAAAGTTACAGCAGGCCCACTACTCATTTGACAGTACGTTTCTCGAGTAAGCAGCTGTGTAATTATCTTTATAATATTGTTCAAAAAATTATCTTCTTCCAGAAACAGAAAGCTATTCGCATACACACTGTAGCAGGACAATAACTGGCTGGCGAAAATATCACGTGGAACAGAACAAACGTTTGACCTTCTCTCTGGCCGCCAGTGTTTACAGTTTAATGACTAAAGTAGGAAAATACATGTAATTATATAGCTAACACGTTTGTTAGCTTTCGTAGTACTTGTCCCAATTTTTTTTTTTTGTTTAAATAAAAATAACGGAAACGTATAATTAAAGCTTACGAAGGTTATGAAGCTTACTATCATTTTAATCCTCATATATCTTAGAGTCGTTTTTACTTTTACAATTTACGCCTACTTTAAAATACGAACGAACGAGTAGACAATTGCAGACAAAACTGGCGGAACATCGGTGGCCGAATGGACAAAACAGGCTACCAAGACAAATAAGACTCTACAAACCAACGGGCAACCGTGACATCATTGGGAGACATTTTACTGCGTTTAACAGGGAAAGAAGACGATAGGGGCATTCACATTGTGGAAATAATGTTTTTAGGATCACTGGGGGATGCAAAAGATTAGACAGATTGCAGATTATACGTATTACAGGTGAATTAGAGATACATGCATTTGAGTAGTAGCAGTAGTAGTAGTACTAATAGTAGTAGTAGTAGTAGTAGTTGTAGTAGTAGTAGTAGTAGTATGGGTAGAATGGGAAAAGTGTAAATACGCGTATTATAGTGACCTGAGTCAACACTGAACTCCAACAGTCAGTACTCGTCTACGGCCGTAAGGCAAAAGACGTGAAGAGATACCTAGGAAACGGTAGTACTAACAGAACGAAAGTCGATACAAATCGAAGGTTATGCTTTGTAAGGAAAGAAGAAGAAGAAGAAGAAGAAGAAGAAGAAGAAGAAGAAGAAGAAGAAGAACAACAACAACAACAACTACTACTACTACTACTACTACTACTACTACTACTACTGCTATTACTACTACTGCTACTACTACTACTACTACTACTACTACTACTACTACTACTACTACTACCACTACTACTATTACTACTGCTGCTGCTGCTGCTGCTGCTACTACTACTACTACTACACAGTTGAACAGTAAAGTTACCTATTTTTCACAAGCATTCTTCAGACAGACAGAAAAATGTCACTTCAAGAGGATTCAGGGGTGGTCTTAAAACTTGTTAAGTTTAGTTTCAAATGATGGTTTCCGTTCGCAATGTATTTAACAACGTTACGGAGTTGACGTAATTTATTTACAGAAATCCTGTACCTTATTTTATCATACAGGCACAAGGCAGACTACAAAAATTTATTTGTATTCTTTTTAATTTACCAGGGACACGGAAATTTTACATCCGCTTAAGTCATTAATTTTTTTTTTAGAAAATTAAATCAAGGTTGACAGGAAGTGTTTGAAATCTTGCAGACAAGGTTTACAATCATAAATAAGATGTTTTGTAAGTTACGGCTTACTTCCTAAACTACGTAAAGCATTATTTTATAGCAACTTTCTTTCCCGAGCTTTTCTAAATGGTTGCATTAATGTTAACTTCATTACTTTTCAAAGCGTGTGCCCATGAGGAAATTAACCATGACAATATTAGATTGATGTTTTAATACTGGAATTCCCGAATTCAAAACGTTTTCATTCATATAAATGCCTGTGTTTATTAGTGCCATAACTAATGCAATACCCGAGGCAAGCCACAAGTGTAAGCGAACGTTCTACTTTCCTCTGCGATTTCTTCTTTTTACTTCGCTTTCAAAAAAAATATTCTAACAATTTTCTTGACTAATAACAAGTAGCTGTTAAATAATTTTATTTTGCGTTTTAAAATCGAAACGTACCAAGTGCTGTATAAAACTTGTTTGAAAGGGCTTTATGATGTTTTAAGACCCATTTCAAATCGCTAACGTTGATCAGTAAGTTACATTATAATTAGCTTGTGTACATGTAAAAATATTGTCTCTAAAGAAATGTTATAGTTTCAACAATAATAATAATTAATTATGGCAAATATTGTTAACAATTTGTCGTGCAGAATATTTTTGCACTAATTTTAATTAGTACTATAGTACTATAATGCCATAGTACTATAGTAGTAAATTAGACTAATTTTGTTTGAAATTGATTACCTTAATTGAGTTCTTAGGGTTTCACAGTCGGCGCCAATACTATTGAAACGGTTGAATGCCGGGTTATTAGGCCCTGGTCTCGTGTTTGAGGAACCTCAAACGTGTCGGCCTCACCAGCGGAGGACATCTTCAGCGGAAAGAGTACCATCAGACGTTCGCCGTACGGAAGTGTTTGCGGCGATGTACCAGCAGAGGTGTACGGCTACGTACGGCGGGATGTTTAAGGCGAATATCTGCTGGTACTCTTTCCACTGAAGATGGCCTCCGCCGGTGAAGCCGAACCTGTTGGTTCATCAAACATGAGACCACGGCCTAATAACCCGGCATTCAACCGTTTCAGTAATATAATTTTCTTAACGTTTGAGTACCAACTTATGACTGACAGTTTGGGTGACGATTTAGATCGGATGCAGTTTAATTGAGAAACCAAAGAATTTAATTTTTTCTATGTTAATAATTTTACGAATATGAGGCATAATATGTGGGAATATCAAAGAATACAAATACTCGATATTCACATTTTTTAGATGTAGGTTTAATATTGATCTATATATTAGGCTACTTCTGTTTATTAGAGGTGAGGGATTACAGGATAAAATGTCAAAAAAAATGTCCAAACCAAAATGTAGGCCTAATATGGAATTTATCTCTTTGCAGTATTAAAATAAAATTACGATTGTTTGAAAATTACATTCATATTTTAAAAAAACTGTATTTCTTTTGGATATTCTAAACGACATTCCTAAGTATGTCACTGTTAATGAACTTATAGTTCAAACTTAAAATGACATAGTGATCTCAATTTCTTTTGCAACTCAAAACTTGCAATGGAGAATAAAGTTATTTTTAATAAACCATTAAAAGTTAAAGTCGTCACCAGTAGTTTCTTTATAGTGTTTAGAGGTGGTGTAATATTTTACGCAATTTTGAAAGCGTGATGAGAAGGCTAGGAATCACCGTCAGCAATAAATATTCTACAAATTTGAAATGTAGTACCGGTACAGCTGCAGGCCACTTGTCAAAGTACTGTACTGTCTGTAAATACAGATACAGATACAGTAGCTAAATGAGCTACCAGAATAGTAAAACAACTTGCTTTAAGAAGATATGCCAATTCCACCTTATAACAACCTTGATTACTGTAATTAGAAAAAATATGTTCTTGCTTGTTAATTCTAACACGCGAGTGCATATAACCTTGTTTTCCACTCCTTATGCAGGTACAAAAGGCAGAGGTTTTTAGCGTGTATGACGTCACGAACGAACGTCCGTCACCTTTGGTAACCTTGATGTGAAAGAGATAAGCCTTTCAGCTACTGTGTTATGTAACCCAAACTGCATGAACCGCCTCTTCGGGGGCGTGTCTAATGCGGTCTGCGTAGAAAGTGACCTTCATTTTCGTGGTACACTTATTATGTAACAACAAGGTAAAACTTAATTCTAAATTTACCTTAACGATTCGATTGCTAATATCGGGCGTCTATACTGTCTTGAATTACGAGAGTGATAACGAGCGAACCGAGTTCTCAATTTCAATCCGACCGTTTGGTATTTGTCCGTCTATGTATCTATTTTTTTTTTTTTTTTGAACGCATAAACCGTTTAAAACTTGGCTCGCGTGTCCCTACTTTAACCCTACAGAACCCTGTTGTTTTTGAGATCGAAGCCTTCAAAAATAGTGTCGCGGGAGGCAAAAATGTGAGCGGGTGAAAATTGTGAAAAATCGCAAAACCTGTGTGGGGTATCAAATTACACAAAATTTTAACCAGAATCCGAGTAGAGCACTAGGTTAGAGCTGAAATTAATAAAATGTTGTTAAATGATGTAATTGAGCATAGCCAATCACCATATACTAACCCAATAGTAGCAATTCAGAAGATTATAATCAACAATCCATGAAAAAATATCATGAGGAAGAAAAGGTAAAATAACATAAGTAATTATGTCCTCACACCTAATGAAGTGTTCAGAAATAATTACTTCTGAAGGGAGGCAATTTGTAACGAAACAAAATGTTACAAAAGAATAGTAAATAATAGTGAAATCCGATCCAGAGAAGAAACAAGAAATAATAATTGAAAGCAAATTAAAGGAAAACTATTTGGTTTGACTTATATAATATTATCCAGAAACCCAGAAATAACCCAGTAGAATAGGGCAGTAAACAGAAAAAAGTGAAATAAATAAACCTAGTAGGCCTAATCAACTTACCCTGAATAATAATCCAAACCCAATAAAGAGTACCTAATCCATATAATAAAATTGTATTAATTATAATCATATAGGCCTATAATCAAGGAAAGGAAAAGGGACACAAACCTTTAAAGTAATGAGTGTGATCATAAGAAATAGCGACACAGACTACCGTTAAACAGTGTAATTATTTTTGATGAAAGTGTTTTGTTATTATTAGACAGAATTTTAGTTTATCATACAGACAATAGTTTAGCAGTATAAATAAACTAAAACTGTCAAAAACAATTATTATTATTAAGAGTTTTGTTATATGTTATAAGATTTTATGTCACCAGTTAATTTATGTAAATATATTTATCTCAGGTAGTCAAAGTAGAAATTACAATCAATCATAACAAATTGTTCCACCACATATCATAGAAATTCAAATTAATAAGGTTTTACAGTTATAAACTGAGGCATGTTTAGTATCAAATTGTTTATAATTATCTAATTAATAATTGTATAAACATTGCATATATAATTAGAGTATAATAATAAAATTATCTATTAAAGGTAATTTATAAAATATAATGTAGGTAATGGGTGTTGATCCTATAACATTTAAACTGTACATAAATGACCAATCAAAATTTAAGAAATTTGTATGAGTTAGGTAACTAAAAGAAAGAAGAAATAACACTTAATTGTTAATTGTGATGGAAAGCAGTTGAATAGTGCGTGTCTAGAGGTAATTAAAAGTATATAAAAATAGATAACCCGTTTGTGAAAGAAGATCTGAAGGACCATCATCGAAGATAATACTCCTTCCACTACAATTTTCATGAACAAATAATACACACAATCAAGAAAAATATTCAGAATAGACCAGGAACCCTTCAGCAATATCGTCTAGATGTGTAAAGTATAATTTGACAATATTTTTTTTCAACAAGGAACAACCACTAGACAATATAACAATTTACACTAACACTAATCACTAGTCAACATTTTAAAGTGCAACCAAATTCAATATATAAGCTAACAGTGATTACAAGGAAACATTTATTGTACACATTAATAAACTACATTATTTTCTGAGACGGACAAATTGAATATCGTCAAAACTTGTATGTAACTTAATATATAATTTGTGTAAATTTTTAGATTATAAGTAATATATTGTTTGTAAAGGTACTCTCTATTATTAATCAACATGCAAAGGAACTTTTCGTAGCAGCCACAAGAATTCCCACGAAATATATTAAAATTATTTAATTATAAATCCTGAGATAAATATCGACCCTGTGACAACCTTATGTATCGAATGGAATTTTCCAATAATTGAATTTATGTTACACAGATTAAATCATTATGTTATTAAATCATATCCATGAGTTATTATTTCAGGAAGGTAATATATAGTAGTATTATAGCGTACACAGCTGAAAAAATAATAAAACATCCTAAAAATTAAGAGATTAACAAAATTCGTCGACTTTGTCGACACTATGGAGAGCGGTCTCACGTTCGAACCCCCCCCCCATCCCCCTATAAATACGCACCTGCTACAAACTGTACAGAACCATCAGCGTGGACCAGTGACTAAGGGGGCGTGACTGCTCCACAAAAACGCGCGTCCTCACGTTGCTGAAAGGATTTTGTCGGATCTAATAGATTATCCTCCATGCAGTGCTGACTTGGCACTATCTGTCTTTCATCTTTTCCTCAAATGAAAGGAATTTTTGGGTGGAAACTGCCTGCAGACAGATGTCAACGTCTACCACCGAGTAGTTTAAGAAAGAGGCGTTGAGTTCTTGAAGGAGGGGCCCGTCAAGCTTATCTCTCGATATGAAAAATACTGAAAAGGTAAGCGGGGATTTTTTTGAAAGGTAAGTTAAGGTATACAGGTGTAATTTTAATATAAAACAATGAGTTTGAATTACAATAAATTGTTATCAGTTTATACAAAAAAGATTCTTACTTTAAAAATTGATCATGGTATTAAACAGCATGCTTTATTAGTGAGGAAGCAGTTGCAAGCTATTGGTACCGACCATTTTCTCTTCCATAGATGTCGTTTTTTGCAGCAAGGAAACGGTTGACATTCACAAAAATGACTTTAATAGTAGGCCTACTGCACTACAATTCTCAGTTCACAAATTATTTTATCTGTCTGTCTCTCTCTCGCCTGTTGAATACTCGTGAACTAATGACGGTATGAGTCTTTCCTGTAGACATATAACTAAGATGCAACTTACTACAAAAAAATGTTTAACCATTTATTTATCGCACAGCTATTGTTTATTAGTCAGTGTTTGTGTTCCAGAAAGACAGAGCAAATGATAACAAAACTCTCTGTTCCACTGATAGTGTTTTATCGTGTAGTGATGTTTCCGCTTAGTCATGTGCACGTCAAAGAAACAAGGATAATGTGGTAATAGGACAATCTGGCAAAGATCTCTTAATGAGAATATATTGTGTAGAACATTTAAAGGGTTATAAATTTATCATAAGTGATTAAAGAGCAGACATTCTTCTCAGTTAAAATGGTTACCAGTACAAGTTTCGACTGATTAATGCATCGTGCATTGAGAATATTATTGTCATTCTTAATAATAGTGCTCGTTTGATGAATCAGTGAATATTGTCACGGGTAATTCCTCTATCCCGACTGCCTCCATTGTAATTTTTTTTGTAACTTGACGTTTCGATCCCTGGAATCTGGGATCGTGTTCAAAAGCCAAACAACATAAACCAACTCACAATAAAACATTATAAAAGTATTAGCAATATATACATAACTACGGTTAAAAAAACTTTTCGTAACAGTGTAAGTCATACAAAATTAGACACAACATAGAAGAATAGAAATATAAGACTAAACTACAAAGTAATATAAAATAAAATTAATCTTTCTTACCTGTGAGTAGCGGTTGAAAGACTGTTGAAATTATCGTAAGTAAATTGCTTTTCAGATCGCTTAACGTCGGTTTTTAGGTCTTTCAACCGCCACTCGCAGGTAGAAAGATTCGTTTTATTTTATACTGTTTTGTAGTTTTGTGTTATATTTCTATTATTATATGTTGTGCCTGATTTTGTATGACTTACATTGTTATGAAAAGTTATTTTAGCCGTAGTTATGTATATATTGTTAGTATTGTAACAATAATGTAACATTATAATAATTATTAACAATAATTGTATGTAGGCCTATTATTGTAATAATTGCTAACATTGTATTGTTATAATGTTTTATTGTAAGTTGTTTTATGTTGAGGACGATCCCAGATTCCGGCCCTAAAAAAAAAAAAATTACGATGGATAGAGAATAAAGGATTTACCCGTTAGAAATCACCAATCGCTTAGAGGTTTTAATGAACGGAGCGAATATGTATTGTATGTACACATACGCGTGATCTCATGCGAACATACCTAAAGTATACACTGCTAGATTAGAACGGGTTCTGGATCAATGAAATTCATCAGTTTGTTTTAAAACACTTTCCTCTTCTTACTGCTAAAATATAGATTCTTTCTCGTTTAAATAAAAATTGTACATATGCTTATTGGTACACGGACACAAGATTGTTACTTGAAGTCGTTGTAACTCGTTACTGGCCTGAAGTCTATGAGCATGCTTCGCAGTCTGAAGTGGAATTTAGTTAGGAAAATGGTAGAACAGAAAAAAGCCACCAACTAGATAGTGGATGAGTATACATCCAGTTACTCAATGGCTCCCAGAGCCGCAGAACTCGCTAGATAGTGTTAGTTGATGGATGAGTATACATCCAGTTATTCAATGGCTCCCAGAGCCGCGGAACTCACTAGATAGTGTTAGTTAATGGATGAGTATACATCCAGTTACTCAATGGCTCCCAGAGCCGCGGAACTCACTAGATAGTGTTAGTTAATGGATGAGTATACATCCAGTTACTCAATGGCTCCCAGAGCCGCGGAACTCACTAGATAGTGTTAGTTGATGGATGAGTATACATCCAGTTACTCAATGGCTCCCAGAGCCGCGGAACTCACTAGATAGTGTTAGTTGATGGATGAGTA
This sequence comes from Magicicada septendecula, assembly GCA_034769895.1. Classification (NCBI taxonomy): domain Eukaryota; kingdom Metazoa; phylum Arthropoda; class Insecta; order Hemiptera; family Cicadidae; genus Magicicada; species Magicicada septendecula. The sequence goes on from CM068371.1 coordinate 422,099,415, forward strand.
TACATCCAGTTACTCAATGGCTCCCAGAGCCGCAGAACTCGCTAGATAGTGTTAGTTGATGGATGAGTATACATCCAGTTACTCAATGGCTCCCAGAGCCGCGGAACTCGCTAGATAGTGTTAGTTGATGGATGAGTATACATCCAGTTACTCAATGGCTCCCAGAGCCGCGGAACTCGCTAGATAGTGTTAGTTGATGGATGAGTATACATCCAGTTACTCAATGGCTCCCAGAGCCGCGGAACTCGCTAGATAGTGTTAGTTGATGGATGAGTATACATCCAGTTACTCAATGGCTCCCAGAGCCGCGGAACTCACTAGATAGTGTTAGTTGATGGATGAGTATACATCCAGTTACTCAATGGCTCCCAGAGCCGCGGAACTCACTAGATAGTGTTAGTTGATGGATGAGTATACATCCAGTTACTCAATGGCTCCCAGAGCCGCGGAACTCACTAGATAGTGTTAGTTGATGGATGAGTATACATCCAGTTACTCAATGGCTCCCAGAGCCGCAGAACTCGCTCACTATTTTGAACGAAGTACACTTATTATTACACGAATTACACGTATAAGTTTTAATATTATGGAAAAGATTACAAATATCCCAATTTCTCTATTATTTCTTTAGTAACACAACAACCGTAGAGCACTCAATCATATAATAAAACTACAAATTCGAAACATAACGATTTGGATTACAGTTCCTTTTAATCCGACAACCTGCTAGATTTTCACAATTTTTTCAAATTTTTGCTATCATTTTTGGGCTCTGACATCAAAAAATGTTGAATCTCTTAATACTACATTCTGTGTTAGTTAAAATTCAATTTAATTTGGTAACCCACATGAATTTTTACGACTTCATAAAAACTTTTGACCCACTTTTAGACCCTGACGTCAAAAAATTTTAAAGTTACAAAAATAAACAATCATAATGTTGTTTAAATTCCCTTAAATTTTATACCCTACATGGGAATTTTTCACAATTTTGACCCCTTACATTTGTTCATCCCCACCCTCTAATTTTGGAGATATCAACCTCAAAAATCGTAGGATTCTGCAGGGTAAAAGTATGGCCACACACGCCAAGATTTACGAAAATCGGTTGATCGGTTTTACGCTAAACATTATCGTGAGACATACCCAAAATATACAGACAGACAAATGCCAAACAGTAGAGTAAAAACTGAGAACTCGCTTCGCTCAATTAGATATAAATTAATGCACTTTATTGTGAACAAGGTCGTCAGTACTCTAAAAATATACATTTTTTATATACATATATAAAATATACCATTTCGTACATAGGTAATTTCAGAAATATTGTTGAAATACATAAAGAGTATTTTACGTATTTTATAAAGTTTGTTTGTATGGTTATTTTCTGTTTCACGTAGAAAGTGTCTTAAGCACGAGAATACGAAAGTAATTTAGAGACTTTGGAAGGTAAAGAAAAGAGTGGCATAATTTGTGGAAACAGTTATTAACAATAAACTCTCAAAACTAATGATGAAGATTCTAAGTCATTTATTTTACATCATAAAACATAAATCACAGAACATTTAAGTAAATATAAAGAGTTTACAATTCCTAATAAAGCCCTTAGTCTTTCAACTCCTAAGTGTGTAATAACTTTTGTGAAACATGATAACCTACTTTAAAAAGTTAACAGGATTTGATTACGTATTGGAACTTTTTATAGTTTTGGATACGTTTCTCGTTTTGGCGTAAACTTATAAGTCCTTCTTCACACAGCATCAATTATGCTGCTGTAATAATATCTATCAACGTCACTGGAAGGCAGTTTCCTAGTTGAAGTAACCTTACTAGCAGATACATTAGTTAACCTTAATGACCTGAGAGATGTACACGCTGAAGTTAACTGGTTTGCCAACATTAGTTCCTATAAATAAAGATACATAATTTTATTCACAACGTTCAAGGCCAAAAACCAAAATTACTCGGAAAGTTATCGGCACCGTCATAATTAGCATTTGTTATCCTACTACTGTCTGAAATAATTTTGGCTCTCTAGAAGTTATTTTCCATATGAATCTTGTTATTCCTAAAAACAGTTCTTTCTTCACTTATCTAAGCAGTTCGTAGTTGTGCATAACTCTCGTGCCTGTTGGCCGTTGTGCTTACCGAAAATCACTGAAAGCAGTACGAATTGACAAAAAACATTCGTTATTAAGCGCCAACGGTGTTTTGGTATTCCTCGTAATACTGCTAATTTTTACACACACAAAATTAGTCCCGAGTATATTCGACTGAAAATTTCTGATAATGACAGGTTTTTAAACATAAATCATTTATTGATCTTATTTATTTGGCCTTATACTTAGTGTAAAAAATTATAAAGTCTTTTCGGCGACTACTTTAATGATTTCAAGACGACGAGTAATTATCTAGTTTTTGGACAGTTAGGGATCCCAAAATCACAGCCCCATTCTAACTGTCAAGTGGAAGCTTGACAGAAACGTTATCTCTCGTATACTATATGCTCTACGTACATAATTTGCAATGTCCATCCGTAGGCTAACATTATTTTCGTTGATACTATTATTTCGCATAATCTAATATACAGTTCACTTTTCATAAGATTTTCAATTATTTTGTATTACTTTCCATCTTATACGCGAGTTTACACTATATAAGTGCTGACTGTGATAACGCTGAACAATAATTATGACAATCATTAAACATTTCTGCACAACATTACACTCTTCACAAAATGTGTTTGTATGGCCCATGATCTTTGCAATTTTAAAGTTATTTACAGTGTACAATCACAAAGGTAGTTACATGTGTTAAAAGTGAATGAAGTACACGCTGTGCTTACTAGTCCAGTCAAATTAGCTCGAAAATAAGCATTAGCTAAAAAGAAAATAGTAGACGGCTGAAAATTTGAGGACATCATCCTTACATGTCCAACTACAATTAAAAAATAACTTCACCCCTGTCATACACATCAAACGTAAAAAAAAAAAAATGGCGAATATAAAAAATAACGTTTTTTGACTTAAAAAAAATCAAGTATAATGTAAATTTAATCGACAAATTTGATTTTAACTTCTTGAATGATTATTATAAAGTAATGAAAAGTTAATAGAACCGTAAAATAAAATGTAAAATTATAGAGGGCGCAACCGTCCAGGCTAGAAAATACGAACATTAAAAGGGAAATTGAAGGGTAGCTTTGGGAATTTTTTTGAAAAACTATTAAAGCATTGGACTTGACACCTTTTGCATCTTATTAATTATCAGTTAAAGTCTACAAAAAATTTTTTATTTAATCATAGCTAGAATTCTTCCTCTGAAAGTTCGTTGTCATCAGATTCAATATCTAGGTTTGTATTTTTATTCTCATCTTCATCGTTTATTTCCTCTGGCAATGATGGACTCACAATATTGTCTTCTGCTTCGTTTTCAATTACACAATTATTTTCGAAATTTTTGCATTTTTCATTTGTGCAACTACCACAAACGTGCGTACATAAATGCCCAGTAGTTTTGCAGGAACACTGTTTTGATGTGCAATCTCTTTTACAGTTACAAAATATCTTTTGAATTAAGTTCTTTTGGGGCTACTGGTTTGGACATTCAAATTGGGGTAAGAATTTGTCCCCTTTTCTATCCCCAATCTTCTGCAGGTAAATCATTAGACTTTTTTACTTGTAGATACACTCAATAAAAATGATATTTTACGGTACCTGAAGTTGGAGGCAAAGATTCCAGTTTTACGTATTTCGCAAGAGTTTCCTTTTTCTTTGTACCTTGTTTAAACACAGATTTTTTGAAGCAGATGTACCAGCAGTCATCTAATGTTACTCTCTTTGGTTTATTGTATTGGAAAGAAACGACGTTTACTCCACTCTCGAAGATACATTCTTTCGATTGATTTTTTTATAGAAGTTTCCAAACTATTTTTTAAAAGTCTCATCATGACATTTTTTCTCAAATTTCTTAAAAATGCTTATCTTGCATTTCCCCCCCAAGAAAAACAGGATGTATGAAAAAAAAACCGGTTGCTGCATGAAGAAATAATATATATTTCTTGCAAAAGGGTAATTCATTGAGACTGTTCTGTGAATAAATAGTAGGCGGAGTTCCGTTTTTTCTTTATTTCAACATATACATTTCCCGTTCTTCCGGGATTAATGCTGATAGAAGAACCAAAATATCTTAGTCGTCAGCAACCATAACAGGTATTTTATTGATAATTTGTAAAGCTGTCTTTACAATTAATAAGTCAGCGTCATTTTCTGCTTGTATGACTCTAATGTTAGCATTTCTTAAATATTCTATTAAATATTTAATGAAACGAATTTTATTCTGCTTGTTTGAGAGCACAGTATCCTGTTGTACCGTATTACACATTTCCACATGAAAAATAATGTCAGGGCATAAGTTTTTATTGGAGCGACATGTTTGTTCAGCGCCTTTTATGTTATTCAAATAATTTTCGTAGCCATCAAAAACCACAATGACATTATTAGATTTGAAGTGTTTTTTAATATAAGCTACGTAGGAGTTGAATATGTCATTAAACTGATCGTTTTTATTCCAAGGCACGCGATGAAGAAGCAACGAGGACGAAAGTACATTTGCCGCGATCAAACTCGATTTTTTCATTTTGGCACAAACCATATATTTTAGATTTATCAGTCTTACGTAGCGTACCTTGATCAAATAATGTAATTGGGTAAGGCGCAAGCTCGTAATGCATGTAACTTTTAAATTCTTCCGCAGTTCCCTCGCTAACACATATGCGTTGGAACAGAAGTGTTGGATCAATAGGTATAATCTTGTCATCTATTTTTAATGAACTATTAACGCTAATTAATGTCAAGACTTTATCTCTGCTTTTGAATGATAAATCCTTGAATTTTTGCCCTTCCATTTTGCATAACCCTATTTTACCAACCTCAAAAGCGTCACAATTTATATTTTCATTGCCAATTATACCAGTAGATATCGCCATTATTTCTTTTCGATGAGGAAAGGGTTCGTAAAAATTAAACCACTCAGTATTTTTTATATGTTCTTTATCACGTCTTACGGCCTTCTCTCACATCTACATGCAGATCAGATGACGAAAATTTTATACCACAAAAACGCTTAATCTCATTAAAAATATCGTACGTAAATGGTAAGCTTAAAATCCATCGATATGACGTGCTTTCTGATACGTCCCTACCAACTGTTCCTCCGACCACTTTCATATTTCGCATGAGATCTTGCTCAATGGTCATATCAGTAAAATTTCCGCACCAAAATTTGTCGGTTCGCCTTATAGTAGCGTATCCGTTTTCAAGGAAATTTCGTAATTCCGTTATTTCCTGAGATTCGCATTCAGTTAATAAGTCCCCTTCTCGTATAGAACTTCTTCGCTCTTCGGCATTATTAATGAAGTCGGTCATTTGTTGAATGTATATGTAAGCAGACTTTGTATAGTTAAAATGCCCTGCAGCAAAAAAATATGGCATCATTTGTTTTAAATATACAAATTTCACTCTTTATGCACGATTGTTATTAAAAACGCAAAATTAAAGAAATTTTAAATATATTCTTAATAATAAATTGACACAAATAGGAAAATCAAGAAACAATCACAGCCTGTATTGTTTTGTTGTGCACTGAACTAGATCACATGCTTAGCCGAGTTGCGCGCGCATACTCCCCCGAGTTGCGAGCCGACGGCAGATGTACGAGTGCGGTACGTGCCAACGACAGATGTACAGTTTTCAAAAGGTATTTTAAAAGGAAGCCGGCTTCTCAGGTGTACATCCATACAGAAGATTGATAACGTGAGTATTGAATACTATATTCCCAAAGTATTAAATCTTAAAATTTAAAACATAAAGCGTAAGAAGTAATAATGTGAAAAAAGCACTTCTTTTGCAGTTACTTGTTCTATAATTTTATTTTTGACAATTACCAACAATTTAAAATAATAATTGCACATTTCAAAAGTAGACTCTTTAAGCTTTAAAATGAATGTTTCATATTTTAATTGGGATGAACTCTCATTGTTGTATATTGGTTTAAAATTCTAATTTTACGCAAATTTTAAGAAAATCGAAGTTTCGCGATTTTCATAGTCTTGTTTTTAAAAACAGTAAGTAATATCAACTTTTTATGTTTTGCATTCTCATGTATATAGTATCAGTAATTAAAAACCACATTATCTTGTGAATAAAACTATTACATTTTTAAATATTATTATTTTTAGGATAAAACGACACTTCGGAGCTATCGTGTATATATATATATATAACATTTAATATTTATAACTAAATTTACCTCAAGATGTTATCTTGAGGTAAATTTAGTTATAAATATTAAATGTATTATATACATCAAGAAACGGACTGTAGCAGAAAGTGATTGAATATATATATATATATATATATATATATTGTACTGCTGTTAAAATGCACACAGTACATAATAGGGAGGTAATAAATTTTAAAAGAGAAAGGATGCAGATTTTATATTGAATGTAACATATGTTTTAAAATGTAAACAAAAAACATTGGGACTATCGACTCACCCAGTCAACATAGAGGTCGATTCCTATATGATATAAAACAATATTCAGTTATATGTTATGAAAAGACTATATGAAATTGGAATGAATGTTATAAGAAGAGTAAAGAGTAATAAAATTATAATTTAATAAATAACAAATAGAATTACGAATATTAGAGGTAAAATAAAGATGTTTAATAAGAAATAGAAAAATGATATATGTTTGAATAGGTATATGATAAACAGATGTAAAGAAATTAGGGAATTATCAAAGGGGCAATTTTGTAAATTGTTAAAAAATTGTATTGTATAGTGATGAAGGAAATGTTTATTAGTCTATTTTTATTTTCAATAAGAGTAACGTCAGGAGTCTTAAATTATATTCAATAAGAGTAACGTTATAACTCTAATGTTATTTTAAATAAGAGTAACATGAAGAGTCTAATTTAATATCTAATGGTAACAGCATGAAGAGTCTAAAATTATATCTATAAAGAGTAGCTTGAAGAGTCTAAATTCATAAAATAATATTTGTACATCATCAAGTTAATGTAACATGGAAAAGAAAATACAGTAAAAGAATTTAATTTGTGATACCAGAGTTTTGATTATAATATTTAATAAATAAATAATATTACGAGAAATATAACAATATCCTTAATAGAACGACGATAGAAGAGGGAAATCCTGGACTGAAGAAGAGTTTAAGTGGCCATAAAGGATAATTAAGTGTTCGTGAAAGCAAAGATTTTCTTTAAACCAGCACCAAATAACACAATTTTGTTAAATTTAATTAGCATAAAAAATTTTTTTCCTTGTAATTAAATTAAGTTAAAGATTGTAAAATGGCTAACAAACCAGAGCAACGATATGAATTAAGGAGTAATAGTGCTGAAGAGGAAGAAACTGAAATGGAAGTAATAGTAGAGAATTGGCCCAAGGGGACCAACCAAACCAACCAATGGACGCAAATTTCCAGGAGATGATGAGAATTATTATGGAAGGGAATAGAAAAAACAGCGAAAAAGTATTGAAACAAATAACTGAAAAAATGGATAGTAACAGTGAAACATTAAAGAAACAAATGAAAGAGAATAATAAACAAATGAAATTAGATAATGAAACCTTATTAAAACAAAATAATGAGGAATTAAAGAAACAAATGAAAATAGATAATGAAAATTTATTAAAACAAAAGAATGAGGAATTAAAGGAGACCATTCAACAACAAATAAATGGGGTGAATGATAAATTAGACCAGCAAAAGGCTGAAATCAAGTTAATATTACAAAGTTATGAGGAAAAGAATGTTAGGCAATCCGGAAAGGTGAAATTGAATATAGAAACAATGACAGAAATAAGGAATGATGAAAACCAGTCAATAGAAACAAAGATAGAAGTCATACCAAACGATCAAATCAGGGAACCAGTAAATCAGAAAATAAAAGGTAATAAAGAAATAAAAAATAATGAAGATAAAAGTGTATCATTATATAAGGATAAACATAGCAGAAACAAAGAGAATAATAAGTATGTGGAAAAGAAGACGAAGAAGATAGGTAAAAGACGTCCCAAGAAACAGAAAAATACACAGGAAGAATTAGGTATGATTAGGAGTGGCTGGTTAATGTACGTAATCTCCCAATCGCTAATTACAGGGAAAGAACAGAAGTAACAAATTATAGGAAAGTCTTAAGGAAATTTATATTGAAAATGAATACAGCAGAAAAAGAAAGGGATAATAAAATATCAGCTATATCATCAATAGTTGAAATACCAGTGACATATTTGGTTAAAGAACTAGAGAATAAAGTGTTAAAAGTAGGCGAAGATACCATTGAAAATTTGGATAATTAAGTGTTCCGAGGAGACATCTGTGTTGCAGTCGTCCTGGAGAGCGGCATTCAGCGGTGAGATCAATAAGAAATTTGTGTGAAGGAACAGATTGCCAAGCCTAATATTGCTTTTGAAAAAAGGTAAACAACAACCAGAAGTGAACCCGTGGCAGCTGGAAGAATTCAGAGTCGGTCAAGTTACATTAGTCTGGTATTCATTTATTTTTTACATGGTTAATTCTCAAAACACTACATATTAACTGAATTTGGTTTGGTTTAAAGAAAAGAAAATATTAGATACAATCGTAAATACGATCAAACAGCTTAATAATCATTAACCCTGAGAGAAAGAGTTTCTTTACATGTATTGGTAAAAAAAAAAACATAATAACAGTAGGTACATTTATTAATTATATTATACTATTAAACAATTACAAGACTCATAAAAAAAATAACAGTACATAAAATGGCTGATCCAACGTGGAGCAGATCTTAATTACAATACCTGTAATTAATTACAGTACAATATATATATACAGTACCTAATATTATAATGAAAAAATAAGTTTTTAAAATAAAGAACTACATAGGCGTATAGCTGCATCTTACCTTTAAACGAGAGCGTTTTTTTTTTTAATTCGAACATTATTTTTAAAACTACAAGCGAATAACTGGTTGTGCGTCGTCTAAAACTTGTGCCAACTAGCCCTACCCGCGCTGTCCGAGCAACAAATTAGGTCTACTCGTATGCTTCAATATTTTTTTACGTAAAAACTATTAGTTCTGGAAAAAGGTTTTAAGATATTTTTTGTGAGAAATTTTCTTTACTTTACGGTGGTATTTTTTATTTTCACAATAAACGATTTATTTAAAAGTTATTATCGAAAAACTGAATTTTCGAATTTTAAGGGTTGTTTAGGGGTGTTTTGACATAGTGCTGAGGGGTGAACAATATTTAAAAATAATGCGCTAGATGAAAATACTTTATTAAAAAAGGTCGCGTCCTTCTACTATTTATTTCTATCTCCAACTCTAATTTGACTGGACTATACCGTATTAAGAAGTAAATTAATTTTACCGTCAGTTTTATCAATTGGTAACCAAATAACAAAATTATTAATAAGAAAAACTAATGTACCTCACTATCATTCTTTGGAGAATGGTAAACAAATATTTCAGATCCACAAACAGTTTATACTTTGCTAAAGGCGGTGCATTATTTGATCATAATCTGCGCTGCGCTTGCTATTCACAAGCATAAAATTGAAAGTACAGCAAAATATCGCTGTATAATTCCAACATCACTTATTTCGGAATTCTACCTATTTCGGACTAAAATTTCAGTCCATTAATTGCGACTACTGCCCGAATTAGTGAAACGTTTGATATTAACTATTCGTGAAAAGTGTTCTGTCGGTTTATAATTTCACTCTAATTAGCAACAAAAAATACAAATGAAAATTAACGTTAGATTTAGGCCGAGCGGTTGCACGGTTCACGAGAATTATTTACTTCAGTAGCGTATCTTGATCACATACAGTAAGGCATTTATTTTTAAGTAAAGATTCAAATTTAATTAATTTTTTAATTAAGCCACTATTCTTTATTGTTTTCCGTAGCGACGACTTTATTATTGTAGACATAAGTGATATTTATTTACACTTAAGTGAGTTTAAGTGTTCAATTATTGTTTTAATTACTTGGTATTGTTTAAATCATGAGTTCGAATAAAAAGATTTAGAGGTTTCAGTTCTGTGTATTACCAATGGGACACACTTTATGTTTCGGTACATTTTTTATTATAATGTTTTATTGTTTATCATTAGAATAAGATATAATTTGAATGTCAATATTAAGAAATGAATTAAGATAAAATATAACAAAAAAAAGGAAAGGAAATTCTGTATTCTACTTTGTAGGAAAGGAGCTGCTTTATGATATGCTGCACAGTTGTAACCATGCCCGCATTGCTTTATCACTTGGACAAAATTCGTAAAGTTTCACTAATTTGGAATGGTCGTCTCTCAAAAATAGTCCTGATGTTTACAATTCACCAACGTTTGGTTGAACAACAAATGGTAGTCGACTATGAAAAAAGTTAAGAGAAAATAGATAGGAACTGATTTGTCGTAAGTATTTAAGACATCCATTTATGTGACAACCTGCCTTGCTTTAAATTCGACATAAATCCGGCTATAGATTACATTAAAATGACCTAGGCCTCTGCTACAGACATTTTGTAGTATTTGGGGAACTATCAGATTTACGTTTTAGAATTTTTACAATTTTACATTTAATCTAATCGATTGTCGTTTTAGATTGGTAATACGCAATAATCGCAACTCATTTGGAAGACTTGGATTTACCGGATAAGACACACCCACAACCTTGTCTCTCTACCAGTAGGCACATACCATGTATATTTCCACAGATGATAACGTTTCTAGTTTTGCATTTTTCTAGGAACAAATTACTTGACGGATGTGAACGAGACAGGGGTAATTTAGAAAATGACTTGCTAGAATTTTGTTATGCCAAAACAATTCGTCTCCAAAATTTGCTTTAATTATAATTGTCCTAAAGTCCTATTAACATTCATACACACATGTTGACCTTGAGTTACTGGATAATGACGGTTAGATGTTGTCTTCAGTAGCAGGCGATATTACAGACGGGTTCCACTCTGTCCAAGTTAATTGCTTCCTTCATGTACAGGCACAGTATTGATGAAAAAAGACTTGGATCTACCTCGAAAGTTAATCCGCACGTGTCGAGGAAAATTGATGCACGTGCACACGTCTTTATACCCGTTTATGTTGTGGAAACAATAATCGGTCCCCTAATTACCTACTGGCAATGTGTTTATAAGGCAACCGTATAAATCACTCAAAGAATTATGTAAAATTACTCAAATAAATTCTTCAGAGCAAATCTTTTCAGGTGAGATCTCCCCTGTACTTAGCCATACCGATATTCAGTCTTGGAAACAACCCTTCATATTGTGATCTCTTTACGTCATTGCTACCAAATTTGGCAATTTTCATGACCGGATGCTTTTTTCTTACCTGATACGTACAATTCTTAATTATCTAAAAGATATCAACTATTGTAGTTTGATGACTGCGTATGAGTGAGAGTGTTTTTCTATTTCTCTGCGTGTTGTTTGTTCCCAGCGTTATCCTATGAAAGCTTCTTTGTGCATTTTGTACTTTTTATGTCAGAACCATGTTATTTTATTCATGTAGATATATATATATTTATATAGTTGAGTTACAATTAAATCACACATACAGACAATACACAGGTAATAAAATATTGTTTAAGTGTATGGCATCCGAGTAACGGCGATTTGAGTTTCTAAACTAATTAAAATCCTGTTTACTCTCATTATAGCAGTTGTTTATTTTGTTATAGTTATATTTGTAATTGTAATTTTTAGAGTAACACAAAAACGTAAAGTAACATTATTTATAACGCATAACAGTATTTTATGATCATTTTGAAGTTAATTTCTCGATTACAAAATTTTAAAGTTGGTTAGTTTAGGCGAGCGGTTTCTCCATAAGAACAACGAATAATGTATCACGCCCATAGTCTCATGTGACTCGTCATAATAAAAGTAATACAACAATTATAATCTCTAATAAAGATTTAAATGATAAAACTGAAGAATTTATAACTTCCAATGCTGCCTTCAGTAGGCTACGCACTCTTTCCTGTCTTACCGTCCGTTGTATCTTCATTTCTGATCCATGGAAGGCTCTTTCTATCTTTGTAGCAATACGTTACGCGGTAATGCGAGGACGATCATGACTTTGTATAATCCAATTTACGCGTCTATGTTGGTTTTTCCCTTGACCTTATTTAGATTGGGTTTATAGATTTTTTGAAACCTGTTTACTTTAATCCTTTATGATGTAAGACACAATCTGTGTAGTTAAAGTTTGGTTTCTGTATTGAGACCGTGATGTTCGACTATAAACTCATCGAATTGATTTTTAGATGCCTAACATTATTTTTTTTATTGAAAACCATATTATTGACACAGTAAATACAATTTTGAAATACATTTTGTAACTCGTTTTGGCTGTCTTAAATAAATTATCTAGAAACAAACTTACACTGGATTTATTTCACAATGATAGACAGAGGCTATCGCAAAATTCTGTTGTTCTTTTTTCTGTTAAATTCAGTCAGGTTTACATTACAAGCTAAACAGATGACGAAAAAGGATACTTTTTTAGCTGCTTGTTACGTAAGCATTGATCAATACTACAAAGGGAATCGCACCGGTTAGATTTCAACCGAACTTTGAACGTTCTAACCATTTCTTCTTGGGAGTCAGTAGCTTTTCCTTCCTTGACAGGAGCTTCACGTCAAACAAAAACTCCCGGCCTTTTCGGCATTGATGAATCGACGTCGTGTCGATATTACCCATTTCTTTTAGCCAGTAGATAGTATGGACTGCTTTGCTGTAAAATGGGCCTGTTTTTGGTTACATGGTCTTACGTCATAGAGCTGTGGCATTCTGCAAGTATCTCAAATTTGGCGTTTCCGAAATAAAGTGTTCCGTGCCTTAATCAACTCTTCGTGCTATGTTCCAAACAAAATTCTGCATAACGATTTAGGCTATTATGTGTACCAACATACGCGTGACTTATGTGAGACAAGAGAGTCTCAGTTCAAAAGGCTCAAATATAGAGTGAGCATCAGTGCCTAGCCAGCCTAGCGGTTAGCTTAATGGAGGGTTCAGATGAAACTCGAAGACTCAAAAGCTTCAAGCTTTCAATCATACGAACAGTTTCTGATTACTGTTCAGTGTTAGTGTGCTTGCTTGTGTTTGTACGTGTCGTTTTCAGAACTTAATATAAAAACTGGTTTACTGAAATCAAACAGTGTATAGTTAGCATAAATGGGGTTTATTTATTATGCTAATCGTGATATAAATGATTTACATTTAGTAAATGGGACTAGTGGTATTTTATGTGAGTTTATCACTTTCTCATATGTATCTCGCCCTAAAGCTGGATGCCATTTACATTTAATGCCAAGCGTTGTGCAGCCATTTACATTTAGTGGTGTAAATATAATTTACATCTGTGGTAATTAATTGTGTAAACCATTTACATCTAGTGAATATTAATCTGTGCTAATTATCTGCGCGGATTAATTACTCAACAATTATGAATCATATTAATTAAAGATTTATGTAATACGTTAAAATTGATATATCTAAAATTATTTCTATTCGTCAGATTTGACTCAACACAGTGTCTGATTAAATACGATTTTATGAGTCTATTAATCAGACGTTTCAATGGTCGAGTTTATTGTATCCATTGATGTTTAGCATAAGTTATGAGATTTTTAGTGTAATACTTAGAATGAAAATACATCAATAACAAAGGTGAAATTTCAATAATGAACGCATGAATACTGTAAATTAACTACTTATTTATTACACATCTTACTGAAGTAAGTAACTATATCCTGCAAATTACATACATATTAAAGCACATGATATAAATACAATTATTCAATTTATACGATGTTTCCTGAAACATAAACACATGGTACATTCAAATGCAGTAAATAATGCACATATATAAAACATACACGAATAATAAACAATCAACAATTATACTTATTCCTACCTAAAATGCGTTCATTATTTCTCAGATAACGAATTACGTTAGTGTTATTTTATAGATTTTATGATTCATATGACTCATATGTAATTATTCTCTTGGGGTTAGTTCTTTGAAAAGAGGCAACAGAACAGTAGTGTAGTATATACTACTAAGATTAAGTAGACATAAAGCTTATCTTTGAGAGTGTTTATCCAATTCCGTCGTCGTGAGAAGACACTTTCTAGATGATTCGTCGAAGATCATAATCACTGTTACGCAGAGCACTGATAATTTCACTTCACTCCACTAAATCTCCACTCCCGTCATGTGTATGGTATTGTGGTAACCCGCTGATGTCGAGTGTCCGGAGTTCAAATAGTGAGGTGTTAATGTTGTCATTAACTTGAATTGTTCTGAAAGTTTGCCATATTTGTGTACATGGTTAACTGTGCCGTCTATTTTGGGTGTATCGCGTACTGCGTGCTTAATTGTTTGGTATAGTTTATTCAACTAATTGTTCAACATGGTGATACGTTATGATGTGAGAATGTTTGAGGTGACACTCACTGTTCTACTTTAAATGTTAATTAGTATATTATTATGTGCGCGTCAGTTGAGATTTCAAGTCCCGTACGCACTCATAGTTTATATTTCCGCACAGAATTGTGTATAAGTGTGACTATACCGATGTCTTTGTTCACTTATGAATTTACAAATTAGTGAATCCGGTCGGTCGACATAATCAATCGTCTGTCTATCGTACGCACTAACTTCTGACTATTAATTGCGACTACCAACTGCTACTATTAACTACATACTCTTGACTACCGACTGACTGTTAACTGCGACTAATTGTTCGATTGAACGACTTGACTACTCGATTGAATACTTGACTATCCGATTGAAAATTACTGACTCTCGATTAACTACTTGACTCTCCGATTGAAAATTACTGACTCTCGATTAACTACTTGACTGCCTGATTGAAAATTACTGACTCTCGATTAACTACTTGACTGCCTGCTCCGCGTCTTCGCCAAACAGTTTTATTGGAACATCTTACCCATAAGTCTAAGTTTTGATCTCTACGCCTTCTAGGGCTCTTGATTGGTCGTACAAACTCCTACCCTTCTGTAGATCTCATCCTCTGTTTCACGATTCGTCGGCCGAACCCTTCCTACTCTCTCCACGAGCTCTCTTAGAAGATGCTTGATGCTGGTTGGTCGTCGTCATCCCCGGAGTGTTTCATGTGACGTGCGTAGCACAGATTCTAAGAAATTAGGACAATTTCATGGCCTTCTGTTATCCTTTGTTTAGACTTTCCCTAAGGTTCTGACTGAGCTTTTGTTAACAGACTCCAGGTCTTGGTTAATTGTCTAAGTTCCACGACGTTCGTTCCGCCGATTATCAACCCTTCGTTGTCTTCATTTCGGTGAAATTCTACTTTTCAGTCGTAAATTTCAGTAAACTGTCAAGAATGTGTTTTCACGCTGTGCAGGGTACACTGGCAGTATTCACTGAGTTACGTCTATTGTCTATCTCTCCGTTAAAATTGCTCTGTACTTCCTTTGTAACATAGTAAAGCCTTTCATAATTGAGCAGTTACACTTTGCTTCCACAGCAGGCGTTCCATCTCGATTCCGTGTAACTCGGCAGCTGGACGAAGTCTTTGTTTCAGATTGTTGGGTGCTGTAAATTTTGACAAACGGCTAGCTGTCAGTGACGCCTTGAAATACTCATTGTGTGCAGTGCTCAGACATTTTTTCTTTGTCTTCGCTCTGTCGTCGGGTTTGACGTGCCCTCGATTCGTCATTATTTACGACCTGGGCTTGTGTCCGTCGACTTGAGTGTGGGAACGTGTCACTTGATCGAGGAATTAAAATTTTTTTAAAATTTCGATCATTACATTGTCCCCAAATTGGATTGGATGTTGGACTTCGGGAGACATCTGATCCAATTTCTGCGCTCTGTCCCAGTCGTGGATGTCTGCTTCGGAATGGACATGGTTGACTGACATCTATCTCTCATAGGAAGCAATTAATTGTTATTCCCCATCTTAATGTTTTATATGGTCATATGAATTTATTGCCGCACATCTGAGTGAATGAACGCATTTTTACACTTTGTCTGTCCATATGCGGACTGTACAATACGATTTCGAGTAAATAATTGAATTTAAGACATGGACGTTTGTCCATTTGACAGTTTGTCTCGTTATTCTTTATACACAATGTATTAGATAAGCTGTAGATTAGCTACCCATTATATTAATCGATCTTATGTCGATGACCTATATAGCAATAAAATACTTTTAAACTTGTCATTACTGTCTCTAGAATACAGTTGATACTAACAAATATATACATATGGTCAATTCGTAACATGTTATAAATGATTACATTGGTAAAAGAAACATACATATTAATTAAATAGTTAAGGAATCAGCATACTTCGTGATGCATACTCTTAAAGTTATAAAACAATCGTCCATTTTGAATTATTATTTACATACACAAATTATTCGAGTCTCTACATTTTAACAAGTTATTATTCATAATTATTAACGTCTTTGGTGTCCTGTGTCATAGTATTACACTGTCCTTCTGACACATGGTACATTTCACAAATCACTTTCTGTATATGTTGATATTTACACGTCTAATTAACATAACGAATGACAATTATGTGCTGATCACAAACACAGTTAGCATTGAAATACAGACTTAACACAACAAGTAAAATGCATATCATTATTTGGTTAGCTGGACTGGCCGCGCGAGCAAATTACCTAAACTATGTCTTCTGCTGGTCGCCGGGAGTCGTCGCTACCACTCGTGTTATCTATACTTCCGTTCGCTGGCTCATGATACCTTTTAATGCACTTTGATTTGCCGTATGTTCTACAAGCTCATACGTGGCTTTGTTTTAATTTCTTTCATTAATCTTCTACTCTTCATTCATCAATATTCATCTTTAATTACTTTATTTGGTTTATGTATTCCCATACAACCAATGTATTTAATGTATTTTATTCAGTACTATCTAATTTCATCATTACATTTTCAAACATTCTTAAAATCGTCTTCTTAATACGTTTTCATTTATTCATTCTTAATTTACATTTGTGATGACATACTTTTATGTCCCGTCACTATCGTGCTGTTACTAACGCACGCGTTTTTGTTTGTAAACATTAAGGTGTTTGACCTTGGGTTTTGTGTAACATATTTTTTTCAATGGCTGGTTGGCCGTCCCCGTTATTCCGCTACAATGTGCTGCACTTGCGCGCCTAAGATTTATGACCATTCTCCGTCTCGTTCTATGTGAGTGAGTGAGAGGTGTGTCCCACTTTCCTTTTTGTCGGTCTGCCTCAGGCCAGCACGCTTTAAACTGCCTCCCTTGGCTTAGACAACCCTTCGCAACCGTATTTCCATTGCTCACATATACAGTGAGTAGTTTTTGCCGCTTTTTCCAGTAGCTTTCACTAAGTAAACACGCGCCGTTCTGCTTTTGCCGCCGTTTCCAAGTCTGTATACAATTCCGTTGTTCGACAGTCAGTTTACTACTCGTGTGTTTACATAATAAAATTTTGTTTCTTAGGTTCCTAAGAGATCTTACCCCGAGTGCTTGGACTCTTCCTCCAGTACTATCACGATCCTTTACAACATTTTTAAGTCGTCTAGTAGAGATTCTTCTTCTCCTCTTCCTCATGACGTTTCTTGTCCATGATGAACATGCATACGGATCTTGTAGGTCCTTCCGTTTCATGTCATCCATGGCTTGTGTAAATTTGCTTTTAGCCTTATAACATGCGGTATTTGTTTCAACTTTAAACTTTCCCTTCATGCTTCTTATTGATGCAGCTCGACTACTTCGCCGGTCTATGCTTATTTCACAAGCTGGATACTTCATCATAGAATTCACTGATGCCGTATCTATTCTCGCGTTTCTTAATTTGTACCTTTTATGCGTTCTACCTGGTGGTAGTAAAATTTTACTATCTTTATCCACGTCTGGATACTCCTCTTCCCACTTCCTCATATACAAAGGAACAAAGTCGTTTTTCTTCTTAATCCATTTGTTTCTTGAACTTACGTTAGCTCGAATAGTTGATAATTTCTTAGTAGCTGATACATCCGTAAAATCAACAGTGTTATCAGTGTCTTGTACTTTCCGTACGTCTTCGTAATTCTCATTCATCACTTCTTCTTGCTTCTTCTGGACTTCGTTTCCATCCACGTTCCAGGTATCCTTGTATTCACGTATTTCTGTGCGAAACAGCGTGAACTGCTCGTTCATATTTTGCGTAATTTCTTTTGCATAGCTATCTAAATTTTTGTTGAATTTGTCACACCCTTCATCGATTACTTCCTTAATTTCTTCTTTATGTTGATCGAATTTCTGATCGAATTTCTGATTCATCATCTTGAAGCTTTCATTATTCGTGCGCATGAAGTCCATCAACAATGAACGTAGCGATGCCTCTTCATGTGATTGCTGGGACTCTTGTGGTTGCTGTGACTCCTGTCCCCGCGCTCTGACCTCTGACGTCTCCTCCGTCATATTTGGTTCGACGACTGATGAGTTTTCTTCGTTGGTGTCGGGTGCGCCTAACTGGTTGTTAACGTCAAAGTCCATGCTATCAGAACTACCGCTAGCCATTTTCGCCTTGCTTCGCGTTATCATTTACCAGTCAAGCTAACCTTACACTTATTTAATAATGTCTTACGTACTATATTATTGTAATTAGTCTAAATACTACTGTCTGCTCTCTTTTGCCATGCGATGGGCGCCATTTATAGTTAGCATAAATGGGGTTTATTTATTATGCTAATCGTGATATAAATGATTTACATTTAGTAAATGGGACTAGTGGTATTTTATGTGAGTTTATCACTTTCTCATATGTATCTCGCCCTAAAGCTGGATGCCATTTACATTTAATGCCAAGCGTTGTGCAGCCATTTACATTTAGTGGTGTAAATATAATTTACATCTGTGGTAATTAATTGTGTAAACCATTTACATCTAGTGAATATTAATCTGTGCTAATTATCTGCGCGGATTAATTACTCAACAATTATGAATCATATTAATTAAAGATTTATGTAATACGTTAAAATTGATATATCTAAAATTATTTCTATTCGTCAGATTTGACTCAACACAGTGTCTGATTAAATACGATTTTATGAGTCTATTAATCAGACGTTTCAATGGTCGAGTTTATTGTATCCATTGATGTTTAGCATAAGTTATGAGATTTTTAGTGTAATACTTAGAATGAAAATACATCAATAACAAAGGTGAAATTTCAATAATGAACGCATGAATACTGTAAATTAACTACTTATTTATTACACATCTTACTGAAGTAAGTAACTATATCCTGCAAATTACATACATATTAAAGCACATGATATAAATACAATTATTCAATTTATACGATGTTTCCTGAAACATAAACACATGGTACATTCAAATGCAGTAAATAATGCACATATATAAAACATACACGAATAATAAACAATCAACAATTATACTTATTCCTACCTAAAATGCGTTCATTATTTCTCAGATAACGAATTACGTTAGTGTTATTTTATAGATTTTATGATTCATATGACTCATATGTAATTATTCTCTTGGGGTTAGTTCTTTGAAAAGAGGCAACAGAACAGTAGTGTAGTATATACTACTAAGATTAAGTAGACATAAAGCTTATCTTTGAGAGTGTTTATCCAATTCCGTCGTCGTGAGAAGACACTTTCTAGATGATTCGTCGAAGATCATAATCACTGTTACGCAGAGCACTGATAATTTCACTTCACTCCACTAAATCTCCACTCCCGTCATGTGTATGGTATTGTGGTAACCCGCTGATGTCGAGTGTCCGGAGTTCAAATAGTGAGGTGTTAATGTTGTCATTAACTTGAATTGTTCTGAAAGTTTGCCATATTTGTGTACATGGTTAACTGTGCCGTCTATTTTGGGTGTATCGCGTACTGCGTGCTTAATTGTTTGGTATAGTTTATTCAACTAATTGTTCAACATGGTGATACGTTATGATGTGAGAATGTTTGAGGTGACACTCACTGTTCTACTTTAAATGTTAATTAGTATATTATTATGTGCGCGTCAGTTGAGATTTCAAGTCCCGTACGCACTCATAGTTTATATTTCCGCACAGAATTGTGTATAAGTGTGACTATACCGATGTCTTTGTTCACTTATGAATTTACAAATTAGTGAATCCGGTCGGTCGACATAATCAATCGTCTGTCTATCGTACGCACTAACTTCTGACTATTAATTGCGACTACCAACTGCTACTATTAACTACATACTCTTGACTACCGACTGACTGTTAACTGCGACTAATTGTTCGATTGAACGACTTGACTACTCGATTGAATACTTGACTATCCGATTGAAAATTACTGACTCTCGATTAACTACTTGACTCTCCGATTGAAAATTACTGACTCTCGATTAACTACTTGACTGCCTGATTGAAAATTACTGACTCTCGATTAACTACTTGACTGCCTGCTCCGCGTCTTCGCCAAACAGTTTTATTGGAACATCTTACCCATAAGTCTAAGTTTTGATCTCTACGCCTTCTAGGGCTCTTGATTGGTCGTACAAACTCCTACCCTTCTGTAGATCTCATCCTCTGTTTCACGATTCGTCGGCCGAACCCTTCCTACTCTCTCCACGAGCTCTCTTAGAAGATGCTTGATGCTGGTTGGTCGTCGTCATCCCCGGAGTGTTTCATGTGACGTGCGTAGCACAGATTCTAAGAAATTAGGACAATTTCATGGCCTTCTGTTATCCTTTGTTTAGACTTTCCCTAAGGTTCTGACTGAGCTTTTGTTAACAGACTCCAGGTCTTGGTTAATTGTCTAAGTTCCACGACGTTCGTTCCGCCGATTATCAACCCTTCGTTGTCTTCATTTCGGTGAAATTCTACTTTTCAGTCGTAAATTTCAGTAAACTGTCAAGAATGTGTTTTCACGCTGTGCAGGGTACACTGGCAGTATTCACTGAGTTAGTCTATTGTCTATCTCTCCGTTAAAATTGCTCTGTACTTCCTTTGTAACATAGTAAAGCCTTTCATAATTGAGCAGTTACACTTTGCTTCCACAGCAGGCGTTCCATCTCGATTCCGTGTAACTCGGCAGCTGGACGAAGTCTTTGTTTCAGATTGTTGGGTGCTGTAAATTTTGACAAACGGCTAGCTGTCAGTGACGCCTTGAAATACTCATTGTGTGCAGTGCTCAGACATTTTTTCTTTGTCTTCGCTCTGTCGTCGGGTTTGACGTGCCCTCGATTCGTCATTATTTACGACCTGGGCTTGTGTCCGTCGACTTGAGTGTGGGAACGTGTCACTTGATCGAGGAATTAAAATTTTTTTAAAATTTCGATCATTACAAGTGTGTTGTGTCCTATAACATACTTATTATTTATAAGGATAGGCTTCATGTTAAAAAGGAGTCAATAAAAATTTTGGTTACAACTTTAACTGCCTTGTCTCGGCCCACAAATCAGTTTAATTAGTTTCACAGTTCGTTTATTCAAGACTCTAAAAAAGGTTTTTTTTCCAAGCTAAAATTCCAAGTTTTTAAAATCATAAAAGACGCCCATCTCCAAGTGCTTATTTTTTATCACCAGACAGTCAACAGATCTTTTAAGTGATGTATTTCTTCATTGTTTTCACTAACACTAACAAAAATTCAGCCTGTAATATTGTTATTACCAACAAGTGACTTTTAAGAAACCAAAAGGAATATCCAGGAAGCAGCGAAATATCCGCTAGTTACAGCGGATAATAATATAACAATCTGTAAAGTGGTTTGTAACAGGACTGATTATTTTGCACTCTGAACTCATTGCCTTACTAGCAGGCCTACACTGTTATGCATAATCCACTGTAACAAGCGATTATTCCCCTTTGTTATTAAATTCAATATTACCTGCCAAATGTTCCGACAGGAGATTATTTTTAACGCCATACAACGCTAAATAGTTTCCCCCAAAGTGTCGACACTCCGTTATATTCCTGTAGAAAGTATGACACATACAACAGTATTAACGAAACCAACCACGATGTCAGTATATGTGTACTAAAGTGACAAATTTTCAAAAGAAAATTCTTCATTTTCTAACTGTAATACTTAAAATCATTAACGTAAACACATAAGTGCGATATTCAATGATCGTTTCTTCTCGAAATATGCATTTAATTCATTTTTGTCTCTAACACTACGGTATTTATCGAAAATATCTATCACCGTTAGTTTTACAACTACTATAAACACCTCCGGACTCCAGTGAACAGAATTCGAATTCTCTGCCATCTGTTGCGGGACGAAGATGCAATTTCTTGAGGCAGGCATTTATTCACTAGAAATAAAATATAAACGTAATACGTTACCATAATCGTCAGTGGTATTGTATTAAACAAAGACGAAAGAAAAACTTAAGTTAATTATAAGGGAGTAGTAACAGTCTCTTCATAGATTGAGAATTAGATAAGAGATAAACTTGAGATTTAATAAGAATAAGGTAATTATTTAAAGATTAGGAAAATAAGATGAAATTCCGTAAGAAATTAATTAAAAAATTAAGTTAAAATTGTAGTAGATTAGTAACTTACAATAAATTAAGTCTTTACTTTGTCTTTTCCTTTTTCTACAATTTTCCTACAATTCGAAACAACAAGTAAGTGTGTTGATTTTTATTTTATTTAGGAGACGGTCATTAACTTGCAGACCTGGGAATTTTGGAACCGCGAGAGGAGTTTTGGAACCTGTTTTCCACTGAAACGACAGCTGAGTGAAACTAAAACAACACACACACACTAAAACATGTGTGATGTGTGTGTGTGTGTGTGTGTGTTTAACAGTCTTTATAGATGATGACAGACATTAAGTTTTGTTATTGATATTATGACATGAGAACCTTGCAAGTCGGATTTAACAACTCTGATGTAAGATTTATTAGCTTCTATACACATCTCGTTGATATATTATTTTCGTAAAATTTTGGTAAGGGAAAAATATATTGCATGTATAGGTCAAACCTGAATGGCTTGCCAACATGACTGAGGAACAAAACAATCATGGGGGGTGGGGTACTCTTCAAATAATACTCGTTATTCTGTTCTTCAATCAGAACAACGAGTATTATTGAAGAGTAACCCCCCTCCGTGCTGAACGACCTCTCATTACTTCGAAGACTCCAGACATTAATCAAAATAAGCGTTAGCAAAATGAAGCCTTTTCCACAGTACTGTGGTGTTACTGATGGACTACGTGTCAGTAAAAGTTAAGTCCTTCAGACACTGAAGATGGCGAGGTTGAAACGTCTGTGCAAAACAACAGAAGACCACGGTGTGGTACCCCGGGAAGTAATTCTAATATAATTTGATGAAATTCGAAAAAATTAGTTGAAAATAAGCATAATGATATTAAAATAAGCATAATGATATTAAAATAAGCATAATGATATTAATAATGTTTCCTAACACCATCAACATAATGGATAAGCTGGCTTAATGCATCGACGTAACGAGGTCATTTCTAGAGTAAACAATAATGAATAATTTACTTTAGAAAATGTACGTGGGAGTACGATCGAAAATATTAACACCTTGACAGACCTCAAATTGGGTGACAAGATGTTGTCTCTTAAACATCAAATTCCAATTAAAATTAAAATAGCCTGTAGCGCGTCTGTTATAAATGTGAAGGACAAACATTGGACGAATTGAATATTTATCTGTCAGAACCAGTTTTCATCTGGTTTCTGATGAACCAGAACCAGAACATTAACAATAAGTTTGTTTCGTAAGGTTTAACCGTTAATACGGATAATCCTTTTAATTCAAATATATACAACTGTATACGAGCAAGAATTACTTTTTACCAGACTGTGAAAGTCGCGACAGTTTATGTTTGTATTAAAAAAAAAAACAAGAATACGTCTAAATACATACACCTAATGTAGTGTATAATTTTATGTTGCTGTTTGGAAGTTGTGAAATTAATCTAATGGTATACGAACGAGTTTAGAACATGTTGCATAAAGGATTTACTTTACGTTCACTACCTTATCATCGCCCATCTTAGTAGGATTTCTCTTTAGCTTTTGAACTTGTTTTGTCGAACTAAGGAGTCGATTTCCCTTGCAGTTGTTTAAAGTTAGACAGACTATCTGCAGAGTTTTGTGCGTTCTGAAGGTAGTCGCTATATGGAATCGTTGTAAGTGAAATACCAACGAATAGGCTACTGGTCGCATTCCATGAATGATGTCGGAGAGAAAGTTTCAGAATCCTGATAAAATGAGAAGTTAGAGAAGTTGTAGTTGAGAGAGTGTGTATAAAAATGTGAATAGGCCTAGTTCAATGTTAGTTGATGCTAAATACTCGTCTTGATTACATCTGTTTCAAAAGGTTCATTGGTTTAAAATTGTGGCGATTTTTATTACCACGAAAAAAAATAAAATTTCACATTTCTATCCTAAAAATTTTACTCTAAGACTGTGTTACATTTTAGAGTTGATCTTATGTGAGGACACAAAGAGGGCCGCTGACATCTCACGGGGCATTTGTATTGAAGAGCCACATTTCTCAAAACAAAATTTTTTTAAATTGTGATAGTAAATGTACAAGAAAATTACTAAAATATAGGCGCATTCAAATAATTGAATGACTAACGCCAAGAAAGTTCTCGTGTACTATAAACGATAAAAGACTTGATGAGATTCAATCAGACGATTGATTTCATTTAGGTATATTATCTATACCATCATCATCATTATGGCGTCACAGCCCTTTGTGGGCTACAGCCTCCTTCAGGATATTCCTCCAGTCGCCGCCGCTACCCTCTCACTCCAATAGCTGCAGATGTTGTCTATATACTACTAGTACTGCTACTAATTATTATTATTTATATAACACAAATAGACCTACTTTGAAATTAAGTCAAGTTAACTGACCGAATCCCACTAATCCCACTAAAACTTTCATAGTTCATTAATTCAAATAACAACTGCTAACGTAAGGATTCATATTATAAATATTAGGGCTGTCCAACTTGTGACACGCGGGCCGCATGGTGCCTCTGAGGTATTCTTGAGCCCAGACAAGAAGTGTATCAGAGTTTTAGTTTAATTTTTCATTGTTTGGCTTGATGCGAAAACATTGTACGTCTATTAAATAAAGTTTGGACAACGAAAAGCATTTTTACAACACAAATGGCCTTCTGGAACTACAAAACTGCACAGCTGTGCTGTAATACTATGTCGCGTCGGCCGTACTACGGCTGTATCTTCTGTAGCGCTGTCCCCCCTTACTGAGCTAATGTCCTTTGGTCAGGTCCTTGTAACACACGCATATGCACACACTGTCACTCATACTCACGCGAGAGGCAATTATAATACAGTATAACTTGTAGTAAACGATAATTAATGTATTCACAGATAGACAGACAGACAGATACACATACACAAACTTGTGCATGCTCAAACACAGTTAACAAATAAGTACGTATAATTACACAAAAGGACCACCTAAAGTAATCCGATCCCAAGGTAATCGCGTGTAGCGGTCGAGACACGTGCCCGTAGACACAGTATATGCGTATTATGTATTCATATCCACGGACCTGATGACCTTGATGTATAGAATAAATGGTCCAAGTAAACGTTTTCGTCGGAAAAGTGTTTCAAGTACCAATTTAACCGCAGCCTTGCGTGTTTTTATTGGACAAGCGAAACGAGTTCTTAGTTTTTAACTCGACCATTTGGCATGTGGAGTGGCTCCTTGCCTGTAAGTCTAAAACAGGCCACTAGACCAAAGTAGCTCAGGCAGTCCTTTGGTGAACTGCCTTGTGTGTTTTGCTTACGTTTTGTGTTCTGCACGTTAATGTATGAGTTTGTCCGATCTTATAAAATTTTGTCTATATTGTTATGATTCAACCTTATTACTAGTCGGTATTTGTATATTTACCGGTGTCATTCAGTATCGTTTGTTAAATTTTGTACAGTTTTTACATTATGAATACAGTGGAAAATCTATTAAAAATACCGTTTAAACAAGGCATTATGAAGACAAAATAAAAATTAAACCAGACAGACCAGATTTACGTTTAACACAAACTTTGAATAAAGGTAGAGGTAAAATGACTGATAGGAAATGCAATAAAGACTGGGGTAATAAGAAAACGTGGTTTACAAGTTGTGCTGAATCAAATTCACTTTTTTGTTTTTGTTGTTTATTATATGGTGGTGATGAAACATGGACAAAAAAGGGTACTAAAGACATGAAACATTTAAGCGATAGAATCAGTTCTCATAAATGCTCAAAAATTCACATCAATAATTCCGCGGAATTAGCAATGTTAATATAGGGTACACAGTTAGATACAGCCTATCAACAAAGTATAAGGCGTCATAACGAGAAATCCGATAAAAATCACTATGTATTTTCGATATTTAAAAAAATTATTAACTGTACTAAATTTTGTGGGGCTTCTGAATTGGCATTAAGCGGGCACGATGAGCGGCAATCAACAAACAAGTCAGTATTTTTAGCTGCTGAGTCGGATACTGTACTAAAGTATCATTTACAGCATGCTACAGTTTTTAAAGGACTTCTAAAACGATCTAAAATGAAATATTGGATTGTATGTTTCAAGTATGTAGAGAAAATATACCTGAAGAAATTAAATCATCAAAATATGCGGCCATTAAAGCTGACGAAACAACAGACTGCTCTACAACTGCTAAGGTGGTGTTGATTTATCGCTATATTGTAGAAGTCAAAGGAATTGTTGAGAGGTTTTTTTGGTTTTTACAAACAACTGTGACCTCTGCTGAAGCAGTAACACACATTATCTCTAATGAATTTTAAATTTCTTTAGGTTATAAAAAGTAAATTAATAGCTCAGACACACAATGGAGCTTCAGTGATGAGTGGCTCACAAAGAGGAGTAAACACGCTGATAAAGGAGAAGTACCCTTATGCATATTATATTATGCATTGTTATGTTCAGTAATTAAACCTTACAATGTTACAAGCTTTTTCCAGAATACCTGAGGGGAGATTGTTTTTTATGAACATTGGTGGATTTTCTGCCATCTTCAACACATCTCCTCAACGTATTAAGGTGTTAGAATCAGTTCTGGACCAGCGTCGTATTCCTAGTCAAGCATATGCTGAAACTTCAACAGCAGAGTTGTGCAAATAGTTTATGAATATGAAGAAAGACATTGATTGAATGTTTCAAGAAAATATACACAAGTGGTGGATTTAATGTAATCACACTAACGAAAGCTACAGGATGACACGCACTTTTAGAGTGCAGTGCCTCCTTCTGATTCTGGTTAAACCTGTTTTGTAAGATTATGCCTCATGGTAATAGTCTGTATGCACAGATAAAGAAGCGTGATACTGATCCTGTACAAATTTCGTCAAATGTTAAGCAGTTTCATAATACAGTAGTCTGTCTAAGGCATAGTCTGGACAATGAGATTTATAATGAAATAAAAAAATGAATTCCACTTGTGAACCAATGAATAAGCAAATTGTGGAGAAAGAAGTGTGCGACATTGTGTCAGTTCAAGCTAAAGAAAGGTTCTCTTTCTTTAGTCAGCTTACAGTTTCAGAAGTGTTTTATACTCGTAGTTACATGTACAGTAGCTATTTAAAGAATTTTCCAGACGCTGAGTTAAACAACATAATGAAAGCCTTCCATTTTTTGATAACGAGATTAATTAATTAAGTTGATTAACGAGAATTTAAAAGAGAATCTGAATATAGTGTTCGGTTTGGGAATCATCAAAATTTTGTTACATCATGTAGCAAAAATGGAGCAAAATTTTGAAAAATTGTGAAAATACATGCCGGGTATCAGAGTAAAGGGAATTTTAACAGAAATCAGATGTAGAATTTACTTTGAAACTATTTTAACATTAGACGCACCCACGGGTCAAAAATGAAAGACGAAAGTTTGAAAAAATTGTAAAAGCCTGTGGGGAATGAAATTATGAGGAATTTTATATTCAAATATGAACTGGAGTCTTAAATAATTTGGCAGAATTAAAGTCTGTCAACACTGCTTGCAAATTTTGAACCGTCTTCAAAAACGTTTGTAAGCTATGGTTGCAAAAGAAAACTCAGGTGTCAGTTAGCAAAAAGAAACATAAAATGAGAAATAATGTATTGTTACCTTCTCGTGATGTTCCTCGACTAACTCTAAGAATCATACTTACAAAGAACTTTACTAACAGCTTAACATTTTGTATTTTATGAATTAGATTTTATTTAAAATAAATGTATCCGTTCAAAATAATGAGTGAGTTCTAGAGCTTATAGAGCTTATTAGTAATAAACCGTCTAAGTAAAAACTTACTACTCTAATCGAAAATATTGCGGCTATTAACCAGCGCACCTTCAAATATGTAGACTTTCAGGACCCTATCACCAACATATACTGAGACATGAAAACATACTTGTAACAGAAATGAGCACTCCGTCAAGCTTAAAATAAAGACCGGAGAACACTGCTGGTACGACCTTCCACGACCTGCAGATTAAGAAAATCAAAACCATCTCACCGACCCAAAGGTTCTGCGGAGTTCACGACATAATCTTAGTTAGTAAGTCGACTTATCGCCCAATACGCAACTGTGATGAGATTGTAAATTGACTAATAAATAAATGGAAAAGGAAACAAGTTTATCGTAACTTGTTGCTGAACTGCCTCTACTAATCAACGCCAATCAAAGTAAACAACATACGACTAAGTTCGAGTTAGGAAATCTGCTACAAATAAAAATTAATTAACCTGCCTCAGAATTAAAGCCCATAGTGTCAACCGTTGACGAGAATGTCATACGTTATTTTATCACGCAGAGACTTTGACTTTACAATGCACCTCAATTGTAGGTCTATCAGTAACAGTAGATAATAATTTTAAACTGGAACGGCAATAATCAGATGCATCAGTTGTTTTGATTGGCCCCAAATTGATGCAGTTATAGGCGTTATTTAATCGAGGTTATCTCAGCCAGTATAATTTGATAAAGACTAATTTAATCAAAATGTACCATTTAAAATATTTGTGTACACGCTGTACCGTGTCCCACTTTCCACGAGCGGCAACCAGCACGTTGTATTGTTGTACTCACACACATAACCTATAAGCATCATGTATTACAATTCGTGTACACTATTGTAAAACGACAATCGCTGTACGCAGCATCATGTGATTGTGTAATTATAGAGACTAGAGAATTTCCCTAAATTTCGCAACGTTAACTAACACCTTCATCGAAGTTAGATGAATCATTTGCAGAACGAATTAAATTCAACAAGACTTGATGGTGGCTTTAACAAGATAATTACTTCACATAATTTTTATTTATTCGTTAAAGAATATTGAAAAGTTGATAAATTTTAACACTGAGGATGCACTGTATCGTAGTTAGACAGTTTTGATCGATTACAAAAGATAAAGAGATTCAGTTGTATAAATGGTGCCATAGACGAATGTCTACGGTATACGTTGAGAAAGAGACAACATTATACTTTTATAAGGCAACGCCTGTGTCACAATTAATAAATGCGAATGAAACGTGGGTAATTAATAAATGGGCTAAAGCCAAACAGCAAGCTAATGGAATGGAATCAGGGGCAGACTGGCCAGGTCGGCTGGCCGGCAATCGCCGAGGGCCCGGGCCCCGAGGAGGCTCAGGGGGCCCCCGAGCCATGACAATTTTATTTCGAGAAAAAACGAGAAATATATATATATATTTTTACCGATATTAAAAACCTTTTCTCGTCTAAATATTGTTGGAAATAAATCTTCAGGATTCAAGTACTTTATATTATCTGTTCTTTGAGATAAATTCCATTTTAGATTTAATTTTTTTTACGATTTCATATTAATTCTAAATCTGTATTGTAAGTTTCGTTGAATAAATAGCGTGATTATTTCCAGTAGTATTTATTGGTAACTTATCCTATATATACATGGACATAGGTAATTATGGTTTTAAAGCTGGTTATGTTAAAGTCTAAATAATCAAATAAATTGTCCTGTATGTTTTGTATTAAAACGTTCACTTACGTAAATGTTGTACATACCATGTATCTATAAAGAGTAAATAAATAATTTAAAAAAGTATACGCACACAAATACGAGCGTGCGCGTTTGTGTGTGTAGCTACAGGGGCCCCTTGACTGCTTCCAGCCGAGGGCCCACAGGGATGCCAGTCCGCCCCTGAATGGAATTTATGAGAACGGTTGCAAGATACAAGAAAGTGATCAACAAAAAAAACTAATTCAAAATCTATCTCTTAAACACTAAATTAAATGGAAATACAAACAATGATACCCGATGGACGGATAATAAAATGAATATGACTGTCACATATTTTTAAACATTACGGATCATTGCGAAAAAGAAATATCGGATATCTGAGAAAATGCTGAGCGGATAAATTGTAGACCAAGCAAGGTGCCACAGGCGGAAACACCTCAACCTTGAAAGGTGATGATCATGATGCAATGATTTATTTTTGTACAGCCTCTCACGACAAAAATTGTTTCGGCTTCATGAATCTTGTTAAACGAACAATATTTTGATTCACACACTTGTATGCTTTACCTTTAGGGACATATTGCAATGTACACGTTTAGACAGTTCAGACTAACTTCATCAGCCAGAGTGGGTGGACAGATGACGCTTATAAGTGTATAACAAAAGAGGTGTACAACTAAAATATTTTTCTTTAACATGGACAACAAAAAACAATATTTCGGCTACAACAGTAGTCTACGTCCACAAACCCTATTTCAGAGAATTTTACGATACAAAATGTGGAATAATCCTATTTCAAAAAAGAAGAAGAAGAAGAAGAAGAAGAAGAAGAAGAAGAAGGAGAAGAAGCAGCAGCGATAAAATTTCAAAAAGTAACTGCAAACAAAATAAATATTTTTTAATAAGAGTTATAAGCAGTACTAGTTACAGTTGAAGTGTAAGTTAAAACAATGCCGTTTTCAGGAGAACAAAAAATTTTGTTCAAAAATTCCTAATTCAAGAAATGATACAAGTGTGATATTGTCAAATAACTTTATACATTTTATTTGTCGAATGTTTGTTTTACTTAAAGTTATGTTTTTTTTGTTGACATATTTTAAAGTTAAAAACATTCGATATATGTTGTTTGTAATCCGTGCTTTCATTTTAAGTTTAGAATTCAACATATGTCCGTAAAGAAGGAAAACTACGCGTGCCTACGATAGATTAATTAAGTAATGGAACGTCGTAATCACTAAGCTATAACCACGACGTAATCAGCATTCAGTCACTAACGATAGATATAATTATATGGAGATATAAGAGGTGCACTTACATTAATTATACAATTATCATTTATACACGTTATTGCTACATCGTTACAGAGAATAAGCATTCGTGTCGGTTTGAGAAACGTCATAAATTATAAAGAGAATATCGTGTCTGCCAGTATGTACTGATTAACATACAAATTATTCTTACAGAGCAGTATTTTATCGATAAAAAGTTTCGACTTACCTTCTTCTGATAATGTTTCCACCAATATCTTGACCATTTTGTTGATGTTCGTTAAACACACAACCGGAACAACAGTTTTCACACAGAACAAGTAAATGAAGGAATAATACCAGCGATTAACCACAATTAAAAATTATTAACTTAAAAGTCTACAAAAAACCGACGACAAATAAAGCGAACGAGCGGTCAGTTGAACAAGTCAGCGCGTGTGTTGATCTGACTCACGTAGTGGCGATGTCGAATCCGGCATAAACGATGAATACGTCATGTGACTCGACGT
This sequence comes from Magicicada septendecula, assembly GCA_034769895.1. Taxonomy (NCBI): domain Eukaryota; kingdom Metazoa; phylum Arthropoda; class Insecta; order Hemiptera; family Cicadidae; genus Magicicada; species Magicicada septendecula. The sequence goes on from CM068371.1 coordinate 422,131,303, forward strand.
ATTGTTCGGTAATAAATTTTACTGGGCTCGCTTGTTGCGGCAAACTGGGCCTACTGGAGGACCCGCTTGTCCGCGCCTCATTTATAAGCTGTTCAAACAAGTTCACTTTTTCTTATCTTACGTTTCGGTTGGACTTTCTTTGTATAATCGTTTGACCTCCAAACTGACGGACGCGTTTCCAAACGCCAATTATCACATCCCCGACTGTGAGACTGTATTTATGCAATAGTAAACACGACAACAGTCGTTATCATCATTGCGTCGTTCTCACTGAGCGTCGATTTTCCTCATTTGGCTGTCTGGGCGTAAGTTGATTGAAGAATTTACGGCTTAATTGTGGGTCATTTACGAGTTTTCATGTTGTTATTCTGCTATCGAATGCACACTAAATTATAGGCTACTCAAATCGTGCAGGTAATGATGGGTGACAAATGATATTCTAAACTGAAAATAATGAAGCATGGTACTTTGCAGAATGAAAGTATAGAATTTAGATAAAAAAAAGAAAGATACTTTAAAAATACATAGTAAGTAAAGTACAGATCAGAAAGAGAGGGGGGAGAGAGAGAGAATGAAAATAATAAAGCAGATGTAAACTATAACGTATATTCACATTGTTGGTGGCTACATTTCAGGAGTTAGCAGTTAGTAAAATGTAGTATTTCATTTTAATAATTCTCAATTTCATTTGCAATTCCAAAAATTTCTTATCTCTGTTATCTTTTAATATTTTGACAATTAACTAAATCCTCGATTTTTGTGGATTGTAGCAACGAGGCCAGTCCATACAATCGAGCAGCTCGTAAAACAGAGGTAAACCATTTTAATATAGCTTAAATGTATGTTCCAGCGTATAGACCTAATTAATGATAAGAAATTAATTTTAATTATATTTAAATATAATAAAATATTATAATAAAATATGTTACGTGAATCAAGGAGAATTTAACAAAGGACGATAAACGTTAGATAAATATGGAAACTCAATAAAAATTGTGCTGAAACCATAAAGTACTTTAAATCAAATATTGTTGATAATTTATACTCAAATTAAAGAAAGTAGCCTACGAATTTTTACTTCCATGTTCCGTAAGGAAGTGGAAGTATGGTGATGGCGAAAGAATCGTGTTCGAGATAAGAGTTGATTCTGATTGTAGTGACCTCAAAACTTAAGAAAAGTAATTTTACGTAAAGTGTCTGTGTGTAAAAATTTTTCTATGGCGAACGATAACTGCTGCAAATTAAAAAAGAATCAAATGTTTTGCATGTGTGAGATATAGAGGACTCAAGGCCTATTGATTTTGGTGAAGATCTGTTAAGGGAGAGGTGTAGTTTACCTGCAATGTTTTACGTTGTAACAAGAGTAAAGTAGTTAATTTTGATAAATAAAGTATCCTGAAAAAAGGTCATAATAATCCACTGAAGAAAGGTAGATGAAATATCTATAAATGAAATAGGTAGTTGAAAAGGAAGGCGGTAATTTATTCACGTTTGGTATTGATTTATTGAGTTTGACGAAATTAAATAAAAATGCATTTAATCTTTTTCAAACAATGGCAATTGTTAAAAATAAAATAATTTTGTTACCAGGCAATAAAATTCGAATTTTTTAATTTTAATCATCTATGCGTGAAGATTCACAACCACGGCCCAGCTGGCTACAAAATAATTTGTGGCCACATAATTACATAAATATCTAAAATTAATGCGTGATTATCTGCATAGTTCTGTTTCTTTATAAGAATAAAGTACCTAATTTTTATAGATAAAGTGACTCGAAAATAACATTATATTAAACGACTACCCCATAATAACAAAAATATCTATAAAATAGTGAAAATAGTTTGAGAGTGGGGGATATTTATTTTAGAAATGATCGAACTGAATTCAAGTAAATGATTTTAAATATAAATCTTAGAACATGGAAGTCATGTATGGTCTCCATACCAATTTTTAATTGGTATAATCGTTGTCACTGTCAACTACGAGTGTTCACAAACATGTAGAATTAATATTTGTCAACTGAAAAGTTCTTGATCTTGGTTTAAGAAACTGGCATTTTCAGTTGAGAATATTTATGATGTTGCCTGTGAGCTACATGGCCAGTTACAGTATATGGCCAACACTGCACTGCACGCTGTATTCTCGTAGGTCCTCATGACTGGGGGTTGCGCAGTCTGTGCAATGTCCCAAGTCTCAGTTAGGACTTCTGCCACTGGGTCAGTTTGAGTTCATTTATATTATATTATTTTCCTACTTGTGGAGGGCCTGAAGCGACCTTCGATGGTGGATTATACCACCGGGGCTAGTAAACGGGGTCGTTTCCAGGACTCACATGGTCGCGGAGTGTAGTTACCAAGTCCGGCAATGAGGGAATTGTGGGTCACACGTGCTGATCGAACATAGACTCTACGCGCCAGGCGTCTCACGGTGTCATCAAAAGAGCGGACACCGAGTCCTCTCATCAAAAGACGAGAAGAGTACCTCCGGGGACTTTACACGCGAGTTTAAGTCCCCGGTCGAGAACGTGCTGGAGCGCTGATCTATGACATCGCGCAAGGTATCCCCAAACAGGACAGGCATAGGTAATCACGGGCAACACGTACTAGTTGACGATGAGCTTACTAAGCCGGGGGGTCATTGCCGGATTAGATAGCACGGGCCAAAGTCTACTGAGCTGCGCCGAAGAGCGTTGACGGATATACTGAGTATGGGTTCGCCAGGTGAGTCGGGAGTCCACGTGGAGCCAGAGGTACTTGACGCAAATTGGTCCAGGGTACCTCGATTTACTTCCCAGCTCGGAAGTAAAATTTACGTGGATGTCGCCTTGCGGTGTCTTCCAAGGAGCGGACACCGAGTCCTCTTCTCAAGAGTCGAGAAGAAAACCGATAGGGGGCTTTGGCCGCTAGCCGAAGGCCCCTATCGAGAACGCTTTGCAACTTTCTTTTATGAACGGTTGCGAGGTAACCCCAGACGGGAATGGCATAGGTAAGGATCGGGAACAGATACGCGTTGACGATCAACTTACTCAGCTTGCGGGTCATAGCCTTGTTGACAAGTATCGGAAACAGTTGCGCGAGACGAGCGGACGCTCTCTTTCGCATCGTCTCAGCGTGGGCACGCCAGGTGAGCCGACGATCAAGTGGTCATCGAGGTATTTAACCTCTCTCGACCAGGGCAAATACGTTCTACCGAGTCTCACTCGTTCTCATGGTTCTTTCCGGCGCTTTGAGAATAGCACCGCGGAGCTCTTGGTTTCGTTGACGGCAACTTTCCAGCTTTCCGTCCACGTCGAATACGCATCGAGTGCGCGCTGGAGTCGTGGGATAGCCCTGTCAGCGTTCCGATCGGCGGTATAGACCGCCGTGTCGTCGGCAAACAGGGCCATCTGGACTCCAGGGTCTCTGGGTGCGTCGTTGACGAACACGGAGAACAGAAGAGGCCCTAGCACGCTACCTTGAGGTACCCCGGCTGTAATGCGTCTCTCGGAAGAGACATGGTCATCTATTCTCATGCAGAAAGTCCTCTCCGTCAGAAAGCTAGCAATCAAGCGAAGGTAGCGATCTGGGAGCTGGATTTCCTGGAGCTTGAACAAGAGCCCGTCGTGCCAGACACTATCAAAGGCCTTCTCCACATTTAGGAAACAGGCGACAGTCTGCTCTTTCCGACAGCCGGCGCCCGTGATGTATTCCACCAGTCTCATCAGCTGATGAGTGGTGGAATGCCCCACACGGAAACCGAACTGTTCGGGGACCAGTACATCGAAGTTTCTTAGATGGTCTAGGACTCTCCGTTGTATAAGACGTTCGAGGACCTTTGACTTGGCTGACAGTAGACTAATGGGCCGGAGGTTGCCGGAACGGGAAGCGTCCTTTCCCTGCTTCGGGATCACTGTGACCGTCGCCTTACGCCGTTTCTGGGGAAAATAGGCCAGTCTGAGACACGCGTTGAACAGCTCAACCTAGAAAAGTACTCCTTGCTCCGGGAGTCGAGTTAGAGCGGCGTTCGAGATGCCGTCCGGGCCAGGAGCTTTTCTCGGTACGAGTTCAACGAGACGATCTGTGACCTCTTCCCTAGTAATGGGTTCGGGCTCCGCAGTGACCGGAAAGGACAGAAAGTCTTCCACTTCGTTCTCGACTTCTTCATCGAAGTCCCAGTCCATGGGTGGGTTAGGAGCGAACTGTCGCCTCCGGACGAGCCAGGATTTGATCGAAAGTTCCAGCAACGGCTGGGATACGAGGTCGGCGCCTCTTTCCTACCAACGCCGAAGGTATCCGGTAAGGGCTACTTTCGTCCGATCCGTCCCCTGCTTGGGCCACGGCGAGTTCCCAACAGCGTCTCCGGTAGGCCTGCATTTCACGACGTAAGGTGCCGGTCGCCCGGTTGTACGCTGTCTTGTCGGCCGTATCACGGATACGCTGCCAGCGTCTCCGGAGGCGATTTCTCTCGCCAGCGAGAGCACTCGTCTCCTCTGGGATCCGCTGCCAGTGGGGCGTGACGCCAGGCTTCATCCTGGAAGACGCGTCGATCGCAGATACGACAGCCTCGTCAAACGCGGCAACTGCCTCGTCGACTAGGCGGACGGTTTCGAGTGGTCCCGCCTCTGGCAATCGGCGACTTAACGCCGGGGCATAGCGGTCCCATTCGACCACCTTCCTGACATCTCTGCGTACGACGTGCTGGGTAGCGACGTGTAACAAGATGGAGAGATGATCGGACGATAGTTCCGTTAGCGCGGACACATGGACCGGACAGTCAATTCCTTGGATCACCACTATGTCCAAGACATCGGGAGCAGCGCGGAGTTGTGAGGGGTAGGACGTAGGTTGGGCGGGCCCAATCACTGTTACCCTGCGTGAATCAGCAAACTTGCGTAAGCGCTTCCCGTTTGGGGTAGTCAAACGACTGTTCCAATCGCGATGCTTACAATTCAGATCGCCGGCCATGATGACCCTCCTGTGTGCATCAGCAAGATCGGGGTGAAGGAGCTCTTTTTGCTGCGGTTTATACGCCACTACCAAGAGTACACCGCCTACAGTGTTCAGCATCTCCACAGCGGTAACTTCCAGGTGAGTCGTTGCAGGCAAGACGACTCGGTGATGCTCAAGACTGAGTCTCACCGTGACGGCAGTACCGCCACCAGCAGTGCCCGGTCTGTCGTTTCGATAGCACACATAGTTGGCCAGTCGTAACCAATTCGCAGGGGTCAAGTGGGTCTCATTGAGAAGTACTACATCGGGTTTGAGTCGGGCCAGTAATTCTTGGAGTTCCTGGATCTTGTTAGCCAACCCGTTGGCGTTCCAGGAAAGAATGGAGAGGTCACGTTTGAGGACCCGACTCATAGAAGACCTACACAAGTGGCAGCTTCCACCAAGAGCATGAACCTCTCGGTTATATCAGCAGTCTCCAAGCGGGAGCGGATGGACCTGAAGGTCTGGGCAACTTTGCGGAGGTCGAATTCCGCAAGGAAGTCTTTGACGACCTGGTAGTCGTCAGGTACGGCTTTTGAGGCAGAGTGCTCGGAGACTGTTTGCGCATAAGAGCGCCGAGACTTATCAATCGGGGGATTGATGGAAGCCAAGGGTGTTTTAGGGCCAGTTGTAGCGCCTCTAGCGGAGGTGCTAGGAAGAGGGACAGATGCAATTTCGTCGGTCTTAACGCGATGCGCAGGGTGTCTGGACTGTGCGGCTGGGTTGGCAGGAGCCCGGGAGCGAGCGCCACGGGGCTTACGATGCCGCTTCTTTCTGTCTGCATTACGAAACCGCGGGGGCGGGACGTCAGGCGAGCCTGCTTCTAAAGCAGGGTCAGGATTCTCCGGTGTTGGGGAGGGTTGAGTTGTCTCAGGCTCCACAACCGAGATGTTTTCTGTAGGTAGGTATGTCTCACTTTTTTGAGATGTCGCGAGGTTTCGGCGCTTTTTCACCTGAGGTGGGACAGGGGCCTGGGAAGGAGGTGAGATTGCTTGTACCGCAGGTGGTTGCTTCGGGCCTTTACTACGTTTTCGTTACTTGTTTGCATCTGTGGCGAAAGACACGGCAGCCGTAGCAGGAGCAAAGGGCCTGGCTGCTCGGTTGCAGGTCTAGAACCAGCTTCCGGATGTCTCGGTGGTGGTAGGCGCCCTTTCGGCTTTCGCCGCTCGAGCTCCCACTGAAACACCGGGTAGGCCCGGTAGTTGGCGGGGTGACTTCCGCCACAGTTGATGCACCTTTTGAAAGCAGGTGCATCGCAGTGTTTACTGGCGTGAGGTAGAGAGCATCTCACGCACGCAGGAGCGTTTGGACAAGTCTCTGAATGATGCCCGAAGCGTTGGCACCTGTAACACTGAGGCAGAGCCCCGGGAGCGCGGCTTCTTTCCACGTTAACGCGGAATCCAAAAAGCCGCGTAAGAGAGAGTAGGCTTGCGCCTGCCTCTCTATTCTCCGCCATGATACGGACCAGGGGAATTGGACGCCTTGGTCCGGCTGGAGCAAATACTCGATGTACCGAGCGAACCGGATAGCCCAGCTCGCGCAGCTCATCGAGGATTTCCTCGAGAAGAGAGTCCACGTCCAAGCCTCTGAACACATGAGCACAAAGAACAAAGGCTTCAAGTGCTTGGGTGAGAAGGTGTGGAATTGCATGTTGGCGGATTCGACGAACCCCATGACACTGCGGTACACGTCCAGACCTCTGACAACGATCTTGACTGTACCGCCCCCAAGGAGCTTCAAGTCGACTTTGGCTGGGGAAAGTCCGGGAGCCACTATCAGTTGCCAGTAAAAACCGGTGACTTTGTTCACGCCGTGAACGTACACGGGCGGGATGCGACCAGTGGCCAGCGGTGCTTGGGCATCGCCGGGCACAGTCGGCCCCGTGCCAGATTTGCCATCGGCGGGGACAACTTCCATGGCGGACGCCGAGGAAGAGGTAGAGGAGGACCGGTTTCACCTCGGTTTCTTAATCGGGCGCCCCCGTGGCCCATCCGACACGAAAGCGTCGGTCTCATCACCGGGCAGCGGAACCGTCCGGGGATCAACTTGGTCCGCAGCCATGCGCGGAGAACTCGGCGAGTCGCTCGAGTGGGGAAAGGAAGTGGCGAGCGACTGCGCGCTCGTTGACTCGCCCGTACCGGGCATATCCGTCAACGAGCGGGAGGTTCGCCGACCAGAGGCAGCCAGGCTGCCTCCGGCGGTAACCAGGGACCAAGGGTCCGGCCTGAGCCGGACCTCGAGTAGGGGAACTGGAGCGCTCAGGCTGTCTACTAAAGCTGGGCTAATGACCGGCTTCGTTGAATACCTCTCTACCTCTCCTTACCAAGAGAGGTGTCCACCGGCCTCTTTACCCCGGCGATATCTAATCCTGCCACTGGGTCAGATTGTGTTCCTTTTATATATTTTATCTACTTATGGGGGGTCTGAAGCGACGTGCGATTGGTGGATTATACCACCGGGGCTAATAAACGGGGCCGCTTCCAGGACCCACTTGATCGCGAGGTGTATTTACCAAGTCCGGCAATGAGGAAATCGTGGGTTACTCTTTTTGAACGAACATAGAATCTACGCGTCAGGCGTCTCACGGTGTCATCAAAAGAGCGGACACCGAGTTCTCTCCTCAAAAGGCAAGAAGAGTACCTCCGGGGGACTTTACACGCAAGCTTCAGTCCCCGGTTGAGAACTCGCTGGAGCGCTGATCTATGACCACGAGCAAGGTATCCCCAAACAGGACAGGCATAGGTAATCACGGGCAACACGTACGAGTTGACGGTGAGCTTATCCAGCCGGGGGTCATTGCCGGATTAGATAGCACGGGCCAGAGTCTACTGAGTTGCGCCGAAGCGTGTTGTCGGATAGCGCCGAAGCGCTACACTGCACTAGGACTTCACTGGCACTCACCACACTTCGGTACAAAGAACACCACGCACAAAGTAGGTTACAATAGCCCGCACACGACTGCCTGCGAACTGACTGAATTCTGGCCACTCGGACTGACACCGAACACTTAGCCAACTAGCTGGTCTTGATTTGATTTGTAGGTTAGGTTTCTGCTGCTGGAGAGAGATGTTGATCCTTTCAATCGCAGATGCAGAATGTCTCGTAGGACACGACTGGGGGTTGCGCGGGTCGCGAGTTGTGCACGAGGTCGCTTCCAGGACTCCCCTGGTCGCGGGGTGTATTTACGAAGTCCGACAATGAGGGAATTGTGGGTTATCCTTTCGGAACGAACATTGAATCTACGCGCCAGGCGTCTCAAGGTGTCTTCAAAAGAGCGGACACCGAGTCCTCTCCTCAAAAGACGAGATGAGTATCTCCGGGGGACTTTACACGCAAGCTTCAGTCCCCGGTCGAGAACGCGCTGGAGCGCTGACTTATGACCACGAGCAAGGTATCCCCAAACAAGACAGGCATAGGTAATCACGGGCAAAACGTACGAGTTGACTATGAGCTTACCAAGCCGGGGGTCATTGCCGGATTTGATAACGCCGGAGCGCGTTGTCGGATGTACTGTGTATGGGTTCGCCAGGTGAGTCGGGAGTCCACTTGGAGCCCGAGGTACTTGACGCTATTGGTCCAGGGTACCTCGATGGGTCCTACTTTAAGCGGCCGAGGCCGCTTGAGTTTTCGCGAGAATATTACCGCGGCACTCTTGGAAGCGTTAACGGCAACTCTCCAGTCATCTGTCCACCCGACATACGCGTCGAGTTGGCGCTGGAGCTTGATTGCTGCATAACTTGCGTTCGGCTCTGAGGCAAATACCGCAGTGTCGTCCGCGAACAGCGACAATTTTACTCCAGGAACTCGGAGCGTGTCGTTGACAAACAGCGAGAACAGGAGAGGCCCAAGTACACTTCTCTGAGGGACACCAGCGGTAATACGCCTCTCCGAAGAGAGAGCGTGGTCTACTCTCACTCGGAAGCTACGGTCTCGCAGAAAGCTGCAGATCAAGTGAACGAAGCAATCTGGGAGAAGGACTTCCGTTAATTTGTAAAGGACACCCTCGTGCCACACGCGGTCAAAGGCTTTCTCTACGTCTAGGAAGATTGCAGTCGTCTGTTTGCCCTGGCAGCCAGCCTCGGTAATGGATTCCACGAGTCTCATCAGTTCATGAGTCGAGGAGTGCAGCTCACGAAAGCCGAACTGTTCGGGGATCAGCACGTCCAGTCTTTCTAGGTGGTCGCGGATCCTACGCTGGATCAATCGCTCGAAAACCTTGGACGTCGCGGACAAGAGGCTGATAGGTCTGAGGTTTTCCGCGGGAGAAGAATTCTTTCCCGGCTTGGGTATCACTATAACTGTAGCTGTTTTCCATTCCACCGGAAAGTAGGCCAGTCTGAGATAGTCATTGAACAGATCAGAGAGGAACTGTATTCCTCGCTCCGAAAGGCGATGGAGTGCGGAATTCATGACTCCGTCTGGACCAGGCGCCTTCCGGGGCTTGAGCTAAACAATCCTCTCAGAGACCTCCTTCGGCGAGGTGGGCTCCGGCTGGACTGTGATACCGGCCGATAGAAAGCGCTCTACCTCGCGGCAGATTCGGTCAGTGAAGGCCGGGTTCTTGGATGGGTTGGGAGCGAAATGTGGCTCTAAACTGTCAGCCAGGAACTGTGCCTTCTCGAGGGGGCGTCCAACGGGTTGACAGCCGGGTCCGACCAATGCGGGGAGAGGCGCGCGTTTACGCTTTCCCGTTAGGGCACTGGGAATCCACCAGACATTACGGTTCTCGGCAGGGCCATCCATCTGTGTTACAGCTAGCTCCCAGTTACGTCTACGTAACGCCAGCATGTCGCGACGCAACTTGCCGAACGCTCTGTTAAACGCAGCCTTGTCAGCCGGGTCACGAGTCCTCTGCCAGCGTCTTCGGAGGCGATTTTTCTCGCAAGCGAGCTGAGACACCTCTTTGGGGATCCGCTGATAGTCGGGCGTGAGCCCCGGCTTCATCCGGGAGGACACGTCTACTGCCGAGTCTACGGCTGTGTTGAATAAGGCAACTGCCTCGTCGGCATGCTGGGTACTGTCAAGTGGTATACGTTCAGGTAGGCGGCGACTGAACGCCGGGCCAAAGCGTTTCCACTCGATTACTCACGTAGGTCCTCACGTTCTCGTAGGTCCTCACGTTCTCGTAGGTCCTCACGTGGTTCGTCATTAATAAAATCTATTACCGTGTCCAGAACTCGCACAACAAACACTTATTGTCTGGGGGGGGGGGTAGGAAACAGCAGTTCTTCTGATAAGTTAAGGAAACATAAGTTATTCTGTACTCCAACCTTGTCATTACGGACAGGAAACATCAGTTCTTCTTCTTCTAAAACATTAAAATTTGTTATTTTTTTAACGTCTCCCTAAAGTCGGAAGTCCGTAAATCGAGGTTTCACTGCAGTAGGCAGCATTTTGAAAGGTTAAAAGTTCCGGAAGAGTTGCCTGAAAATTATATCAATGTACGTTAGCCATCACTACTTTTAAGCTAAGTTTTAAATATCACAGGTCGTCTTCACTCAAATAATTTTAAACGGCAACTATATGAGATGCAAATAATTACAAACATTGTATTAAATGTTTTTTCTTTGATTTGTGATTCTGTTCGTTCTCTGGATTAATTAATTATTTAATTCATTTAGTTTAGTTTAGTTAATTATGTAAAATAGGTTTAATAATGTTTAATAAAAAAGTTTGATAACGAATTATTTAATAGCTCTTCTTTGCACTGAGTGGTTCGTTTAAGTTGAAGCTCAGATACGAATTAGTTGGGTTGACTTCCTCGCAGGCGCGTGTGTATATTGTAACTGTATATTATATATGTGTAAATTGTATATTATAACACCACATCCACCAACGTACCGAAAATTAATTTGAAAGCCACTACTGTTAAGAATACATAAAAGGTCTAGAATACCACCATGGATACAGAAGGAGAAAGTACCATATGTTAAAATAAGTGAAGTATCATGAAAAAGAAATCACTAGTAAATGTACCAATAAAGAAGAAAAGAAGAATAAAGACGAGACGACTGACATACATTACCCAATAGATCAGTGAGAAGAACAAGGAAACAAAAGAAGAATGAAGAATCAGTGAGAAGAACACAACAATAAAGAACCTCAAGAAAGAAGAAAGAAGAAACAATGAGAAGGAGACAAGTGAAAACAACATCATGTATAAAATGAATAAGAGTGAGAAAGAGATCAGTGAAGAAAAGAAGAAGGAAGATATCCAGACCAGACACAAGGAAAAAGGGAAAGAAAATGGAAGATAACAAACTAACATAAACCTATAAAGGAATAATTGTACTAAGAAGAAAGAAGAAATGTTAATTAATTACATGATATAAATCCCTAAGCTGTATAGTAAAGTCAACACTGACCACAACTCATTTAATGAATACATTCCTTGTCCATGTAAAATAAACTGCAATCAATAAAGACTAAATATTGTAAATGAAGAGTCACCAACAAACTGAATAAGAATAGGATAAGTTTATTTTAGCTAAATGATGTGTAAATATAAAAGAAGAAGACTAGGTTCCAAAATATAAATGACCAATTGTACAGTGGGATTGATGTTAGTAAAAACCCACTAATTAACAATAATTAAGACAATAAAAGAATAAACCAAAGGTACAATAATAATAACCAGTAACCAATGTACAAACATTGAATGAAAGCCAATCAACCATATTAATGCAGAAATACACAGCCAGCAGCAACACATTACTGTTGTTGTATTATGTAGCAAACATGCAACATAACCTAATCTGGGCAACCAGTTTTCAATAAAACTTAAGAAAAACAAAGCCAAATTAATATCAAACCAGAATGTATTGAGCTAGGAAGTAACTAGATAATATAAGGAACGTTTGTACACAATAGATGATATAATAACTAATTATAAAAGCTATATTAATGTAATCCAATATAACTATAGGCTTGTAATAACAAAGATGCATGATGCAACCAAATTATGTTATAAACTTATTATACAAAGGTAGTAACTCAACTAACAACTTGAAGTAGTACAGAATACTGTTCAGATGAATAAATTCAACCAAGATAACTATCTAGATAATCAAAATAACAATAATAACAACAAAACTATAGTAACAACTAGCTGCAAGCACTGTTGATAACTACTAAACCAAGGTGATAACAAATACAAATGCAGAATGAACTGCAGCACATTGACAACCATGTCATTGAGACCATTATAATTATCACTTGAATAACAATCAGAATAATATGTATAGAGTACCAAGCATACAGTAAGGTAACTCCATGAAGTTTGACAAGCCTACTTAACAAACAATAATTAAGGCAATGAACTAATAATGTAGGGAAAAAGAACACTGTCAATAGTGACTAAACCCATCAATGTGTAAATAGGTCATGTTAGAAATTAGTTAAATGTTATTATTATTAAAGTATAAGAAAAACAAATATGTATAGTCATAGACCTAGATTTGAATCTATGAAAACGGACATAGTATTAATATTAAGGCATAGTTTTAAGGGAAAATTGTACAGTACGTTAATAATACGTTATTACCATCGAAAATGGAATAAAAAAATGTATTAATAATAATTAATAGCTTAATGGACACTAAGTATATATACCAAGTGCGAATTCAGCAACCCCGAATCCGAAATATATGATGAGGGGATTCAAAATAATCGTCATAAAAAGTTAGAAACAATGAGGGTAATTAAAATGACATCCGTGCAGTTATAAGTAAGATATTGGACTTATAAAAATAATTGTATAATGCTGAACCCTTCCGCGTGGATATGTCGACCAAAAATTCTTAATCTCGACCCCAAAAAGTGACGCGGTTGTAAGCGTCTGTTTTGACGAAGTCCGCCGAAAATTGACGAATTAAAATGTATTGACCAATCAGATCCTACAAAAAATACGAGATGCATCATTCCGACAGAGGAAGCAAAAACAGTCTTTTACCAGCAACGAAGCGAACTACATGTACGCCGTTTCTCCAGAAAAAACGTGCGTTTGACAGCGACCAGATGTAAACATACGTTAACCTCAAACCATGAGTGGAGGTTACGTCTACTGAAGAAATAGTGCAGTATATTTTTATGTGAAAATAATTCGGAGTACTTGCGCATAGGAGTGAGTGTAGTGAAGTTCTAAAAGTTCAATTAATTAATTAAAGAATTTTAATTAATTAAAAAATTTAAGAAAAAAGTGTAAACCCGACGAACAACCAGTTACGCAAGTATCAAATACCTACAACTATTATATTATGATTGTATAGTAATATAGATATAACAGAACGCTAATAGCGACTTGAATTAACATCAGTTAATCAATTAAATACCCAATTCCTAAAGGAAGGGACCTCTGTAATACAGATAAACTATGTCCAAATTGAACGCTTTAATTAACGACAATTTTAGCTATTTGTATAAGTTGAATGTTTAGTATAAGTAAAGACATTGTATAACCAATGAAGTGAGTATGTGCCCTAACCATTAGTCAGATAAGAGTGTTCAATATTTTGTTTCATTAATTAAGTAAGAGTTACACCAGAGGGTGACATAAAAATATCCAATGAATTACAAATACCTGAGATAGGTACATCCAGTCTTGGAGATGATTATAATCCACGACACTGAATTCTAATAATTATTATCACTTGTTAACAAATAATTAATAATTTTTAAACAAACAAGGTTGCACAAACCTATCTCAATGTCAATGTTTAACCATGAACAGTTATTCATATTTTATATTCTTTCAAATTAATAATTCATGAGTTTATATTTTATCTACTTGTTCTAACCGTAGCAATTTTATTAAATATGTGTATCTTGCAGACTCAAAGAACCTACTACTACTACTACTACAATTATTAATAACATTACAAGTTTAATAACACTTCATAACCTACTTGTTTACCAACAATTATACGACTGCCAAATGCAGTCATACCAACTTGAGATTTTTAAATGTTTTAGAGTCCATATTCGAATTTAACTGTTAACCAAAAGAAAAGTAAATTATATTATTGTACTAAATTTTATTGTTCTAGAATTGAATAAATCATTATTGTCATTTGAACCTTTGAAAGAGTTGGCTTTTATTGTAATCAGTAAATACAGCTTAGTGAGAAAAACGAGACGGTTGGTACCAGACTTCCAGAGCGAATCATTCAAATGGAATGATTTTTTCCAACCGCACCGACCTAGATATATTATTACACAGTAGAAATTATCGTAACTATCATGTTTGTGTATGTTTATGTTAGTGTATAGGCAGGACATTACTGATCATCTCACCACCGCTGATCAACGGAGAGCCGACGGAACTTCAAGTGAATCAATTCTAAGAAGTGAATAAAAAATATTTTCTAAACCAAATAAACTGACAATTAAAACGGCGATAAAAAGTGTAAGTAACCGATTTATTCACTACCGGATTCAACAATAGGTTGAATTGGGTGGAATAAGTCACTAAACTACAACTTAATAATAAAATACGAGCTTTGAATAATAATAATAAATACATTACAAGACCCCAATATTAAATAATAACCCTGAGACTAATAATTATAATATTTAAAATATAGACGAAGTAACACGGGAGATCTCGTCTAGTTACAAATTGACACCAACAACGTGGGACGAAAATACAGGCGGATCTCGTAACAGTTACAATATGTATTCAATATGTATACAATATGTATACAATACAGTATACAATATGTATTCGCCGTAGGTTCAATTGTATCTGAACTAAACTACTCATCAAGTAGTTTTAAGTTTGAAGGTCAAAGTAGACCTGAGTTTGAAGGTCTAGTTCGTTAACAAACACGTTAACAAGCGAATAGGTAACTCGATTTAAAAATATCTGAGTTAAGTGGTGCCACCTGTGGAAGTACAGTAAAACTTCGATTAACCGTCAGTGTCGGGACCGGAACCGTGACGGTTAATCGAATAGACGGATAACAGAAAAACCTTAAACAACAACCCACCCCCATCCATTGCATTTGAACGAATGATAAAAAATGCACGTTTACGAACTGGAAATGCGCTGTACATACATGTATTTTATTTTACAGAAACAAACAATATACAATTTACATTAAGTACAGTATATATAGTACAACATATGTACTGTACATATTGTTACATGAACTTACGCTCTAGACGTACATACATATTCAAATTTTAAAATAGTCTGTCATTTTCTTTTGTTTCTTCGAGGCTCGTGCTTTCTGAGCGGCAATGTTCCGTACTTTACGTAGGCGAAGTATCTGCGTTGCGTTTGCCTCTTCTTGCCCCTCAAACCACTCAATGCTTTTTGGTAACATTGTTTCTGCTTCTGTATGGCTTAACGTAGTTTTTTCATTCAAAATATAACACTCGTCTTCGTCAATTTCTTCTTCTTCGTTGTCAATCACACTGGAAACAATTTCATCGTCGTTCAAAATGTCAAAGCCTCCGTCCAATTTGTCACATCCCAACCACTCTGTTATTTCTGCTGGCGTTATGTCTTCAGCATTCGGTACATTATTGCACAGTTGCACATCATTAGCTTCAGGCCAGAGTTTATTCCACCCATTTTTAAGATTTGACACTTGAAGATCATCCCATGCAGCAGCAACATTGAAAATTGCATCTTTTATATTGTACGTTTTCCAAAACTCTTTTACAGACATTTCATCATCAGATGAAATCAAACTTCCAATAAAAGCTTTCCTATAACGACGTTTCATGTTTTCGATTATGTCCTGGTCCATAGGCTGGATTAGTGGTGTTGTGTTTACCAGAAGGAAGAGGCATGTTATTTTGCCACCATCACTTTTAATTCCGCAGTGGGATGTGCTGGAGCATTGTCCATTAGCAGCAATGCTTCCTGTGGTAACTGCATTTCAGCCAAGTGAGCTCTAACTTGTGGCACAAACACTTTGTGGAATGAGATATCCAAGCACTCTTTTGAGCGTAACAGGTAGCAGGCAATGTGTTCAAATTAAAATTTTTGAATGCACGAGGTGTTTTTGCTTTTCCAATCACAAGCAGGTGTAACCTGTGATTGCCGGTGGCATTTGCACAAACCATTAAAGTGATCCAATCTTTTTGGACTTTAAAACCCGGGGCTGATGTCTCCGAAAGTGATGCCAATGTCTTTTGTGCTAAAGCTTTCCAATTGAGCCCGGTTCCGTCGCAATTGTACACTTGTTCCCTAACGAGGTTTAATTTGGCCACTTTCTCTTTAAATTGTTCTCGGCAATAACTGCACTATTTGCACTAAGTTTTTCACCACTAATGTCTAGTTTCCGAATGCCATGGCGACACTTAACCTTATCGAGCCATCCTACGCTTGCTTTAAAATTAGGATCTCCGTCAAGTTATTTGTTCATTTCAACTGCCTTGGCCATTATTACGGGGCCTGAAAGTGGGATTCCTTGACTCCGAGCTTGTATAAACCATTGATACATAACAGTGTCCAGTTGGTCAAATTTTGCTGATTTCATGGTTTTACGAGTCTTAGGATCTCCATCAATGTTTTGCATTTTTGAAACATGTTGTTCTATTTTTTCAGCATCGCGTTTAATGTCATTCACTGTCGTTCTTCCAACGCCGTAAATGAGAGCAATACTAATGGAAGTTTCACCTTTTTTCAAACGTTTAATAATCTCAATTTTCTGGTTGAGATCTAACACGACCCGTTTACGCTTTTCAGCCATTTTTTAGCTGTTGCACAAAAACAAAAAGAAACCTTAACAACAAAACTTACTGGTGTGAATGTCACTATCGTATGCCGAAACAATTAAGCCACTACGCAACAAATAACATACAGCACCGAGCACAACAGCTTCTCAGCCACAACTGAAACTGACCACGTGTGCGATAGCTAGGCGGCGGGCCAAGAACGTGACTCATCAATAGAACAATAGTGCACCACTCCGGCGCCTCCGCCGCTCAGCAGTAAAGCGAGGATGATTTTTCGTGGCAATCTGGTTACTGTACATAGAGTACGGACTGACAGTTAACAGAAATTGACGGTTGAAAGAGTGACGGTTAACAGAAACTGACGGTTAAAAGAGTGACGGTTAATCGAAGTTTCACTGTACTAATAGTTGCCTAACACGTATCAATATTGTCTATTAAATGAAAGTCGTCAACTCTTTTTTCTGTTACACAATTTGATTTATTAACATATTTTAATAAATTTGAATTTCTTAGTTGATATTTATAACTGGCTGTTTGCCTCATTATTCATTTACATTATTTCTTATTAACTCTTATTCTCAGGATAGTTAAACTATTTTGGTTTAAAAGAAATTTAAAATATAGCATTGAATCTTTGTTCATTATTTTTACAATTCTTTCGTGGTTCCTTTGAGACTGCAAGATACATAACAGAAAATGTCTGCACTACTGTCTAAACTGTGTAGTTGGAACTGATTTGTATAAATAAAACATTAAAAGTTTTTTAAAATTATTAACATAGAATTGAACATTCGACTATCGTCAACATTACGGTTACTTCAGGCATGCTGAACTGATACAAGGTACTATCTATTTTAAAATAGTGGAACTCCTTAACCTATACATAAAAAAATACATAAATAATTGGAATCATAAGTTCATCTAATGTTCATTACAAATTATCATGTCCATTGAATGCTGAACTCTTGTCAGGTAAACAATTACAGTATATTGCTCAAATAGATTTAGTTAAAATATTCAATGATTGTTTATGAATTGGAACAATAATAATCATAAGGTTAGATAACCTCTACTCGAGTTCATATTAATTCATTGTCTATCTGTATCTCACTAAGTTGGTTAACCTTCATAATGTAGGTAGAAAAATATTTATTTTTCTATAAAAATTCAAATAATGCTCATTAACGTGCGTGAATTAATGTCAATAAATTTATTTATTCACGTTTAAAAGCTATGAGATTTCATGGTTGCTTCCATGACTCAATGTCAAAATCATAAAAATTTCTGTTTTCAAGTTAATATTCGATAAGTATAATAAAACACTATACTTCCTGTAATTCACTTTATTGCAGCCTACTGCACATTCTGCAATGTTGGTTCACTATTGCAGTGCCATTTATGCATTAAACTCGACACTTAAAAATTGTTGGTTATGTTGGCCAATTGTTTACATTTTATACACGAACAGCTGATTCAATTCCGAACTCGACTTTTTCGCGTACAGAAATGGCCGTCGTACTGCTTCGCTCGCCAGATATGAAGTGGAAAGAAATTTACTTCTTTCCGCTGTTCCAATTTTGGGATTACATACCCCCCTGTTGATTTTGATCGATTTCATTGGTTTAGAGATCGCTGCCGTTCCTGAGAGCGAGGTCACTCCCTCGGCGAAAATAATTAATTTGTATAAAATTGTTAATGAGTTTGGGGTGGAGAGTAACGTCATGAGACTATCTTTTGGCCCAAAATAAACAGAATTTTCAAATTGGTTTAACGTCCTTGCGTTACTAGTAATACTTGATATAGCCACACCATGTTATTACAATTGATTTGCTCGTTAAAACAAGTCCTCACAAGACATATGTTGGTGCTTTAATTAAAAAGTTAATGTTTTTCCCTTACGACTATGACGTATTTCTTATGATTTTACATGTTTAATTATGGAAATTGAACCAATGGTGATTACATTTCATCCATATGTTTCTTCCCAAGTCCTTGTTTGATAATATCTACTACAATAATTGTCTTAAATTATTAAAAATTACAATATTTGGTCTATGCTTTCTTTGGTCTAGAATATAGTTAATTTGATTCACTCTTTTTATTTAACTAATTGGCTCTGTCCATTTTTTTACTGTGATATAGTCATTCTGAGATGTCCATTACAACTTCTGGATATCTCAGCTTTTATTCAAATATAACTAATTTCTTGTTTTTGGTTTTATTAGTTATTCATAGTTTTGGTATGCCATGTGTCATTATGATGCGGTTCATGGTTAATGATATACTCAATTTTAAGTGGTTCTTTTTTTGTACAAATGGTCTTTATAGTCTAAAGAGTGTTTTATAATGGTTAGTCTCCCATTATTAGATGTGAGATTGTGAATAATTCACCAAAACTTCTTGCATCTAGTATAGTAAGACAGTTACCTTAATTTTTTCATAATTATGGTTTAATTAATAGTTCATTATCATTATTCTATACTATAATAGTAGTATTACATATTGCAGTACACATTTATGTCACTGTCCTTCTCTGGTTTACAATACTGTGGGAATTCTGAGTGTGTTTAATGAGTACCACTTTCTGTCCATTTCAGTCTGTGTAATTACATTAAACACAACACATGTCGCTCTTAATTACTAAATCATAGCACTAGGTTTGTCTTTATAATGTCTGTTTTCATTATTGCATAACCTAAACTAGTTTTACAATGTTTTACTCTTAGATTATTCTAATTACAAGTGAATTTGTACCAGAATTGAGGTTATTTGGGACCCCCTTGTCTGACAACAATGGTATATGCATTGTATCCCCTGATTTCAATGTTTTAAGGTTATTATTTTACACTTCTGTTTTTGTTAACCATTATTTATTATTTTTTCACGCTATATTTACATGTTTACTGGTGATTACCAGGTTTTCTTTTATATATCTTAATTGGGTTTACTTGTATTAAAATCAGGCATGGTACTCTGTTACTGCTATGACAACTAACTCATTCTTATATTCCAATATTTTATTTCATTGTTTTTATTGTTTATTAATTATATTTTCACCTTAAAATAAAGAGTTTTAGTCATGGTCAAGTCTTTAGTAATAGTTTGTCCATGTCTGTGTGTCTTTACTGTTTCTTAACACTGTAGACTCCTTGCTTTATTTGTTTCATTAACTCTTGGTACTCATATTGGCACAGTGTAGAGTAGATTTGTTAACTCTTTCTCGCTTATCAATTTATTTGCGTTTATTCATGTTACCTTCTGTATCTTGTTTGTGTTTGTTGTTGGTATAAGTGGTTTTGTCCTCTCACTTACCATATCTATTGGGTTATTGGTTAATCACATTACTATGTTGTTTTCTATTTTGTCTTCTTCATTATTGTTTGTGATTCTTCATTTATTGTTTTAATTAGTTCGCGGACCGGATATAATATTTAGTACACAATGATTCATCTATTATCCATCTCTTGGGTGTTCTAGTGTTAATTAATGAGCGTTTTATTCCTTATAGTTGTTTTAAATGTACGGTGAAGATATGTATCGTTACTACATGTAAACCAGTCGACTTTCAGCGTCCAGTTGATAAGTGAATCAACAGCGTTAACTTCATCAAATAGCAGAAAACACAGTTACACAACAGACAGGAAAAGAATCCTGTGCAGTGTAGTTGGTTTGCCTTATTTTCTAATATTGTAGTTACAGAATAGTGTTTACGTTTTAGAATTGTTCGTTTGGAACGGCAACCGATTTCTGGTGTATTCCAAACGTTTCTTTAATAAAAATAAATTATTGGCGAATGATGACTTTATATCACATTTTAACACAGAACAGTAAGGGTATGCATACTATACGCACCATCATCCTTCTATATTAACCTGAATCGTGACGTATTTTTTTATTTACTGTAAGTAAAAATCACTTTGTCCTTGAATCAACACTTCGTGCTACTGTACTCGGTAAGTGATCTTTGTGTTTTAAACTAAACGTTTAGTATTTTACCTCGGACTTTTATGCGGTGCGCATTCCAGCGCTTTGTTTTTGTAATCTCTGTCCTACTTACCTCATCCACTGGGTGTTCCTACTCATTAGCCGTCGCAAATGATTTTAAATCCATAGAGACTGAGGCTGGGTGTCATTGCGGCGAACATTAGCGATAATGCATGCGTGCACACATGCTGATACATATGGGAAATTACCAATACGTCACTATTCAGGAAGCAGGAGGCGGAAAATTAAAAAAAGTCAATTTCGTCTTAAAATTCAAGCAATACCCTTATAATATATTTGTATAAATGTATTTGTGAATGTAGGCCTAATCTTTTTGTATTTGTTTTGAATTCCATTCTTAGTTAGTCACTGTGTAGAGTGTAGACTGTACTACGTACGAGTTTTACCTTAAGAAATGGAGTCTCTTTTTTTTTTTGACCTGTAGTATCGTTTCGTTTTGTGTGAAGAAAAACATTTTATACTCATCTTTGCCAAGAAAAACATTTTGAATTTTTTGTTTTTATAGTCAGACATCGAAAAGTAAAGAGAAAATAAATAAATTACTATTTTCTTAGAATTCACGTACTAAGTTTCCAGTTTATGCATCAACTCCTTTCTATTTTCTCAGCGTCGTTTGTGCTCGTACCTTTCCGTATCAAGTTTATCTCCGTGTCAATGCAGTCTCTGCTGGGAGATTCCTTGCTGAATAATTTAGACTCCCTATAACAACTAACCTTCTTGAGTGTGAGTAATATTTGATCACAACTGAAAATTTCTACCAAGAATCAGCTTCGTATGCGGTCCGTGGACACTTGACATCAGTACACGTACGCAACCACAATGAAATTTTGGAATAATCATCTTCATCGGTTCTTTAATTACGGTTTTCACACTCATCCAAACTCTAAGTGCGCGAGCGATTCACTTTTCATATACCTTGTCTTAATTGGAGAGTTGTTTTGGTTTTGGACTTATATGTTTACAATATATTGTATACATTGAACTTAATTATTACCAAATTCAGTCATTGGTTCACTTATGGTGGTACGTATGAGTGAAAGAAAAAACAACTGAACGTGACCATAACTTTTGAGCAGCGAGGAGAGTGGCGTTTCCAGTTGGTTATTAGAGCTGTTGTCACGAGACCTACGGCACGGGTGAGATGAACTTGTCTGACTAGAAGTAGGCGTCAACATGCTACACCTGCCGCCACTAGCCTGTGCGCGCGGCCACAGTCGTACTACTCACTCTGAAAACATAAATCGTGGTGAGTCACTCCAGCGTTCGCGACCATTTCTCGCACAATCGACATTTCATTTTACTGTAGTGTGTCAGTTAGAAAAACCTAATTATAATTTTTAATGAAAGTTATAAACCTAAACTGCTGGTGTGGTCGGGAGCGCCGCATCAGTCATCCAATGTTTGTAGAAAAGGCGCCTCTCTCCCCCCCCCCGTCCGTTGCAGGCGCCTAAGCTCCGCGCGCACAGGCTAGTGGCGGGAGCTGTACTCGCTTACGCGTCTAACCCAGCCACGTAACGCTGGCACTGCCAACGGAAGAGTCAACACTTTCCTGAATGCAACTCAACGTGAAACAAATTACGTCACCATTTCCGACAACAGTTGGGTGAATTGGTAGCAGCAATGAAGCCAGACAAGGTAAAACGCATAATTAAATTTCTCTTAAATTTTTAAGAATGTATCAAGAATGTAACCATTGAATTTAAGTAAAACCAAATGTCCCCGTATATATTTAACATAAAAAACGAATACATTAAATTTTAACTGTTATTTTACCAGTGCCTAATAATGTACTTTGAGAGTATACATTATTTGGATAACTGCACAATAGGGCGGTGATTCCAGTTAAGAATGCACCGAGTCCACGGGCCGGTCTCCGTCGCATCGTTATTCGTTTTGAGCTACGAAAGGAAACTAACAAATCGGCCAGAGTACCGGATCGCGTTGCAAAGGAGAATGTATTCTGATCACGTTATATAATGTTAGTAGTTGACAAAGCTATATGGAGAGGAAACAATGGAACGAATTAAGTTATGGTAGTAGGGGGCCCGCAAAGGATTCCTGCGGGGCGCCACTGCCGGATATATCACCATGACCATAATTTTACACATCAGAGTATAGTAAGCCTATACATAATTATTATCGTTATTATAACAAGTTGGCAATTAAAATAAGGACTAGGTAAATTGAACGACACAAGTAAAAGAGGTAAAATTGTTGACCGTAATGCAGAAACATTAAAACGAGCGTAACAAATTAAAGAAGTAAATTTAATCTAATGTAATATTCGATAGGCGATTGTAAGAAACACTTGCAACACAGTTGAAATTTTAGAGAGTTACAGCACTAACAGTGCTCTTTTAATAGAAATGAAGTGTGCGCTGTGAAGAAGGAAGGCGAGACGATCATTCGTGCTGCTTTTTTAATTGAGACGTTTCTGAGGTGAGTGAGAGAACGTGTAAGGTTGTAGTCTACAGGCGTCGGAATGTAGATGTAAAAGGAGGGTTTATAACATCTGCATTAATCGATAAGCTTTATGAGCATAGAAGTAGGTTTAAGTAGAAACCTCTTGACAGATAGTGAAACATTAGAATTCCAAAGGCAGCGTCGTATTTGTCCGTGATGGGAAAAGAAGTATAGGGCGACTTAGGAAATGACTATAGAGAAAATCGGCACATGTTGAAAAACCCAAATCTTCACCGGGAAGAAAAAGGAGGAGAAGATGATTACTTTACAGCAGTACAAGAGTAATAATAATAAAACATTGAAGTTACTATTTATTTTAATATTGTTACGACGGCCACACCGATCGTCGTGTTCTTCAGTGGAAACAGAATAACTGACACCAATGACGTCACTAATTACAAACTATAATTAGACACTAACAGCAGTTGTAAATCAACAAAGCAGTCTTACACAATAAATGTCACCTTATTACAGTTTTGCTTTAATTAACACAATAATCACTTTCCAATAAACAACAACAATCACTGCGAACCGCACTGATAAAATCGTCAGGTGAAACTGAACGGATAAGCCGGCCACTGATCTACGTGACTACGCATGGCTTATCTGGACCCTTAGAGGATCCAAAGATATCTACCACTTTCCGGTCGACTATTCGAGAAGCGTTGAAAAAGCGCTCGGAATTTCCAAGCAGCTAGATCAGTACACGACCTTGACACAACGCGCCAAGTCACGTGTCGTCTGGAACAGACTTGAATAATACTGCTTTCAGTGTCACTATTTACCTTTTATAACGACGTAGCAATATTTATATTATTATAATTACTTAAATTATTATTAAATTGGCATTAGGCCTATTATTTATTTAAATATTTACAGTATATTAGTATAATAACATAAATTGTTATTATTATTAAAATGTTCATCAGTCATCTGTTTTTACTTATACAATATCTTTACAACATACAAACTAAGGTAAACACAAATTAAACAATATGTCCAATGCCGCCTATAAATTGTATGTTCGTAAGATACGACTACACGAAAATGTCGGGAAAAGCATTTTTTTAATGTATTTTGGATATAGCGGAGAGTTCACCACTAAATTTTTCTACCGTGGCCATGACCGGAACCCGTTTTTTCACTTTACAAAATTCATTTTGAACGAGGTACATAATATAAATATTACTTGTGATTAGCGTGAGGGCCATACGTGTACATCCAAACTGCTGCTTATTTTTGTAATTGCTGGCATGTACTGCTGCGTTCGAATCTAGCCCGCGTGCGCAAATTAAAAAACATAAAAAACTGAGTTTCAATTAATGAAGGTTTTGTAATTAATACTTTAATCGTCCTAAAGTACGTAGAAGGACCCACATTAAAAAATTAAAAAAAATTTCCTGTATAACGAGTAGAACACACGTAATCAACTAGATGGTTTTTGAAAGAATTCAAATGTTGTTGCAGTTATATTTAATATTTTAGACTCACATTTGGCACACAAATTCATTGCTATATTACGGGTAATTCTTGTACACTTCTTAAAAGCCTATGAGAACCTGAGTTATTACAGATTTCCTTAATTTTCTGTATTTGGTGGCTTCAAACATTACTTTTAGGTTACATACGCTTTATGGACTGTTCTAACCTGTGCAGATTTGTAGAAACAAATCATAAAGGAGAGACGAGTTTTTTTGTTTTGCTAAGAGATAAGTGGAAGCCGAGGTATACAAACGTTCTGAGGGAAGAAAATTAATCATTTTCTTAAACTTTTGTTTAAAAATGAAAAAAATGTTTTCCGGTTAAGAGCCACGGTAGAAAATTAGTCTTAAAAAATGCACATCCCAGACAATTAAATTTTTCTGAAATTTTCATATGGGCCTTACTCTCTCTACCCCTTATTGTATCAAAATAAAATTATCATTTGGATTTTTCTTAAATATCTTTGATTTCTAGTAAATGCATGTGCATATTTATTTAATGTTAAAAAATTATCCGTTGTATAATATTTGTACCTACTAAGTTTCGGTAATGATCGGATTTTAATTTACGCTTTATTTTAATTTCACCGTTGGATGCCAGCCATTCCAACTACACTTGTGTTATTATTTCTTTCAATGGCTGGATTGGCTATTGCAACTTTAGGCCAGCGTCACGTTCACTATGAAATGATTTCCTGGTAGGGTAGAGTGACGAATGAGAAGGTGGTTGGAAGAGAAGAAAAGAGAGTGTTGGATATCATCAAGGGCGGGAAGAGAAATTGTTTGGGACACTTTATGCGGCAAACACAAAGTAATGGTAGAAGGACTGGAGAAGCTGGTAAATGGAAAGCGGAATAAAAGATGGACGAAAGACCAGATGATAGATGATATACGAATGCTGTATCAAGAAATGAAGAGATTAGGCCAGATTAGGAAAGCATGATAAGCATGGGAGATCTACGCTTGGGCAGAAAATACATGACGATGGATTCAAAAGAGAGGATACGTAGGGGAGTGGTACAACCTTTAAAGGTTTATGTTAGTAACGTGAGACCGGTTATCATTAGAAACAAGCAGATTTTAGGAAGAACAGAAAGGCAGACAGTGAGTAAAGTAGCACGGTTTAGAAGAGCAGACCACATTCGCAGCGAAGAAACAACTACAACTATGCAACATAGAAGAAATTAGAGATTGGGGAGAGAATGGAATGAACACATTGACAGAACGACAGACAGCAGACTAGCAAAGATAGCTAGAGATAGTAGACCAGTATGGGGGAGACACTTCCAGGATGATCCAGGGAAAGTAGGAGGAATTACTGGAATAATCAGGTTGCGAAACTAACAAAAAGAAGAAGAAGACAAAGAAGATGAAGAAGAAGAAAATCAGAAGAAAAAGAGACTGAAATCTTATTCGAATGTAACACGTATTGTTAATATATACTGAGTACGTCATTCATTTAGCATATTATTACTTATTTCTTATTTGTTACTTACTTGTGACACGGATTAGATTCGAGTATTATTTACAGCAACTAAAGTACGGTTGTATGTACAAGTAAATTATACGTACAACTAATCAATCACTGTAAGTAGCTGTTCAGTTTAGTATAACTTATTACCTGACCCGTACTTAGAAAATGAGAAACGTTTTAGAGAGTGTCGCTGCGTTGTACTGGTACTGGCTATAGCATAGACTTATCGCTGTTGGCATCGGAGATGTGACGTTTATTTTGCATTACGCAACGATGAATAAAATATCCTGTGCAGCTGTGCGTGTCGACATGCAAGAGTTGTGTCCCGGAATGCTCTCTGCATTATATAAGTTGTGGAGAAGTTAAAAAGAAATCTGTGTTTTACCCCAAAGGATCGTGACATCAGCTTTGTACACATTCAAAAAGTTGAACTACTTTGCTGAAAAAGAGTACACAGCAGTTATTATAATGGATAAATAGTAATATTCAATATAAAGATTAAATGAGAAAAATAGTGAAAATTCACAGAGACTTTCAAATAGGATTCGTTCAGAATAACACCCAGCTGTGCGGTCCGGTTTTTACAGCATCGAAGCTCCTCTTGCAAAGTCGAGCGTCACATGCAGGAGTACACAAACGTGGATAGCTTAACTCACACGGATCGGTGTCCAAGGTAGGACCTATACGCTCGAAAGGGTGGACAGAAGGATTTATTAATTCAATTTAAGAGTGGGACTGAAATTATTTTTTTCCAATTACATTAAATAACTGCAAGGTTTCCAATTACGCAGTGATCTCCAACATAGTGCGCTTTGTGTTTGTTTTCGTATCGTATGTTCATTACGGTCTACGCAGAGCGTTCACACCTCCAAACTCTGAGTTCACCCAGCTCTATAAACAACAACAGCTGAGGGACTGGCAGTCGCTTACTAAATTATATTCTGGACGGCTAATCGAATGTTCCTCACCTACGATAGTACTAATCATATCTACGCTCGAAGAGAATGACGGAGTGACTAAATATTTAGTGATGTGGGTTGAGAAAGTGGGGGGTCTTAACTCTTTGCGATATCTCTTGTTATTTAAATAATGTTTCTTTTGTAACCTTTCTTGTACCATTCGTGTAAACGTGATCTCAAGTACCAAGTGTATTTATAATTTCTCGCTTTCTTTAATCTACGTTTACACTTGCCTTTAAAAGTTAAGCGACAGTAGCAGCAGTGTATCTTTTTTAAGATTTTCATGATTAATATACTGAATGTATACAAGTAGACAAGTAAACAGTATCTTATCGGTCAATATGTAGTTGAATTACTTCATCCATTGCCATGAGATACGTTTGGACTAATTAAACTGAAATGAGAATCGTCTGAAAAGTATGGAGATAGAATGTTGATAGACTTATTTCGATACTCATCTTTTTATTCACATGTTAGAAACTTTACATTCCTGCGCTAACACAGCTAGATGTTTTTGTCATACATTTAGTCCAGCTATTAAGTTGATAATGATTATAATTTGTACTAAATGTGTGCAGAGCGTCCATTTCGAGCCAACAGAAATATCCTAATTTCCAAAGTTATACAAATTGTTAGATAAAATAATAGTTAACGATTATAAAAAACAGTGAAATATCGGGTCCGCAAAGAAGTACAGGATAACAGTAACTTTAGAAAGTGGATAACATATTACGGAAGATAAGAGAACTTGATCTATTGTTTGTTGGCATTTGACGTCTACCTGTCTAAACATTTATCCAATCTCATCATTATTATTTATCAGACAGAACTGAATTAATTTATTTAACACTTATCATCAAATTTTTAAAAGATGTACTCAGTTCTGACGCTTGTCGATATGACAAAAGACATTTTTAAATTCAGACTGAAGTACAAACAATCAAATTAAGCAACAACAAAACCTAATAATTATGAATCGCTTCAACGACAGCTTCGATACGTTGGTATCTTACTGATGTCAACTATCCGCTTTACAGCGTCAACTTATATTGTTACGATTGCCATAATTTATATTCTTTTAATTGTATAGCCAAAGTAACTATCCTCTTAAATATTTATTATATTTTTTTAAACATCTTGCTTATATCTAGTTAAGCAAATGATTTTATTTTTATGGAACAAAAGATGGAGTACTACATCGTTTAGTGAGTGTTGCACTTTTTAAAGTGTAAGATTCTTTAAACGTAACATAGGCCTACACTCTGAAAATTATCAAATCTGAACGGCAGTTTTTGAACAAGTATAAAAAATTCATTCACGCAAGCGTTTGAAACATATTCATGAAAGGATAAAGTCCTAGATGTGAAAATTGTAACAGGGGGTACGAACAGATGTTATTTTTAGTATAAAAATTGTTTACGTTCTTAGCAAATAATCAACATAAAAAGTCTATGAACCTGTTATCGATAATAGGATAACCCTTCCAACAAAATTTCAATTCTTTGTAAACAAGCAGTAGACTAACTAGGCTGCAATAGTGAAACGAAAAATATTTACAAGGATTTGAATGATCGTTACTTGAGCGTGATTACTGGCGTATTGGTGATTAGGAACTGGACGAACGCACGGCAAAATGTAATAAATGTTATAACACTGTGGAAGATCCTGGATAAAACTTCTAGAAAGTCTGAGTACAAAAGAGATAGATATAGTAAGCAAAAATACATGAATAAACACCCATATTATTGTGCATCGTGCAAGATTTCACAAAAGATGGGGTGATGTAGCCTATTATTCATGATTATGTGAGACTAGGGATCAGAAATTGGAGGAGCCTATTTTACAAGGCTTTTTTAATGAAACCCAGAGACGTAAAGTTGTTATACTACACCTAACTTTAGTAATTATCAAAACAGCAAATAATCCAAGTAGTTAAAATTCAATACTCGAATTAGAATTTGATCGTAGCCAACAGTAGTAGCGGCATAGAGGCGCAATAGGGGGAGGTCTGAGGACATGAGGGGCCTGCGCAAACACTTCCCTTATTTTTTTACGAAAGGGTATAAACCATTGAACTTGAGAAAACTTGATTTCCCCTTACGTATTTAACATAAAAAACAAATAGGCCTACACTTATTTTTAAACTGTTGTTTTATCAGTACCTAATTATGTATTTGAGAGTATAAATTAATTGGTTAACTGGACAGTAGAGCGGTGACTCCAGTTAAGAATACACCAAAGCCAGTTAAGAATTGGATTTCAAGTAATGTAGTGTTACAAAACTACTACAAAATTTTGTAAAATAATATGTCTTTATATCACAATATTTTTCTTTAATTCCAGTCCTAAACTAAAATTATTGTAAATTATAAAGCTATAAGCAGATAACAGAAAGTTTTAAAGGTGATATAGTTTTCTGGTTTGTTTAAAAATATGACATTAGTCACTAAAGTGTACGATAAAAAATTTAATATAAACATTCACTGTCTTCATGAATTAAAATTTAATAAAATTTGTACTTTCCTCAAGATGCATATAAGTGCAATAAACGACAAAATTATAATCTAGTGACATGTTTGATAATCAGTATTGTTGTTTACATTGATAAACCACATAAAAGATACTAAACAACAAATCAATGTATTAACTGAAACAAAAGTTATATTAATTAATTGAGTACACATCATACAAGCACAGTCTACGTTATGTAATTCTGTTTGCGTTATATTATTTTAGTAGTTGCCACAGATATATAAGGAGGGGGGTTCGTATTCATGGCGAAACAATGGCATGTATTAAGTAAGGTTAGTAGGTGGGCCCGCAAACGATCCTGCGGGGGCCCAGAAAAAGAGTTACGCCACTGAGCAGTAGTATTTTTCGTAAGAGTATATCGTCATCGCTGCTCTACCAATCAAAATTTTGCCGTATAGTTCTTTTTCAAGCCAGTCGATAGCAGATGTGTCGTCTCGTATTGCGTAAATATAAATTCCATTACGCTACGAAAACATTTAATTATTAAGAATACAACAACGAGTTAGATATTTTTACCTTTCTCAAACAAACAGTAGAACCATTTACGCCCTACTTTCTGTGGGACACTGGCATACCTACTGTGTTTGACTTGGAAGTTAAACATTGACCTCTTTGCCTGTAAGTTACACCTGTGTTCTAGTATGCAACTGGCGCAGTTGTATAACCGGTTGGAGTCTAGCTGTTAATTTTTTTGCAGATCGGTGATAAGCTCCGAAGTTCAAGGGTTACTGCATTCGGTTGCATATCATTCGCAGCGTTGGGTCGTTTATTCCATCAAACGGTTCTCGTTTTCAAGCACATGTTTCACTGACACAAGGATTGGCGTTCTCGGCCAAAATATTATTATTTAATAAGCTCATACAATTGATGGTAACTGACTACGCCTTTATACGATTAAATTTTTTCTCATTGTTTTTAGCGATTTAGGTCTGTTAGCTTGATTGCTATAATTTAGTTTAATGCTTCGATATAATTTATTAGGATTCAATAGTAATAGTTAATTGTCTGCTCTGTTACTTGCATTAATGTTATATTGTCAGTCATGTGTCCTGTTTACAGCTCATTTTAATAACACACAATATTGTTTAATCTCACAGATAATGTATTATACTGTTGTAAAATAGGAGAATTTGAGCGCAATTTTTTTTTAACGGATACCAGGTAATTTATTTATTTATTTTTTAATTTATTGTCTGATGTGCTGCACTTCCAGCTTTTAAAATAAGCGCCAGCCTTGCTCCATGATCGTACATTGAAATTTTACAATCTGTTCTGAACCACTGGTCATATTCAAGAAGAATGGAAGATGGCAAAGGTAGTCCTCATATTCAACAAAGGAAATCTTAATGACTGTGATAAGTATAGAGGGGTCAGCCTGCTTAACACGTCTTATAAATCTTATAAATCGTATGCATCTGTCCTAGCATCACGACCGAATGCAATAACGGAGACTACTCTCTCGAAGGCCCAGCATGGTTTCCGGAAGGGCAGACCATGTTTAGATTGCATCTTCGCAATAGCGCAGGTAATTGAAAAGCACAGAGAATATCAGGTGTCTACATACATAGTTTCTGTCGACTTTGGAAAGGCATTTGGTAGAGTGATTAGGCCATACAAAATTTTAATGTGGAAGAAAAAATCATAATTGAAACAGGAAGACCGAGCACAACTTCTAGTGTGGGCTTGATCAGTTGTGGAAAACAACAAAGGTACTCACTATCACCTTCTCTCTTTTTAGTTTATTTATAGGACATGCTATAATGGGAGATAACCTTCGGAAGCATTTTATGATTAGTATCTCTGCAGCTGACAAATTGTCGTTTGCTGATGAACAGGCTATCCTACCGAATTCGGAAAGGAGCTTGCAGATGGCTGTACATTCAGTGGATCGAATCTCCAAGGATTTCGGATTACCGATCTCCACACTGAAGATAAAGGTGATGGAACTGATCATGAACCATGGAAGATAACTGATCCCATGGAACTGATCCCATAAGAGCAAAAATTGTTGTAGATGGCACTGTTCTGTAGCAGGTCAGTAATTTTTAGTACCTAGGCTACAATGTGCTTACATTATAAACAATGACACTGCGAATAAACTACATAAGTTCAATCATGTGTTTGGGACCGCCAGGAGAACTATAAATCAACGAGTAAAGAAACACAGCTGAAAATCTATAAGGTGATGGGCTCTCCCCACACTTCTCTGTGGGTTTGAAAATTTGACTGTAACGAAATCCCAAACCAATGATATTCGAGCGGCCGAAATGAGATTTTTCAGGCACGTGGCAGGATATACTCTTCACGATCGCAGAAGAAATGCGGATATAAGGCTTATCCGCCTTATATTATCAGTACTTAATATTATCAGTATACTCGATAGGATTCCACAGTGTGGAACGTCTTACCGAATGGATGACTGCCGCATCCCCAAACAAATATTGAATTATAAGCCGAGAGGACGCAGACGTGTGGAACGTCCGAAAAAGGATTGAAGTGATCAGTTCTAGTCTACATGCCTCGGACCGGAACAAACCATTTTTGGTTTAATCCTTGTGGAAGATAATGGTGATGAACTTCTTGATATACACGTTTATTTTGTTGTGACAAAGATAATCATATTTAAATCGATAAGTGGTGTCAGTAATGACTGCTTGTAACTATATTTACGTTATTTAAGTGTTTACCAAATGGTTATTTGTGATAAATGAAGATAACTGAATAAGTGGATCATTTAGTTCCCTTGAATTTTGCAATTCCTACGATTAAGACAAGGATTTGATTAAGAAACTGGGTGAAACAGGTATTTAAGAAAAAAAAACTCTTCAAGATTCAAGAACGAAATTTACAAACTACAGCTGTGACAAAACTACTGTATGGCAGCGAATCTTAGGGATTATACAAACAGCACGCGGAGAGCATACAGCATACAAGAAGTGGAAATATGATTCCTCCTTACTGTGAAGGGTGTAGTCGTGTGGACAGTTTAAGAAACAGCAGTCACTTCACTTCGTTTCTGCTACTCGGGAAAACTGTTCTTTCCTTCACATTTGTGCTATTATGAAGCATACATATTCCGATGAAAAACTGTAAATTACAGTAGAATAGTAATATGTAAAGAAGCCACATTTTCGAACCAGGTTACATGACACATGTCTGCAGGTCGGGCAGTAGTTTGGCTGTCATAGAAACGCTAGAATGAGAATGATGCCAGTGCTGGCTTAAATCTTTCCTCCACCCCACTGATCCCTGCATTGGCATTTCATTCATCTTCTCACTTTAGAATGTTTATAATTCGAACCTTTGGTAAAACAAATCGTCAGTTTTGTACTACGAGTTATAATCTACTGAACTGTATAAGAAATTGAGTTACTATATTTTCAACTATATTAACCTACACTACGTATACGGTTTGTTGGATTCATCAGTCCATTTGTTGGACTGTCTTTGAAAAATCTTTTTTTATTTCCACTTTTTATGTACAGAGATTATTAGAACAAATTAAAAGGAGTATTTTCAAAATCAGTTGTATTAATATCGCTATGGATGAGAAGAAGAGGGGATGGTATTTACAAAGTGATGAAAAACGTATCCATTCTAAGTCAGCGAATGAGAGTATACACAATTTCTTCCAGTGGTGGTTTTGCACTTTGTAAGGAGAGGTACAACTTTCTAATTGAGAATACCAATAATAATTTAATTTAAAACTTCAGTTACACATAGTAAAAACACTATATACAGTACATGCCTTAAAATTTAATTTCTTCTTCTTCTTCATCTTATTCTTCCTCTTCTTATTCTTCTTCTCCACTTCCATATTATAAGGATCTAGTGGCGTATTCTGGCCTCCTAACTCCCAGAGCTTCTTAGATATACCGATAGAGCTATCCCATTTGGTTTGTAGTTGTACACCATTTTGGGTATTCTATTATTCTCCATTCTGTCAAGATGTCATCATCATCATCATCACAATCTGCAATGATTAAACCAAGGATGGTTTGTTCCGGTCCCAAACAGTTAAAGAGTCTAGAGCTGATTACTCCAGCGCTTCCTCGGACGTCCCACACCTCTCTGTCCTTTCGGCTTATAGTTGCATAGTTGTCTGGGGATACGGCGTCATCCATTCGGCAAAGATGTTCCCACCAATTCAGTCGATACTGGGCAATCCTGTCGGATACAATCATGATATCCAGTTCCTTCCGTATGT
The DNA here is from genome assembly GCA_034769895.1 of Magicicada septendecula. Lineage (NCBI taxonomy): Eukaryota > Metazoa > Arthropoda > Insecta > Hemiptera > Cicadidae > Magicicada > Magicicada septendecula. The sequence goes on from CM068371.1 coordinate 422,165,082, forward strand.
CTGCGTTTTTCTATGATCATAGAGAGTATACCCTGCCACGTGCCTGAGAAATCTTATTTCAGCCGCTTAAATACGACTGGCCTGGCCTTTCGTTAAAGTCCAATTATCAGACCCATAAAGAATTATGGAAAGGGCCATCAACTTGTAGAATTTTAGGCGGTTTTCTTTACTTGCTGACTTAAAAGTTCGCCTGATGATCCCGCACATAAGGTTGAACTTATGCAACTTATTCACAAGATCGTTGCTTATATTATAAATTCACAGCTGTGGTCAGCAACATTTGTCCGCCCGGCTAGTCCTTACTTGAGACAACTTACTAATGAACATGTCCCCTGGATGTTACTAGCATAACGCAGGGTAAGACGTATGGTGGGGCTGCCACCTTCAGGCTTAATGTACAGTCCAATTTTCTGCCTAGATGTTCTTCCATAAACTAGCTGTCTTACCAAATTAAAGACACCAGTTTTCCTGTTGAGATACCTATAAGGATTGTTGCAATTATTCGGCTTCGGCCGAATACAACGAACGGCGAATTGTACTTGCCCGACGTCCGGACGTCACGCCCTTCCCTTTACTAACCAAACCGTTTGTTTCGTTAAATCTCGTCAGTCGACCACCAAAACGGCCATGTGAGCAGAGCCGCCCGTCGCCGAACTTTCGGCGATTTTGGGAGCCTCGATTACCAAGGTAACTATGATTTTTTTTGGGTTCTCGTAAATCAATGCTAGTGGCCAATAATGTTTGTATTTTACGTTTGTAAAAAAGAAGAAAACTTGTAATTTCTGTAAAAAGATTGTTATTCATAACCAACCAAGACGTATCTTGTTTGTAATAGTCAGCCTCGACTAAAACCAATTTTCAGTCAGTCAATTTAAAGAAAAAAGCAATGGTATGTAAAGTTCAATGTCAGTACTTGTTGTATACATAATTCGAAGTTGTAATATTGTAATGTAATTTTGTAATTTTGTAAATTGTGATTGGGTACTGTATGAATGAATGTGCGCGTGCTAATCAAACTGTATGGTTGCATAAAGTATACTAAAAGATGTGGAATATCTTTTCAGTTCAAAGCTTGGTTCGACGTACAGGAGCGAGAATACGAGAATATGGACTCGATGTAGTTTTTTCTTCACGCGTTCTTCCAGCGTGGACACCGCAGCATGGCATGAGCTGAGGAACACGCACCCGTTGCGACCGGCTACAGGAGGCTGTGAGCGAACCTCTCCGGATTGCCAAGTAAAACTTAACCGTTAACAACTTTCAGTGGAAGTTACAGTACAATTAATAATGAAAAGAGAGATAAACCCGTTTCTTCACCTTATGTGACAGGAACTAAAACTTTTACGAATATTTTGTGATGCAGAACAGTGTTAGAATTTCCATGAACAGATCACAGCTTGTACGCTGAACACCATTAACTGTAAACTAGTATTGATTTATGCAATAATTGTTCTATATTCAGTATTTAATCTTTTCTATATTTAATTTTTTTTGAGCTAAATTAACTCAGTAATTGACTTTTGCTGACTGACTTATGATTACGTAAAATGTTGAGGCTCATTTTATTTTGAAATAAACGGGTCGAGTTCGATTCTGCTCACTAACTGATGGTATTCAACATTTTTTTATACTTACACCTCCCGTCTTTTGGGAATCATGTTTTGTTATAATGTGTAGAGAGACATAAATAGTAATAAGTATTTTGGTTGATTTTGTGGTATATTATGTTAGTTTTGGTGTATTCTGTGTGTTGCGCTTTTGGGGCCCAGCAGTAAAAGGTGGCACAGGATCTTTAATGTGGTGGTTTCTTCTTACCTCCCACATCCTACGTCGTTGACCAATGAAAGGTCGTCCGTCTTTAAGGGCAATTTCTCACCACGAGGGCGAGAAGGTGCCCTAACCTCTATTTAATAATGACAACTAGAGGAGGAACAGCTTGTATCGGCTGTCACTCGGTCTCCAAAGCCGCGTTAGCCACCTGTAGGTGTTGCCCATCACTTGTGGGACATTTTCCTTCATCATGTAATGAGACCATAAGGCATTACTCATCCTCTCCAGTACTTTGGGGGACCAATACTGGTCCCGTCAAGACGTCTCCTTCAATTTTCCCTCTATTCGTTAATTATTTTTCCTTATTGATTGAAAATTTTAAGATAATTTCTGATATGCTTATTCCTCATTCTATCCCGTCTCGTACGCACTTCCACACACCTATGATATTTAATTTTCGTTTTAAGATTTAATAAGAAAACATTTACGTTGCTGGAGGGCTTAGGCTTCCGCGGTGCCAGCTTAAACCGCCATTGTTTTACTGACGTCAGTATGGCGACGGCGGCTTAGGTAATTCCATATTTTCTGTGAAGTGTATCCGACAGCTTACAACATTTTCAGAAACATAAACTGAAAAATTATTGATTCCTAACTAATGTTACTGGCAAAACTGAATTATTCCTATCAAATAAAGATTTTAATTTCTTTAAAAATATTTTAGTGTTGTGTAACAGTCTTTTAAAAAATTTGTATTTGTCATATAAAAATATTAAAGACAAGATCACATATATTAAAACGCACACGCTCTCTCTCTCTCTCTCTCTCTCACACACACACACACACACACACACACACACACACACACACACACAAATAAAATATAATTTTCCTAAAATCAGTTAGTGTTGCTACGCCAACCAGTTCACATTCAGTCTCAAGGTCACTTGTTAAAATCACTTACCTTTAAAATTATTATTGCACCCAGTTCAGTTATGTATGTTACTATGTTTAATTGAAGAAAAAAAAATCTCGTGCATGTAAAATTCTAATAATCTTATTACAAGATAAAATAAAATTTTTTGTAGGTAACTATTTTCTAACGATCGTTTTTCCACTTTGTTCTGTATATCGGAAAAGAGACTATGAGAGGCCACGCTCTTTTTTGAAGCGTTCTCACTGATTTTTGTGTGATTCATTTTCGTATTTTGTATGATTAACCTGTCCTTGGAATAGCTTATAAGATTTTTGCTATAAAATTGATGTCGATTCTATTGCTGCGTCCTTCAAATGGATTTTATTTCATTTATTTAACCCCTTTACAATGTTTTTTTTCAAAATTCTTAGACCTATACATTCTTATTATATTAATTATATATCTACAAATAAAATTTTAATCACTTATACTACAGTACATTTAGTACAAGTTTTTTTTTTTTACTCCATTCTTCACCCTTTACCTCTATCAGCTGTTGACATTGGCATTAGGCCACAGTTTGTTTACAAACAGAACCCTAAACTGGTTTTTGCTACCTGCTTGTCAAAACTACAGACCGCATCGGTTCCCGCGTCCCGCTATTCATGCCCTAGTTACAAACAACTACTTTCCTTTAACATTACATAATTTCTTATACCCATAATCTATTTAAAAGCTTATTCTACATATACAATACAATGTTTAATTATTTACCCTCTCGACATTTTGTCAATTTAATCTTATTAAAATCTACTTACAAATTATTACACATACATCTGTAAAAGTGGTGTTCTTACAATCTGTTTATTTATTATTTTGTTGTTTAAAACCTTTCGTGTCTGTGTAGTGTGTGTTAAACTTCGTAATATGGTTTGAGTTGTCTGATATTGAACTTTCCTCGAATCTTTCCGGGCTGTTGAATGTCTTCGAGTTGGTACGTCGCTATTCCAACTTCCTTACAGATCTTATACGGACCTTCGAAAATATTGCAAAATTTTCCAATTACCCTTTTATTTAAGTATTTAAGTCTGACGTTGGGTATGCTCGTAACAACACTTTGTCACCTTCTTGAAATTTCATAATTTTATTGGCTAAATTGATCTGTTCTGTCCGTTTTCTACCCTTCTCCTTAATTCTTAAATAAATATTCTTGTAGTCAATTGGCTGATCTGCTGGTATCATTTCACTATCTACGTACTGGCCCAATCACGCCCTGGTTTTCTTCCTTGCCGCGGTTGGTTAAACCCGTACTTTCTTAGATTTTTTGGTCGATACCTTCTACGATGCCTTCTTCTTCTGCTGCCAGGCCCATCTGTAATATTTCTGCTATGGTCGTCTCTCCATGGGTAGGACTTCACTTAATCATTAGTTGTTTATTATTAAGGTCTATCACGCACCCACTCTCCACCAACATGTCAACATCCAAAATACATTCTCTCACCAGGTCCTGCACGACTACAAAAACACTTTCAAACTGTAAATCTTTAATCTGTACATTTAGCAATACCTGCCGTGTAATTCTTTTAGATTTACCGCCTGTGGCCCCTTTAATTATAGTGTTAGACAGTTTTAGCATCTCTATTTTTCCCAGATCCTTTTTATTACTGCTAAACCAGCGTTCCGAAATCGCATTTATTTGGCTACCTGTATTCACCAATGCGCTAATCGGTACGCCGTTCAACAGTATTTGAAGTTCCGGACATTTATTGCTTCTTAATCTAACAGATTTATTATCATTACTTATCAAATCATCCCTAATGTCTAAGAAAGTTGTATTTACATATTTAATTTTATTACTTAAATCTATGACATATTTACAGGCTTTCTCTAGTTTTTTGGCTTCGTTGGTTCAACCTTGATACCTGCATTATTTGTTGATGGGACACTGTTAAGCCCCCCATACACTATCCAACTCGGTCCGACGAACCAGACCGTACCGGGTTTGCTTGAAGTTGGGAAGCACAAATGTTCGGTCAGCGATTCTCCATACACTATCGAACCTGGTCGGCCGCACAAGGCCCCAACCCGGTACGTAAGATGTTTGGACGACAAAAGTCAGGTGCGTCGCGTCCCTACACACTATCGAACCAGTATCGTACCAACCTTTCTAGCGACACGTTCAGTTCATCATTTTGTCTGTTTTAATTTGTGTGTGGTAAATTGTTTTAATAATTGCTATTGGTTTGTGAAGTGAACTGAAATAATGGACGATAGGAAACGTTTGGCCGCTGCAATATTGCTATTAGATGAAGCTGGGGTGTTTATTCCAAAAAAAAAACAAAAAGGAAACCTCGAAAGTGTTGGGTTAAAAGTTGGCTTCAAAAAAGGAATGAATATTCACATATGAACTTACTGTTAGAACTTAGAGAAAACAACCCGTATGATTTCAAGAACTATTTAAGAATGACAGAGGATGAATATAAGTACCTAATTGAATTAGTGACACCTTTGATCCAGAAAAAGAATACAGTGTTAAGAGAAGCTATACCGGTGGATGATAGGCTTGCTGTCACCTTGCGTTTCTTGGCAACTGGAAGAAGTTTTGAAGACTTAAAATTCTCTGCAATAATATCGGCTCAATCACTTGGCAAAATTATCCCAGAAACAACAAAATAAGTGCAAACACAGATCACTACACACTGAGATGCGTCAAGGCCACTGTCAGAGCATCAACTGAAGTGAGTCAGTCGGTTGTCTGTCGCGCACCCCAGGTCCGGCTCAAACCGGTTTGGTGCACCCACACACTGTCCAACTTGGTGCGCAGAACTTTTGTTGTCCCGCGGTTGGCGCGTGTTTACGGCCGAGATGGTAAACCAGAGGTTCAGCCAACTCGGTGCGGTGCGGTTCGTCACCACACACTATGAAACCCCAGCCCAACCCGGTCTGCCATCCGACCAAGTTGGATGAAACGACGAACCAAGTTGGATAGTGTATGGGGGGCTTTAGTTTCGCTCTTAAACTGGTTCTTCCATTTAGTCGGTCTATTATACTGCGTTCTCTCGTCGGTGAACCCGTCTCGCTCGCTCACTTTCCCTCTCTCTTCTCCGTTGTGTTTACTATAACTTCTCTCAAACCGACCATCAGCGGGTCTCTGGTTCATCGACCTACTGCCGTTTCGTAAGTGGTTAAACTCCAGCAACACTTGTTCAAACTCCGTGATCGTATTAAGCCCACGAGTGATAATAGCTACCTCAATCTCATGCGGGTAATGTCTTGCCAATTTCCTGATTAAATGTCTATCTGAGATACGCGGAATCAACTGCCTATTCTCCAACAATTTTCTTTCTAAGTATTGGATTGTAGACATCCCGGTTTCTGAGTGGTACAGTCCGAATTCCAACTGGTATCGCACCCGTTCCTGGATTACGTCATTCCAGTACTTATTACTAAAAGCTTCTGTAAAACCCGCAAAATTATTAATACTGTCTTTGACTAACCGCCACCAAATTGCAGCCTCTCCTTCCAGATGTCTCGATATCCATGCGATGTTGTTGATGTCGTGATAATGTTCGTGGTATATCTCATTTAACTTAGTTCCTTGATGAATTCCATCGGGAAATCGCTGGCTCCATTAAACTTGACTTCCTTAATCTGTTCGTTGACAACGCTTCGGGTGACGGGTGACGCGTTTATCAATGCCATCTTCATCCGCACGTCGCTTTGTAATTGCTGCAGCTTGAGGTTCGTTTCGCCCGAATGGTTATCCATTTTGCTCTCTAATTCTTTTAATTTATCTGCCCCTATTTTGTGAGGAACAATACTTTCGTCACAACGTTTATTGATCGCTATTACTTTTTTGTTTATAATTTTAATGTCACTACTATGCTTATCGTCTATTTCCTTCAATAAATTTTCATTATCACTAAACTTATCATTAATTTAATTCTTAATAGTACTAATCTCTTCATCTGTCATAGTTTTGGTGTCTACTTTAAATTGTTGCAAACTTTTCTTGTTTTCCTTTTTAAATTCACTGAGTTGTGTAGCTATTTCATTCTTAAGACCTGGTTTCGTTGTGTAATCTGTTGTGATAGTTGTTTTATCTGTTGTGGTTGTTCTAACTTCTGTTCACGCATTTGTTTTTGTAATACCTCTGTTTGCTGTGTCATTTGTTGTGATATCTGTTGTGATAATTGTTGTGACAATTGTTGTAGTAATGCATACATATCCGGTTCTTTAGGTGTTTCTGTTGTTGTTTTTTGTGCTAATCCCGGTCTTCCCTCGTGTTGTATCTCTGGTGTTATTTGTGGTGTTTCTACTTCTTCGTGGTCCTGTCCCCGCGTCCTTGACTCTTGATCCTCCGCAGTTAGTTGGGCGAGTGTATGTTGATCCCCTAATTGGTTGTTAATATCTAACTCCCCTTCGTAATTCGGAGTTGTCCCTGTTTCTGTATTCATTTTGTTGTTTATTTTGTTTGTGTTGTTCTGTATGTATTTCGTTTGCCTACTTTTGCTTCGTGTGATCGTACGAAATTATTCTTATTCTCTACGTTTCTTATTCTACTTTTCTTCTATACTCTATTCGCAATTCAATTGTCTGTTTAGCTTACAAATTAAACCTTGCAATAGGCTCCAAATACTACCTAGTGTAGGATTTGGTCTTTATAAGCTCCACGGTTATGGGCGCCACATACCACCCTCGCAGTTTAGAGCTAGAAAAGATATGTGTAATTTACTAATACTGAACTCTTAACTCTGCTTGATGGCGACTCTTAAAATTATCTCAGGGTATCCAAGAAATGATTATTAACACAATTAACTTGAATGACTGCTAATTTTAATGAACATCTTCATTAACATATTACAAGTTGCATACAATCTTCATGATTAACAATTACTGAATTTATACTTCTCATCAGTTATCATTGAAAGTAGGTTCATAGACCAATTGAATTGCCAATAGTAACAGAGTTAAAAAAAGACATGAATTAATCTGAGTTTAATGTTCAATTTGGTTTACTTGTTAAGTTGAATACCTTTTGGTTGGTGTATCCTTCCCTCGGAGTCTGCGATCTTGGAGATTGCGTTGTCGGCGATTCGAATGATCCTGTTGTTGACACTCGATGACACTAACATTTGATTACTTCGGTTTCACTTTAATTACCACTATTCACACCTACTCACTGATTCAGCATGGAACTAGTGTATACTAATTAATTTTGACACCTTAGTAACTATGTTATTAAACTGAGTGCTCGCAATATCAATAATTCATCCCGAATACACTCCCACGTTCCGTAATTTCCGAATGTACGCGTTCGATTATCGATACTATGAAGTTCGGTAATTATCACCAAGTTATTAGTCTAACAATTACTTTGATTTGGTATACTTCGTTTACTGTAATACCGGGTTTAATATTATTTAAACGCACGACACGAATACTGTACTTATTACTTATCGCAAGTTTTAGTTATGAAATCGCAATGCGCGATAACGAGTCTGATAGTTGTAGAGTTCTCCGTAGACTGACTGACAAATTCCCAACTACATTTTTTATACTCCCTCAAACGTTACCCATACTCAATATTTACAAATCGCGTTCCCATTGGTTTCAAGTACCGCGATATTTGATTTCCTCCAACCCAACTAGCTAATTTCACCCGCTTAAAAGTGACGCTTTCTCCCATTCGTCAAAAAACAGCGCGTAGCAAGCTTTTACCGTGAAAGTGACATGACGCTACTTCGAGTTCTCTCACTCACCCTCTCTGTCTAAATTCTAACGGTACGGTATTATCCGAGCACTTAATCTTCCCTCGATTTCACTTAACTTTATGGCTTTTTTTAATACAATACATTTTATGATTTTACACCCTGTACGTGACTTGCTGAATAACTTTCGCACCGCCAGACTGTCGCCTTGCTTAGGGTGTGTGCTTTTGAAAAAACACCGCCAAGCTGGTTTTCTAACCGTACATCAAGTCACATTACTTGCATTTCTTATTCTAATATACATTTAATAATCATGTTTACTATATAAAACCAGCGTAAAATTGGGTAGCATTCAATTTTTACGTTATAAGCTAATTCTATTGGTGATTATCACTTTTAACGTCGCTGTACCACTCGTAGATAAGCAATAAGGAGAGTTGATGGAATCTTGTAAGAGGTTACACTTTCTAACGCCCTCTAACGGACCCTTGCCTGGGCGGAGTAGAAGAGATGCCTCTATACGGTGGATCTGGAGGAAGTGGAAATCCTGCTTTTGGGGAGTAGTATAAAAAGTTACAGAAGAAAACTTAATTTACTTTGATGACAACTAGTTTAAAGTAAGAAAAAGTTGTGTAAAATTAATCTGGTTCTACAAAGATGGCAATTGGGTCGACGACTGCAGTGTTTTAGAGCAAAAAATCTCTATCAGAAAACAGTGATGAGGTTCTCACATGCGTCATATGAAGGGTGATAGAATGCCTAAGAAAATTTTGGAAAGGAAACTCAACAAAGAAGAAGGAGACGACGACCTTAGTGAAACCGGAACATGAAGTTTGCCAAGAAGGATGTTATGTTGGAAAGAGATGTGGAAGAAGATCCTTATAAAGACAGAAAGACGTGAAGATCGGCATTAGGTAGTCGGTTTAGATGTAATCAAGCCCTTTGGTACCTTGGATTGTGGTATATCGGTAACCAAACCAACTTAAATATCGGTAAACTTAAACCAACTGGATATCGGTAATCCAGTGGTTTCCAACTTAAAAGGACCTGAGGTCCACAACTAAACTCGGAAATCCGCTGGTGAGCTGCATCATAAGCGATCAAATTCCGACAAGTAACTTAAAAATGAAAAATCAGTATTTAATTGTAAATAAGTAAAAAGCGGTAATTTACACGTCTTACTGCATATATTTAACGGTACAGTATTTATTATATCAGTACAATAATGACGATATTCAACATTGTACATACAAGGTGTGTTCAGAAAAAGACCGAAAGACCGAATAACACATCAACTCACGCAAACAACGCGTTGCGATTTAGAGCGCACCTAGCGATAGTTTTCTGTAACAAACTGCCACTTATTCCGTTTCGCTATACGCCTTAGGTTTTGAGCTATATCAGATCAAGTGGGAACGTGCGCACGCTAGCCGCCGGATTAGTGACAAAGTGATTAAGAAAGACCTCGAAGAACAATGTGTACGTATGAAACTCTGCGGCAAAACTAGGTTAAAACTTGACAGGGACATTCTGGTTGTTCGGCTGAACAAACTGGGAGGCCTGCATAAGCCAAACGATTAGTTTAAGCATTTTTACAGATGGCAGAAACAATGCTCTGTGCAGATCAAAGCGATGTCGGAGAATCATGGCAAGAGAGCTCGTGATGTGGTAATTGTAAATCATCATTCAACTGCCGAGACTTTCTGAAAGAATACGGATTCATATAAGATAGTAAAATTAAATTCTGATAGAAGAACTTAATTTTATCGTATCACTGAATAATTCTTACTGCGTTTGTTGACTGACGATCAGAAAGAGACCTGTTTTGAAATCGGTCAGCAACTGGGTACCAATGCAAATGGTAATGACAAGTTTGGGATGCAATAGAAAGATTTTATAAAGTTAGCAGCAACATTTTATACGGATACGTTGCGTTGAGATCTTCATTACCACTTCGTTATAAATCCGACGGACGGCGTGTGCTCGTGCTTACTACGTAGCTCGAAGACTGATGATCATGACGGGACGGAGTAAACGGCATTCCGGCGTCACAAAACCTGTCACTAGCATTAGGCTACTTTATTGTGCAGCTCGCTCTATGAGTAGGTCGACGTGTTAAACAATTAGTTCGGTCTTTTTTTTAACACACCTCGTAGAGTATAACATAAAATCTTCAGTGTAAAACTGAGGTGGACCTGCTGCAGCGAATAAAGCAGGAAGGTTCACATCGTGTTGCGTTGTTGCTGATATCAGTAAATGAAGCGGAGAACTGAGGCGTCTTCTGCTGTGGTTCTTGATTAACTTCACTGTGGAGAACAGACTGTCACAGACGCATATACTTCCAAACATCAACGACATTTTCTGACCACAATTTCGCAGAGTTGATAGCATATTAAAAAAAAATATCACTAAATTTTGTTAGCCTCCTTAGAAGCTGTGCCGATTCTAAAAATTAATCGGCGCGTGTTCGGTATTTGCTGTACTGTATTTAGCGGTAGCAGCGGTTGAGATAAGTAATCTGCAACTGTAATACCATAAGAGCGGTGCTTGATTGGTGCTGCCCTCTAGCGTGAGCCACGGTTTACGAGGTCAGAAACGGAACTACGTTTTCTGGAAAACTTTATCTCTGGCCGACCGTCGTGCTGTTAGCTTCGCTTGCATCTACTCCGGTAGAGAAGAACAAATGTGTTGCACCATCTTCAACCTATGGCAGGCTAAACGATAACAGATCTGCGGGTTCCTCGATGAAGGCGGGGACCAGCTCCAACCTGAACTTTTGACATCCAGATTCTCTCTCTCAACTTCATCTGCCGGAGGAGAATAGCGAAGACGAAACACAAACACCCTATCATGTAAGCCAGATGATCACCACTTCACACCCATGGAAAAATTAAGGTGAACTCAATCCATGTTATATATTCTTTACACATTGTGATGTAACTCACTAGAGCCAGTGGACATTCAATCACTCAACAACATGACTTTAAGTTTTAAACATTTTAATTGGGTCCCCGATTAACGGGACAGAATAGTGCGTGAACGGGGAGGGGAATCTTTTGTAAATTTTATTAATTTGTTTGTATAATCTGTGAGCCTAGAGGCCGACATGCATCTGTGGCTGCTCACCATTCAAACGTGCAATTCCTTCTTATTTTCAGTATAAGGGTTTCATTACTGCTACTAATTCATTCAATCAACTTGTAATTTCTCTGTTTCAATTTAGTGTTCATTTTATATATTAATTTCTCATTTTTAAATTCAGTTTGGATTATATAGGGATAGAAGTTTCTTTGGTAGTTAAGTCGGGTCACCAGTTTAATCCTGTATAGGTGCATGTCCATGCAGAGTTAAACATGCTGTTGGGACAGGTTGAGTTATGCACTATCTTGCTTATGACATGTCGGCCTTTGGGCCAAAATTACTTTTAAAAGGGTTATAAGGTTCATGACACATTACTATTTTCAAAACTTAACAATATTTATCGATATATAAATTCTTTTAATTAATTATGATCACTGGGGTGTTCACTGTATTCTAAATTTTATTTCTCCCAGTCTAAGTGCCCAGTGTGGCAGCATTTTATAATAGTATTAGGCACTTGGCCAAATTTTGAATTTATTATGTCCTGGGGACTACTGGTGTTGCATATATAATCAGATACACATGTAATGTGTTATGCACATATTAAGAATTAAAACCTAATATGGATTTCATAAATTATGAATGATGTACCTCATGGGGGTAGAAAAGGGTGTGGCAAGAGATATATGTTATAATTGTCCTGTATTGTGGAACATGTAGATGTATTGTATATTCGTGTGTGTATTTTGTGGGGTTCTATATGTATTGTACATTTGTGTGTATTTTTGGGGGTTAGATATAGGGCTTATAAAAAGAAAATATAAAACGTAGGGTTTATATATACATTCAATTTCTGATGACAATTTGGAAAGAGAGAATAAGGATTTGTAATAATTAATTTCAAAAGAGTTTTGTTAAGGAGTGTATAGATTCTATCTCTATTAATTTTTAATTAATATTTTTATAAAGAGAATTAATTTATTTTAATTAACTTTAATAAGGAGTATGTAGATTTGTCTCTATTAAATTTTGATTAATATTTTTTAAAGAGAATTAATTTATTTTAATTAACTTTGTCAAGGAGTATATAGATTTTATCTCAATTAAGTTTCAATTGATTTTTTTTAAGAGAATATAGAAAATAAATTTTGGATTTATTAATAATTTCAAGTAACCTTTTTTAAAGGGAATAAATTATTTTTAATTAACAATTTTTAAGGGGAAAATAGATTCTGAATGTTATATTTATTGATTTTGTAGGTAACAGAAAGGAGATAGAATAATAAAAGGATTTTATTGATTGTTAATTTTGTGAGTTTTAATTGCAAGTTCCGTCTCACTGGATCCAGCGCATTTTTGGCTTCTCTAGGCTTTGGTCTAGTTTTAATTATCTTGTGGCCCCTCTTTAGAAAAAAAAAAAATTTCAAAAAAAATTTTTCAAACAAAAAATAATTTTTTTTTACCAGTCCAAGTTAAAGAGGGGTTACAAAGCCAATGAGTGAAATTCAGAAACTCTCTCTCTCTCTCTCTCTCTCTCTCTCTCTCTCTCTCCATTTATGCACCTAAGCATTCAAAAAATTTCGACGAAACCGAAATATCGAAGCATGATAATGTTTTTAGGCTTTTGAAACGTATAATGTGGATTACGTTTGGTGGATTACGTAAATCATTTCCAAACCACAGACGATCAGAAACAGAGCATGTAAAACCAAATTTATTCTCACTAAAACGTTTGCTAAACTCAGTGTCAGCAGCGATTATCTCTGTCTTGATGCGTTTACATATCAAATTTCTAGACTGTGGGGAATCGAAAGTGTTGAAGCGTTACGTTTGTCGATGACGATTTTTGTGGAATGACCCCCAGCCTAAAAACATTATCATGTTAAAATCCCGGTCTCTTTACTTGCCTAGTCAACAGGAAGGAATCGGCTACTAAATCACACAATTCTAGTTGAATGTGTTGTGTCCTGTTCTACAAGACAGGTACCAATAGGATAGGCCTACCAAGTGCGTTAGAATTCCAAGAACTCAGTGAGCGGGTCTTATCTGTGTGTCGAGTTTTCTGAAAACACTTGAACGTATCTTTAAATATCAAATGGGACTGATTACGAATCAAGGGCGAAACCTCGGGCAAGCGCTTTGTCTAGCCGACGGATGGATGGAAGTAGAGTGGGTCTTGTGATAGCCTATGGGACTAGTGCAAATACATTTCCATTAAACAAATAAAGTGAAATCTACTGCACACTTATTAGTGAATACGTGAAATATTTTTTAAACGTTTCTCGTACAAGAGTATTCTCAGTTAAAATAATATTTTATTATTCATTTATTTATTAAAGTAACTCAATAAATTATTAAATTCGTTTTCCCTATAAGGTCGCAGGCCGCATAAAAAAGATGTCATTGGCCGCCAGTTGGAAATCACTGATCTAATATTTCTTTCTAATGTCTGTAACATCTCTGTCTCTCATTGTATATGTCTCTGTTTATCTACATGCCTGCCTATCTACTCATCTCAACCCTCTCTCTCTCTCTCTCTCTCTCTCTCTCTCTCTATCTCTATCTCTCTCCATCCCCCTAATCCTTCACTATTGTCGAACTTTTTTGAATAACTTTATTTTCTTTATATCGAAACAGTTTTGTATTTTAGAAAGGTATCGTCTCTAAATTTCCCAACTTCTCAAGAGTACTGCTAGTTTCTATTTTGTAGTGAGAAATCTCTTACTTTTGGTCGCCTCTACACCGGTTTAAATATATAAGGTGCTGCAGGAAAATTAAAAATTTACTCCAACTTCTTACCGGTAACGCTTAGCTGTGACTGACCTGTTTTATTCTTTACGATTTATAAGAATTTCTATTCTTTTTTGCGTCTAATTATATCGCATATTTCTTTGTAGAATCGGTGGAGACCGGGGTGCTTGATTGATGCCAAAGTAAATACCTAATTTTAGAGGTGGATCAGTACCACATATATGTACCTGCAGTTTCTACCGTAAACACTACACTGCCAGCAGACACAAATAACACGGACGAGAAAAACGCAGAATTACCAGCCCAAATTAACTTATATGAGAGTGGCCACCGTAACGTTTTTTCACGCCAGAGTACGAAGAGTAAGGCGCGTCTTCAAGGTCACTAGCTGGAGAATGCATCCGAATCCATTAGTTGGTCATTGTTCACGTTCAGTGTGTGGGCCCGTGTTGTGCTCTAATAAAATAAATAGCAACTTCTATGCGAATTTTTAAGTACGGCTCTGTATATGTAAAGTTTGAAATTTTCTAAAAAAGGATAAATTGGAATACATTAAAAATTTTATATCTGTTTACAAGAATACTTTTATCATTACAATTTATTTTAATATCTGAAGTTTCAACAGACAATGTGGATGATGTGGACAATGTATAGAGTAATGTGGATGATGTCATACAGTAATACGTCCCCAAATGGTATAAGCTATTCTCTATAAACCCCTGACCTCTGTAGTCGTATTATTATTTTACTTTAGTGTTGTCTAACAATTGTACCAACATCGCAACTCTCGCAACGTAATTGCGGTTAGGCTTGTACCAATATAAAATTAAAATTGTTATGATGGAACCAATAAAACAAAAGGGTCAGTAGGGAGACGTTTAGATTACTGTCACTCACAATACAGCTTACACGTTAGGGGACAGTGTGGGACGAAGAAGTATTTAAGTTGCGCGCGACTATAGAAAAGCTCTCGAAAATAAAGCTTTGCAGCCGTACTTCTCATGTGCGTAAACAGAGAGTATACAAATAGAGCCCATAAAACCTAGAACGAAAGGAATAATAATAATTAATGGAACTGTAGTACACTGAAGTGAGACTGCATTAAATAGATAAATACTAGCAAGCTCCCTGAGTGTAGAACTCGCTCACTATTTTGAACAAAATATATTTTTATTAGACAGATTTCAATATTAAATCATTTTTAATGATTCAAAAATTATGAAAACTGCGGTTACTCTACCAATTGTTTAGTAAAACAACAATTGTAAAGCCGACAGCCGTACAATAAACACTACAATTCTCGAATTACTGGTATTTATATTCTATTTGTCATAAATAACAAAGATTTCATTCCTAGTTTTCAAGTTAATATATACTCCCGCAGATGTACGACGTAGATCTATAAACGATTTTACATTCAGACAGAATAGAATATGCGAGGAAACTCGACTTGAACAAAATGGCTAAATGGCTACCGGTGGAGCACCACTTGAACACGGCAAAACTACAACTCAAAAGCCGTAGACGGTACAGATTGGGAGAAGAAAACTGAAGTAAACTGAAGGTTGTGGACAGAGAAGGCGGCAAACTCGTGAGATGGGCGGAATGAAACCGAAGAAGGAGAACATCGTTCATAACAGTAACAGTAACAGTTATTTCGTAACAGAAACGACAGACAACTGTAGACAGAAAAGACAGACAAATATAGAAAAGACAGACAAATGTAGGACGCACCTAAAATAACCACAGACACTGTTTGTCCACTGCGCAAATATTGACCTCATCAAACAAACTCAACTTGTTTAATTAACACCTTGCAAATATGCAGTCTCAACGTTGCTTCTAACGTAATCTCTGTTTATTTCTCTTTCACTCTCTTTCTTTCTGAGTCAATTAATTTGCATGCTTGGTACATAGTGACAACGGTATTTTGATTACTTGGATTCAGGGTATATTTTAAGAAATTTTTATCACTGCACAAATGTGTAGTTTACCATGGTCCGGGGGTTCCCCCCCCGGGACATTTTCAAAAACTAGACCTGCCAAAACGTTATTTTAGTGCTTTTCTAGCCTTCCCTAATTTCCAGAAAATAAAAAAAATATCTTGATGAACTGCGTTTTTTTTACTTTAGTACGGTACAAAAATTTCTGGATTTTTCTAAAAATGTCAACAAGTTTTTTGAAATACAAAAGTATATTTGTCAAAATTTAATTTTAATGCATTTCTAGTCTTATTTAAATGTTCAGAAATTGTTCATAAAATTTGATTCACCCACTTATTGGTGGTTGGGTGGAAGCTCTACAAAAAGAACTGAAAAGGGAACCAGATGGGCTCAAGCTAAAAGGCATACAAATCGAAGGAAACAAACCCAGAAGGCGTGCTCAGCACCATCTTTATGTGACGGAAAGGAAAAAGCGGGACATTTCAGCAGTCTCAGTTAAGGTAAAGGAATCTCTTTGATTAGTAAAATAGTTTACCTTTTTCTTGTCCGTCTGGTGGCCTTTTCTCTATATTTAATTCTACGCGTTTCGGGACATATACCCCATCATCTCTTTGTAAGTTTTTGGATGAAAGAATGAAGACTGGTGAAAAAGTGGTTGAAGAAACACTGCTCTTTGTGAACTTTGAATTTTCTTGTGATGTAAGAGCGTTGACCAAAATTTGGAGGTCAGATCTTGATTTGTTACCTCTTGCACAAGAATTTGAAGATATCCAAGAACATCCTGAACTGGAGGCATTGAAGAAAAAAACCCTTTCAGGAAAAGTAAATTTTTTTTGCCAATCAAACAACTTTTCAAACACTTGTGTCATATTGGCTAGAATCTTAGCAGCCAAGCCTCACAGTGCGGATGTAGAAAGAATTATAAGTGCCAGTAACATGCTGAAAACTGATCACCGCCAACGCCTTAGTATTGACACTGGAAATCACCCCTTGTATATTCATTTTAACATGCCATCGTTGTCGGAGTGGGATCCCCTCAATGCAGTGCTTACATGGATGAATAAAAGACAACACCGAGTCAGGGAGACTCCAAAAGCAACGGAGCAGTTTTATTTTTCAGGGGTTTTACCAGAGGCAAGCAAGAAGAGCCGTGAAAGCAAAGAGAAGGAAGAAGAAGGCCTCGAGAAAAAAGAGCAAGACTTTTTAGACAAGAGTTTTAAAGACAATAATTACATTGAAAGATGTGAAACTTGAGTTAAAACTCCTTCAGTTTCTAAATATTGTTTCATTACAATATTTTTTACTCAAATGTCAGTTAATTTATTTTCCCGACTTTTTTCTCAAAATTTTATTACTGCACATTTTCCAATTTTATCACTGCACAATTTAATTTATCACTGCACATTTTGTGTCTGGCTGCACGTTAAAATATACAGTGCTTTGATTTAGTTTGTGGGTTACTTTTCGTACGTACTATTGCTTTGGTGAATGTCAATAATAATTTATGAAAACCAGACATCGATACATAAATTATACACATTTTTAGTTACTATTTCAATTTTGTAAAGTAAAAATTATTTTATTATTAGCGGGGGGGGGGGTCCTACTGTCTATGCCGAATCCCGCATTTCGATCGCCATTTCTCCCTGTCTTTCCAGTCATTGTCTTCAATAGCTCGATCTCTCATGCTTTTCCTAATTCCTGTTCTCCATTGTGTTGTCAGTCTTCCTTTTCTTCTCCTGTTTTGTGGTGTGCAAGTCAATGCTTTCTTTGGCCATCGCTTCTCCTCCATCCTCATTACGTGACCATACCATAGCAACTGACTGGATTCTATTCTTTCTGCTGTTGTAAATATGCGCCCTGTTTTTCTTCTTATATCTTCGTTTCTAACATGTTGCATTCTAGAAATATTACAAGTTCTTCTTAAGAAGTCCAACCCACAGTTTCTATCATCTTTCAAAATAAAAAATTGATTTAATTAAATTTTAAACTTTAAAGTCGTTTAAACAAGTTACGAGCAGAATATACCCAATATGTGTGCCATCGTCACCATCGTTATCGCCGTCGACAACATCATCATCATTATCATAATCAAAATCAAGAGTTTTCTTCCCACTATTAAGCGAGGTCTTCCCCCCCTCAATCAGCAGTCTCTTCTGTTCTCAGCTATTCTTCTCCAGTTTACTATAGCACTTAATATCACCATACAAACTGACATCGTTACCTCTTTATTTGTGTTGGCCTTCCGTCTAGCAAACATCATCATCATCATGACCTGTCATCTCGCATACCCAATTGCTGTTTGCTATCCTTTCTAGTATTGCTGTTCCTCAATTCGTCTTGGTCTCTGATCTAGCAAACATCATGACCATCTGTCATCTTCTCGCCTACCCAAATCCTGTTTGTAGTCCTTCCCATCCTTGCTGTTGTTCCTCTTTCAATAAGGACTCACTAACAATTTTAAGTCTGCAGTTTATTTGACTGAGTCCCACAATGTTTGAGCAAATTATTAGTTCTGAGAGTTTATTTTTAACTGTAACTCATTGTTTGTCATGGAAGAAAGTATTCCAATTACTTACAGTGTAATTACAAAATTGTTAACATAAGAAAATACTTGTTATAAGCCAAACGCATGGATCAAATCCTATAACAACGTAATTTTGTTTTAATTCAAAATTAAAAAACAAAAATTATGGACATTTAGAACTTTATTCATTTAATTTCGATGCAATGTATTGAAAGACGATAATACATAAGTACAACTTTGTAATGTACTAGATTTGTCCTTTTGTAAAGAAAGGAAACTTTAAGTGGAATCTTATCCCCATAAAATCAACTTTTCCAGAATAAGATAAAATTTTCAATGTTACACTCTAAAAATGTAATTAATTTGTGAGAATCTATTTGACATCCACAGCACATTGCGTTCATTGAAAATTATCTTTATTATAAAACGTTACAGTTACAAATAACAATTTTTTTTCATTCATTAGTCCGTCTTTCATGATTGAAAGTTGGTGAGCCTCGTTAAATTCCATGATTGGTTTTCTTGCCTTTCCCTATATGTACGTTTTTACTCTTTATTATGAGAAATAGTTATTTTCCTAAACCTAAAGAATACATTATTAATTTAAAAAAAAAAACTAAAGTAAAACAAACAGAAACTTATTCATTTTAATTCCATACAATGCAGTCAAGGTCAATAATAAATAAATACAAAGTTAAGTGCATACTTAATTAAAATACATTTCTAAAGCATTATACAATTTCTTTAGTGTCTATTATCTTTAAATAAAAATAACAGCGCAGTTATAATGACCAGGCCGCCGAATCTGTCTGAAGGAAAAAAGTTCTGTACATGAAAACATAATTTTAAAGAAATCGTTGAGCTTCAAAAACTGCATATTGTTGAGTTAAGAATAAGTATACCACGACCATAGGCGTAACTTGGGAGGGGCACTCGCCCACCTGCCCAAATGTTTCGAGCATTATAAAATTTTGTTTCCAGTTGTTTATAAATAAAAACTAACAAATAGTAAAACAGGAGACAGTTCCTTTGCTTACAGGCACAGTAAGCACTATTTATCAACGTCTGTACTGTTATCAGACGACTAGTAGCAATAAATTTATTATTCTTATTTCTTTCGAAGAAACTTGTAAGGGGAATGATTGACAGAATGATATACGTCAAAATAATAATTCTGTTCGAAAAAAAAAACAAACGCTAGAGACCTAATTAACTAGAATACAATGCATGCCTTTTACAGAAACAAAGACGTATTTTGGAACACCTCAAGACGTCGATGGCTTTGTTCACGAGTCTTAAAAGACGGTCGTTTGGAACTGTTATTTGTTTCTGATTACTGATACAAGTGCGGTCGGTTACTCGGTCGTGTACGTAGTCCGTTAAAGTACACATCGCGTGTCTCTTTCTTAATTCGTTATTGTTGTGATTGTTTTGGTTTTTTGTGTTGATAAGTGCTGGGGAATGGGAGATAAGAAACGGAAAGGAGTAACACGGCTTAATTTCTTTGAAAATTGCCTGACTAGCAATTTGAAAATGTCTTTGTGTTTTGACTGATTCGGCTTACTGCTACTACTGCCGAGTATTTTGTGACAGTGTGCCTAAGGGAGAGGATGCGTTTACAAAAACTGGGTATGGGAATTGGAAGAACTGAAATTGTTTATGTTTATAGGCCTACAGTACATTTGTTCTAGGTAAACATAACTGGAAGTACAATTTATGAAGAAAGGTTTATTGATTCATTAAAAAATGAAATTGTCCCTTGTTTACTTACTAAGAATTATTGCTAAACTTTCTAATTTTGTATATAATATATTTTATTAATTTTATTATATAGATGGTCTCACTACACACTTGAATTTATGAAGCTTTACTCTACCCCCCCCCCCACCAAAGTTAGGCCCTAATTTACGCCCATGACCACGACTACATTAGAAGGAAAGGTTGCACAGTATAATTTGACGTTCCTACTATCTTCTAAAGTTTTTGTATAAGTTGATTGTTTAAAAAACTTAATTTTCTTCTTCCAATTTTAATTGTAGGTATTTAGAATGTATATGTAAAAAATTATTATTTTAATACGCTGTAAACCAACGTACAATATTTCAAATGGGGTACGTAATAAGAGATATTTTTTTGCGAAACATTATAAAATTATTTGAAATATTACTCCAGCTCTTCAGCGTTAGCAATTTAATTCAACCCGAGTCAAAATCAGTAAACAGTAAAAAAGAGTTGTTTGTAAGATATTCGTTTACAAAGACGCCATGTTACAATTAATCATTTTGCAATAAATTATATATTCTGATAATTTAAGGTTGATGGAATGCGTGTATTTGTATATATTCAAACATTTTTTGCTACAGTCCATTTCTTGATGCATATATAATATATTTAATATTTATAATAACTTTACCTCAAGATGTTTTTTCCCTTATTAGGAACATGTTTCGGGAAAATTATTGTTTATAAGTTTATATTGTTAATATAAGTCGGGTATTATATCCGCCTTCTTAATTTTGAATCTAATAATTTTTTTAAACTAGTAATTTCGAAAATTTATCATTAATCTGAATTTGTGTAGGTATTAATTTATTACTTGTTTTGTGTTTAAATATTTCTAAATTTTAATAAATTTAATAATTTTTTTAACTAAATAAAATAATAAATATGTATACTATTTTTTACAATTAATTATATAACATATTTTACATACAAATATAAAACATGAACTTTAGTCTACATATAAAACAGCTGTTTTGAACAATTGAAAAAACAATTGTATACTTGTTAATTTTATATCCGATAATGATAATTGAATATTATCAAAACATTGTAATTCACAAAATAATAAAAATATATTCTTGTAAACAGTTTTGTTGTTATTAATAACAATAAAATATATATATATATTTTAAACTACAAGTTTTCTTAAATTTAAAAACCTCTACGTACAAAACAAAATAATTAGTGTATAAAGTATATTGTTTGGGCTGAATAATTACAATGTAATTGGAAGAAACGTAAGGAAACTAATTTTCAAGGAAATAAAAAAAAAGTTTCCTATGCAACAAACTGACCTCGAAAAATAGTTGAACGGAAATAGTTTTAAAGTCAAACCATATACAAAGTCAAAATTTATACTTTTGCATATAGCCGAATTATCTTAATACACAATAAGTGTACAGTAATATACTACTGTTTAAACAAATTTTTGTTATACAGAAACTATTAGTGCTGAAAAAATAAAATAAAATAAAATAAAAATGATTTTGAATTCGTTTAAAGAAAATGCCAGAGATTGAATACGTAGTTTCGCATAACATATTATACGCACGTAACGCTAAAATAAAATTGTTTAAAGCTTCTCTCTTAAATATATGGAAACAACATTCACGTATAAAAGTGAGTCCAAGGGAACTGAAGATATTCACTCCGAAATATGAGTGAAGCTTACCTACGACACGCGTAAGCGTTCTGGTTAAGAAGTCACATACCTGTCAAACTGGAGATGTTTTTAATGCAAGAACAGAATCGGACGGGATACCATATACTGTGTAAAATGCCTTCGTCGAAAGTCCAAGTAGAACTGTATTACAGCGAATAAACGTTAAGCAGAGCGGAAGAACAGGTTTAAATAATTTCACTGATATACCCACCGTTGATAGTCTAAATAAGGCCGACGATAACGGAAGGTCTGAGACTTGACTTGGTTGAGTAATTCTGGTATATTACCCACAGGTCTACCCTGTTCTGTGACGATCAGTTCACTAAAAAATATATCTCAGTTCAAATCTTGCGATGTCAAACTGTTACAATTTTTAGATTTTAGTTTGTAAATATCGAACGTGACTTCATGATTTGTGGCCATAATTTGCTGTTTTAGTAGACGGCAAACTAGTCTGTAGTTTAAGCATCTGAGATTGACATTTTTAATACGTATGAATGGCTGTTATACCCCATTCATAAAGATATAATTAATAAAGAGATTCGTAATGTAATACTAGTTTTCACTCTGAAGTATCAACTAATAGTAATAACATACCAAGGCCTGCCTCGGTTTAAGCAATGAATCGATGATCTGAAAAGTTTGAACAGTCAAACCAAATTGCCGCAGAAGTTGTTTTACAGCACAGATTCATATAATATATGCTAGTTGAACCATGTCATCTGCGTTTTTTCCCTTCTTCTGATTGTTGGCCCTTCAGCGCTTTTTCCTTTTTACATCACCGACGAAAATTTCCAACAGTCTCTTTTCCTGAAAATTTTCATTCCCAACGCTCTGCTGTTGGTTGCCAATTACACAGAAGAATTGATGTTTCCTGCATCAAGTCATCTGTTTTGGCTGAATCAAAACTTCCAAATTTTCAACCTTCACTGTTCCTCTAATTTCTTAATTTCTTAAGTAAGCTATCTCCATTGCTTTCAGCCCATCGAAGTCTTTCTTTGTAATCTACCGCAGGCTCTGAAACGAATATAGTGATACTATCTACTGTTGTCTTGTTAAGACGTATTTCAACATTTTGGTGACGTAGCGATGTAACTTTCTTTGGACAATAGTGTGTGGAAGGCAGATAACTGTTCTACTTCTTACAATACTACAGGTTACTTCATTTTTACTACCTCCCTAATCGACACTCAAGTTCCTAAATATGTGTAATTTGGGAACAAACACTCGGTCGCGTTTGCTTTTTTTGGATCAAGACAGATTCTTACATGGTTTGGTTGCTTGACAAAACACGATTACTGAGCGATACTGAACAAAGGGTAAATTGGATATTTTCCTGAAAAATCAAAAACAAATTTTAGTTGAATTCGAAGGACATTTTTTGCATTTTGATAGCTAACGGGTGACATAAAAACTGTAAGACATCCGACAACGTAGCGGAAATGCATGTTACATCCACTAAACTTGGTTGCGATTCATTAGCCTGAAACTTACAGGAATGGAAGACACGAAATGAAAATCAAACGTTAGCGTGATAATTGGAAGAATGAACGCGAATAGAATACTTGTGAATTGATTCCTTAAGCTTTCACGGCCGGAGTCGTAATTGTGAAAACTACTGTCCGGGCTGTGAGGTCGTGTCTGTCCTAACCAGTCGTGTTACAGTACGAATTAAGTCCTTTTAGACACTGAAGATGGCCTCCAATGGCGAAGTTGAAAATTCTGTTTTGAGCAATGGAAGTCCACGGCCAGACAGCTCGGACATCGGACAGTAGTTTCTACAAGAATACTGTGAGATTAACGATTTGCTTAAAACCTTCATTAAATGTTTATTCTTCAGGCAGTGTAAGTTGACGTTACAAATGTTATCTCAAAACACGTATCATACAAGTTCAACATAAACATTATAACGCCTTTTGCTAACTGAACATAACTTACAGGGTGACGTTAAGTTTTCTCTTCTTGTTCCACACAGCCACTTGTCTCTTTTAAAATTATCTCTGAAGTGTTGACTGTTGTCAATGAAAATAATGCGTAAATTCATTAATTGAAATATTTTTAATTTTAAACATTTCAAACAGTAATAACACTTTCTTACGTTCATTTACAGGACAGGGTCCGCATACATTCAAGCTACTAATAATACATTCAAGTACTGTATGCAGACATTGAAAGACAATATAGAACAATCTTGAATAAAAACTTAAACGGATTTGTGAAAACGAGCAGACGAAAGATTCAGGAAAACGACAACAAACGGGCGTATAATCTGATTTTACATTATATTGCAGATGGAATAAATTGATTTGGTACGAATGCGCCCAATGAAATCGGTAGACCACTGAATCCCAAATCAAGTGTTGAAATGGCTACCGAAAACAGATGGAGACCGGTAGAGCAACGATAAGCTGCAGAGAAGCCACAGATAAGGATACGAAAGCGGAGAGCTTGACAATGTCTTGCGGGACGATCCAGAAAATGGATTACTTCAAAATCGGAAAAACGTCGAAGAACGTCTAGTGGTGGATTAGGTTTTGTTTTAGCCTTGCGCAGATTACAGTTTACAAGTAGGATAACGACGCTAGTTAATTATATTTAAACCTCTTTATACCACTTTAATAGGTGAGCAGATGAAGCCAGATATTCTGTCGGAAAATAAAAGTACACATACATTTTGTGGTAAACAACCGACGCCAAATCATATTTGGAGATTCAGGGTGATAATTACAAGAATAGGGTTTTGGGCTACTTACTGTTTTTTAGTTTTTGGACACAAATTTTAGTTATTTAAATATCGTACTTTACCTTTTTGTTTTAAAACACTGGTGATTTCATGTTTCGTATTTTGACCTTTCCGCCGTTCGTCGTCACTTAATTAAATGAATAAGACTGCCATCTCAGCTATGACAGTGATATATCACCACATTAATTACAACAACAGAAAATCCGATATTAATTGCACATCTGTATGGAAACAAACAGGTTTTCCTTAAGAGGCGACCCAACCGTCAGTTCAGAGAATAGGGCGTCAAATACGTCGCGTCCTCCGGCCCACAAGGTCAGCGAATAATTGACCAGCTGCCTGTCAGTAATTTCGGATAATAGTAATGCCGGGTGCTGCAGATAATAATAATTAGCCATTTGACGTCTACTCAGGAACTCGCTTCGTCATCATTATACATTAATCTCCTAACAATTCTAAATGACTAATTTTTCTTATTTATTTTTTTAATTATGCCGTTAGTTATGTTCGAGTACCTGTCAATTTACTGCGCAGTTCATACAGGATGTTTAAAATTGTTTTACTTGAGTGCAACATGAGGCTGGAAGTTTGTTTATATTAAAGCTCTTGTTAAACGTATTTAGCTTTTTAGATATGTGCCCGCACTTTTGTGACTTCACTTACCCACTTCTGAATGCATCGCTAATTCTGACAGAGAGCTTTCGGTTGACGTTGGCTTCGGTAATAATCTGATGTGGATTGTAGGTTAGAAGGTGCTGTGGTGTGAAAATCGACAGTGGTAATCAGAATTAATGTCACAGATAGTGGTTTGTAAGGAATACTGTCTAAGTTTTACTAATTGAGGAACAGATCTTACATAAGAAAGTTTATCTAAGTTACAAACTCACTCACGTTCACCCTCGTATCTCTCAAACCTCCACAACATCCCAGTTCGCAGATTTTGTCTACCTTATCCTCAAATATTTAAAATCAAGTTTGAGTAGTTGGTCACAGTCGATATTGAAAGTCTCTTACATCAAATCTACTTTCAGGACAACGCCTTCATTATAGGCCTACATAGCTATATAGGTATAAAATATTATACCTGTACAATCGTGGCTGATTTTAAAATTGGAGACTAATATTTAAAATTGTATTTAATTTTAAATTAAAATTAATATTAAAATTTTTAATTAATTAAAAATATTTTTTAACTTTCTAATTAAAGTTTTAGTTTTTTAGGGGAGTGTTAGCTTTGCTACTAATACAGAAGATTTATTCACAACAACTACATAAAAATCATGCTGCGTTTTGACCCCAAAGTTCCTATTTTTAATTAATTAAAAATATTTTTTAACTTTCTAATTAAAGTTTTAGTTTTTTAGGGGAGTGTTAGCTTTGCTACTAATACAGAAGATTTATTCACAACAACTACATAAAAATCATGCTGCGTTTTGACCCCAAAGTTCCATTCAATAATAGACGCCTGAAGCTTGGTACGGACACAAACCTTGTACGAAAGTTAAAACGGAAGTTGTCTTCCTTGTATACTGAACAGTTCAAGTTACCAGCCTACCTTCAGTACTCTACTATTTATAAAATGTAATTTAATAGCTTTCTTCTTCTTCTTCTTCTTCTTCTTCAATAATTCTGAAAACAGATTTTTCAATATTCTAAAAATACCGTGCTTTTAATATTTAACTTATTTCTCTTCATGAGACCACCAATACAACTTTTCATTTCTATTTATAAAATTATTTATCTCGTTTTAAAATTGTTTTTAATGTATTCACGAACTCATTTTTGTATATTTACCCGGCTAGGAATAATAAAATATTCCCTTATAATGCTCTTTTTCCTTCCATCGTCTCATCTGGAGTTTCATTTTTGTTTTATTTTTGCGTATGTATACTTTTCATAAGGACATCGTTTCAGTTCCCTATTACTCCTAGAGATAATAACACCTCTATGTTACCATTTTATAATATTTTAGTCTCACCTGACGATTGTTTCTGAACAGCTTGAGATGCACAATGTAGCCTTACACACGCCTCCCGTTGTGTGGTATAAATAACTTTCACTCATTTCGCACACTGGCAGAACAGTTTTATAGTGAGTGCATCGGTAGCAGCAAACGTGGAGAATTTATTTGCAAAGAATATTGTGCCAACGATAATATTGTGTCAAAATTATTGTACCGAAAACTGTAAATGACTGTTGTTTTCAAAATAAATGAGTACATGTAGTTAACAAACGATAAAGTTAAAATGAAAATTGATTTCTGGCAGTGACATCAGAAACCAGAAGGTTTTGTTGTACAGGAAACCTGAAAGTATGTGACAGAAAAAGGTAGTGTATGTGAATGAGGCAGAAAAGTGTTACCACGTACTACAAGAAGTTGGTCCATCGTGGCGGCTCGGTCCGCGAACATTGCCAGGAAGAAACACGGAGTTGAAGATTGCGCGTCTACTTGTCAGCTGCAATTCTAGACTCTACACGTAGAACAGCAATCGCAAAATTCAGACTTTCTACAAGGCCTGATTGTCTGGCAAAACACCTCTATAGAATTGGCATTCTTTCCTCACCAAAATGCGTCTAGTGTTTAGTAAAGAATACATCCGCAGTAAAGAAATGGATGACCAACATCTAGAAGTCTGCACAACAATCGAAAGAGCGAAGACATTGGTTACGAACTTCTGAAGAACTTGAGTGGTATTGCCTTTGGTGCCATATGTAGCACAGTGAGTAATAACGTCATCATCCTATTTATAAACATCTCACGCACAATAATATTTATTCATTTACTTTCAATCGTCAATACTTATTAAGTGATTTATTAATTTTGAATAGATTTGTAATCATTCTTCTTTTTATATATCTATAACATTTTTTTTTATTACACTGTTCCTCACATTCACATAAACTTAAAAGCACTTGGTCGCCCTTCTCATCTTAATAAACCTTTCGTATTTTCTTTTACGATCACAAAAATGTTGTACTTGTAACATATTTATAAACTTAATGAATAGTCAATTATTTAAACTTTATATAATGCCTGTTAAAGAAAAAGAAACAGATAAATCACATTTTATGTAAAACAGTCAATGTACAGGGAAAGGTCGTCCGTTCTGACGCAAACAATGATTAAGGATGTCCTTTGAACTACCAAAATCAATGAACTGGCTACATAATAAAACGTGTGCTACCACAACGCTTAGGCCTATACTGATCGCTGTGGAGGAAGGAAACTGGGTGGAGTGGGAAAGTCAAGTTCAAGTGCAGTCTAACGTACACAAATTTTTGTCGTCTGCAAAAAAACAGTTGTTTTCCTATTAAACTGACTGACCACAAGAAATTTTATTTACATTTAACTTTATTTGTTTAATTTTAATTGCATGTGTTCTTGCGTAAACGTTGAATTTTTTAATTTTTTAAAACGTTTGGTGTTGTATCTTACGCTTGTGATACAAGATTAATGTTGGAAGCCAGGCCTCACGTTGGGCTCCAGTGCTAAAGAAAAAGAAGATGTATGTATATCTTCTCGTCCTATGGTTCTACACATTGGCCCCTGGTCTTCCTACATTAAGGTTTCTCTAGACCTTTCTGTTACTGATTGTTTTCATTCAAGACACAATATATTTTGGAGATCTCGACCCCAAACTAGCATCATCTCATACTCCTTTCCGTATATACGAGATCTGAGCAAAAATGTAGCGCAATTTTTGGCATTCCTGAGCTTGAGATTTTCACTCATGTAGTAATAACTTTTTAAGTTTGCAGCCGTATTGGTTTCTTAGTCTAGATTTGACATCTAATTCAGTAAGCTCTGTTTTTACATGTTGGGCGATTTTTAATAGTCTGCAATGCAAGACTGAAGCAATTGTATCATGTTATGTGTAAAGAATGTCATAAACTGTTAAAACACTGTGGAAGTGTTGGTGAGTTTGTTTTTTGTGCATGATGAGGGGTTTACAAACGGTACAAACGGTTTGAAATACAGCTGCAAGTAAGTTGAAGGTCGTGTTAGTAAAATGACGATTGTGATACTGACTTTTATGAATTTTTATTACTAGGTGATAAGGTCTGCAATTTGTGTATTTACATTACTGACGTGAAGTTATTCATAGAAGACGACCACATTCACGGAAGCATTATTTACGGAAATTGCACCAGAGCACATTTCATTGCTTATTCAAGAATTTTTGGCAAAGATATCCAAAGATACCGCAACACCGTATTCGCCAAATATGCCTCCATACAATCGTTTGTTCTCTTATCAGTGATAACAATCAAGAAAGAATATAAAACATAAACTGTTTTCGGCACCTCTGTAAACAATAATCAAAAATCCTGAGCGAGTTGAAGGCTTTACCACAAATTTTAGAAATCAGTTTTTATACATTTTTTAATTTACAGTGTATTTTATTTATTTTTTAACTAAATAGAGTCGACATTGATTGAATGTAGTATTTTTCAATTAATTAAGACCATAGCAAGGGTGAAGATTTAATTTTCAGTCTTTTCCAGTGGAATATAAATATTTTTAATTTTCATGAAGTGCATGTAATATATATATTTTTATAACATCGGTTTATAGCGTCTGTCGTCGCTGACCGATTTCCAAACTTTCTCTCCAATATTTTTTGTCCTGACAATGTTCTTCTGTCAGATTTCTCGAATTTAGAGCCTTCTGTATACTCTCACCCCATGATCGTCTGAGTCTTCCCCTCTTCCTCTTCTCCAGGGGTAACCATTCCATTATCCTTTTTGGCAAACTTTCTCCTCCCATCCGTTTAACATGTCCAAACCAAATTAACTGTCTTCTTTCTATTTCGTCTACTACTGCATGTTTCACATTTATCATTTCTCTAATCTGTTCATTTCTTATTTCCTCTCACCTGGATACTCTGCATGATCTCCTTAGTGTATTCATCTCTACAGCTAGTATTTTCCTTTTTTCCGCTTCTGTCATTCTCCAACACTCAGCACCATACAACAGAATACGCTTTACGATAGTATTGTACATCTGTACTTTCTTTCCTCTAGTTATCTGGTCATGCCACCATATAATATTTAGACTTTTCATAGCCCTCCGTCCCATACCTACTCTCGCCTTTATTTCATCTGTATCTCTGCCATCCTGCTTTATCTGTACTCCTAAATACTTATATGCCTGGAAATTTTCAATTTTTTCATTATTTTCCAATTGCAAGTTGGTTTCAGTACCTCCCACGCATAAATACTTGGTCTTTTCTAGATTTATTGACAGTCCCCAGCTCTCGTATTCGTCTTTGATCTTCCGAGTCATATAAACCTACTCCAAGTCCTCTTTGTCTTGTGCTACTAAGACCTGGTCATTCGCGAATTGTAATGTAAAAATATGGGATCCATCTATTAGAACTCCCATACCTCTGCACTTTATTTTCTATTGTCGCAATACTGTGTCTATATATATTTTGAACAATGTCGTGGAGATGCAACACCCTTGCCTTAGACCTTTCGATACTGTAAACCCTGCTGAGACTTTTTTCCCTATTTTGATATTTATTTTGAAGTCTCTATAAATTTCTTGTATTGCCTGAATGAGAGTGTGCTTTATATTAGTGTTCTGTAGAACGTCCCAAAATTTAGAGACGGGGACGTTATCTTAAGCCTTATACAGGTCTATGAAGAGAAGGTGAACCTCTTGATTTACAGATATTCTTTTTTCTATTACTTGTTTAGGACAGAATAAATTATCCATACAAAATCTCCCAGCATGAAACCCGCTCCTTCTTCTGTTTCATTTTTTGCGTACTCCTCCTCAATTAGATTAGATCTGTCTCCTTTCTTGAACAATGAGCACATGAATCCTATTTTCCATTCCGCTGGTACCTGTTTAATTTCAATACACTTGTTAATCATTTCTGTCGTTAGTAAAGTGTCTGTACCATTCTTTATCATTTCCGCATGTAATTTTAAAACAGAAAATGATATCCAACCGTTTTTTATACACGTGACTCCTGCATTTCTTAGTACCATTATTTGCATTATATTCAACATCATTACACACTTAGAGGTGGTTTGAAGGTTGTTGTAGGTAAAGTGGTAGAATAACCGTAGTTATGTGTGGTCCAGAAACTGGATTTTTAACCGGCACAAACTGGTTTATGTATGTTGAAAACCGTGAGATGAATGCAGCAATTTTTAGAAGCCAGCTGTTAAATTATCCAAGAAGATTATCAGTTTTAGTAATGGACAATACAAGTTACCAGTCAGTGCAAATATGAAGGACCTTTTTATGTCCTCCAGGAAATGTGACGTGTGACGGTTACAGACTAACCATATTGGAAATGTCGTTTTGAATGTGCTTTTCCTATGGTATGTTATACTGAAACTGAACTTGCCAGACAATTTATTTTTTGACGCCTACGCGGATGTCCTCGCGGCAATTATAGAAGCACGTTTACAGTTATCAGGGTTTACAGGTACCAGGAGTTAAGACTGAAATTGTCATTATCACAATAAGACGGATTCTCATTAATCCACAGGTAGTTGTGGCAAATAATCAAATACAGGTAAAGCAGGCTGTCACGTACATAGGAGCGATGACTGACAAGAAACTCACGTAGGCCTACTGGGAACATTGCAGCAAACAAAGCAGCACATTAAGCGCATTGATAACCAATATTAGAGGGCCAAAGTCTAGTAAACGACGTATGCTGACGGCTGTCACACAAACAATCATACTGTATGGAACAGAGATCTGGGCAGATAGATTAATAAACTAGAAATACAAGAACCGCATGATTGCAATGCAAATAAGAGGTACACTGCGTGTTGCACCAGCTTACCGTTACTCACGCTGCTGTACTGGTAATTGTAGAGACGATTCCCACTGACCTGTTGGTATATAGGAGACAGAAAAAATAGCACATACAAGGCCGGGATAAAAAAGAACAGCAAGAGTGATAACAACGCAGAAGTGCCAAAAATGATCGTCACAGGGAACCAAAGGCAGATGGACAATGAAAATCGTCAAGAGTGTGGGCGCCTGGGTAAGTAAAAAACACTACAGTAGGAGATAACGTCTACTTAACCCAGTTTCATACAAGACATGGACAATTTCTCCACATGGACATGAACGGTCTTATCTTCAAAACGTGAGTAGGGATGCTAGACCAAATTGTCTACGCTGTGGACACGAGAAAGAAGATGGATACTATATATTTTCGGTTTGCAACAAATGGGAAGAAGAGAGACATCAGACATCACCTATTAAGAGAAGGCATAGTGGGACCCACTACTCTGGACAACGCCGTCGAAAAGATGGTAAGTAAGAAGGAAAATTGGATTAAAGTGGCACCTTACATCGAGAATGTACTTCGAGAGAAGAAACAAACTGTCACCGCCGTCCCAGGGCTTTAATAATAACGTTATTCAAGGAACGTGAAGCCTAAACAGGGAAGAACTGCGTAAACGTAGTACCGTGGTGATTCTTGCTAGGACAAAGGGGACAGGGGTTCGTGAGTGCTTCCTGATGGTCCGCAGACATTTTCCACCGTCCTCAGAAAATCATTATTATAACTTAAACTTAAATATAATGTGTGTTTTGAGGGTGGATAATTTAGGAAAACCCTTCTGTTTCCAGAAATATTTTGAGGGCGCAGAAATTACCATACTCCGCAAAACTTGTCAATAGCGAATCTAGAATTTGGTCCGTGGGGCGGGGGGTTCAGTCGAATCGGCTTCATACAAAAAAAAACAAGTTACAACTAATCATTATTACAATCTTTAAAGCGGCTGAAAAACGTGTAATAACATACTGAAATCAATCACATTAAAGATTTTTTGAAATCATCAAAAAATAAGCACTATTGAAACATTGTTTATTATTGACTTAAATGATTTTCCTTTACATAAAATTTCATATGTACACGCAAATGCTGTGTAATAAACTTGTTTGTAGACCTATATTTCAAAAAGAGTTACTACCGTATTAGCGTACAGAGCTAAGAAACTAATAAAACTGCTTAAAAATTAAGAAATTAGCAAACTTTTTCGTCAACTTTCAACTCTCTTGGGGGGGGTCCTGTCCTGTTAGCCCCCCCGTAACTACGTCCCTGAACCTTGTTGTCTCTTATTTTACGTCTTGTTTTATCGAAACGTAAAATAATGCAATTAGATTGTGGACATTCAACAGACATAATCGTGCTTATAATGCGCCTATGTTTAGAAAAAAAATTAGTTTTCAGTACAATGGAAATGGACGAACATTGCCATTTTCTTCAGTTGCGGTATAAAAAAAAAATTTTAATATAACAGTATTTTCTGGTACTCAAATCATGTAGCAAAAAAGGTAATTATATGTACACGTGCCGTGAAAAACAAGACAAATACTTTTTTAAATAGCAGTTTGTTGTGTATATTTTTAAGTAAATTTAATCTTTTCCTTAACATTGCGAACTTTCGAACTTGAAAACAAGACTAAGGTTGCCTTAGCGATTAAAATCCGACTTCGTGAACAGTGATAAACAGTCAATTTTGCGAGAAACATAACATCAAAACAAGTTTGAAAAGAAATAAAAAACTAGTTACTCGTGTTTTCAGGGTTACGTGTAATGAAGCTAGCACGTCGCGTGTGAGTCTTTCTTAAATATAGCCTACGTTTGCTAGTATCTACGCATTTCCTTTATAGTGAATTATTAAAAATTTCGTTTCAATTAACATTGTTTAAATAGCTCTAATAAATATTGTAGCATCACAAGATGATACCAACCAATAAACTCAACTGAATTATCAAAACAGTGAGGGAACTTGATCAAATAAACAATTAATTAGATAAAGGAAGAATTATATTAAATAATTCAATAAACCATGAATAAATAAAGAATAATTGTTACAGATGCATGAATAGATTGAAAACATATAGTAGCCTTGTAAGCAAACATAATAAATAACTTGACAAACAGACATCTAAAATGACTAGACTAGACTATATCTTTGACATAATAAATTACCCAATCGATTAGGAGAGTGAGTGAATATATTTTAATATAATATTAAAAGAAATAATGTTTAGTAAATAAGCAAAAAATGTATTTAGGGTTAAGAAAAACCAGTTATGTAACAAGCTTAACAGTCCAGCTAGGTCTCAGACCTAAGACTGCATTTGTAGTTATCATAAGTATAGAGTTATGATAAAAACTAGGTAATTATGAACATAATTAGGTGTACTAAGAAGAATAAAATGATAAATAGTGATAATTAAACTGTGCAAATGACACAGTGCAAACAATAATGACAAAATAAAGTATTGTGAACAAAGTATGACCATTAACTGGCAACCTAACCTTAAGGAAATGTACGACAAAAAAATATAAACCTAGATTCAGTATAAAATATACTGGAAGTATAGATTCAATTATATCTGAGTGTAAATAATACACTGAGACAAGGCAAATAGAGATCATTATATTGTAAAAATGTTGCAAAAGTTTTATTTTTGTATAATAAGGTAGTAGGGTGTGGTAGGAAGGAAAGACTACTAGTGTATATTAAGGAATAATGGAAATGTAAGGGAGGATGTAATGTAAATAAACTAGTAGTATAAAGTGTGACAAATAAAATGACTACTAGCCAATAATGTTAAAGAAACCACTATTGTTGTTTATGAACATATAATAACATAGTAAGAATTCAATGTAAAACAAAAACCTACTTCTACTTGGTAGATGAACAGAGACAATGTAAGGCATAAAAATTGTAATAGCCTATGTCCAACATGTAAAGAAATGGCATATGTGATTAGATTAAGACATGAGTAATCTAAAATGTTTGTAATCTGTTAATAAGAATGTAATTAACAAGATGTATACTTGGACCAAAAAACCCTACCTATACTGTAGAAGATAGATAGGGACATTACAATGTACAAAGCAAAAATTTATAAAAATATATTTTTTTTAATTTCCAAGCTAATATTACACATATTATGAGCATTGTTATGTTACATTTATAATATCGAATAAACAAAAGAGTTCTTAAGTTTTTAATAAGTGCAACAAATATACAGTGTACAAGGAGGACAAAAGAAAACGGGAGTTTTTCGATTTCTTGGGAACACTTTTGTAACAATGTTGGCAAAGATTATTGACTGCTAAATGATTCGTCGTGCGTCGCCACTTGCAGAGATGAATCGGTGGAGTAGTCCTCAACGTGCTATAGTTGCTACGGCATTTTACAAAATACGGCGATTGTGCTGGACAAAAATATAAAATACTTTTATCTCGGAAGTATTTTAATCCTACTCCACATGACCTGATCATGGGTGAAGAATTCTGTCTGGGTTATGGGTGAAGAATTTTGAATCTAATTGGAAGTACATTAAAGGAAAACTTACAAGTAGGCCTCCTATTTTTGTGTACAAGAAAAACTACAAAGATTGAAAAATGTAACGTAAAGTCCGAAACGTCCTTCAGTAGTGAGAATCTCAAGTCGAAGCATGCATAGAATCTTATGGGACGATATAAAGTTACAGTCGTTCAAGATACATACTGTGTAGCTGATAAAATAAAATGATTTAACAACAAATGAATGTCTACATGTAGGTTGTGCTTATACTTCAAGAAACTTTTTCTATGTTTGTTGTCGAGGCCCACTTTTATTAAAGCGGTTTCGTGAATAAACAAAACTATGATTGCTAGCCAGATGATTATCGTCAACAACTGCGTCAGTGGCCATTACACCCAGGAAGAAAGGCACAATGTGGTATGCGGTCTCTTCAGTGGGAATAATCGGTCATTACATTTTCGAGAATGAAAACCATAATAACATGTTACAGGTATGCCGACGTGATAGACACACTCGTCACATCTCGACTTGAGTGTTTCCTTCCAAACGAACCATTTTGGTTTCAACAAGACTACGAGAATTTCAGTGGAAGCCGTACACCGGCTTTTAGGAGACCGGGAATGATGACATTTCGTAGCCGCGCCCAGGAATGTGATCATTTTCTGTGAAGGTATCTTAAACATAAGGTGTTCGCAACACGCTTAAACATTTTTTCTGAGGTCAAAAACAATATCCGTAGAGAAATCAGAAACATCCCTACCGAGACGTTAGAATGTATCATGGACGATTTCTTTGGCAGAATATACGAGTGGGCATGAACTGTCTATATTAATAAATACAATGTACAAGGGTGTAGTTTGTGTTTCTAACTTTTTTATTAAAAAAGTATCAGTTTTGTTACAGTCAGAAGCCCCCGTTTTTACTGAATCCTGTATGCAATAAGTGTAGTTTAGACATTTTAAAATAACCATTATCAATGTTTAAAGAATGAACAGAAGACGCTGACACTTTTCAATATTGCAAGACGAGCGAAAATTGAATTGAGGCCAGTGATAATGTCTTTATGGCGTTCACAGTACTATCCGATGCAGATGAATTCATAGACGTCCGCAAAGGTGACATCCAGTCTGGTCACCTTCGGTCGTTTTACGTAAATTAATCAGAGAGGAACGCATGGTTGTATGTTTTGTACGTAATTATTCATAACTAAAGTTACTGTTCTGCACGTTTGTGGTATTTTTTGTGCTGCTTAATTTTATCAGGATATGAAACATCTTTGCTGAAGACAGTTGAGCGGGGTTTTGTCGACACAGCGAACTGTGTGAACAGCCAGATCACTTGCACGAATACATTGTATGGTAAATGCGATCACAATAACTTTGTATATGTTACACCGAACTGTTGAGCCGGTACGATTTGACACAGATGTAAGTCTGTCATGTTTGTGTGTGTATCTGTTAGTGATTGACGTGTGTGTGTGACAGAATACTTTATCTGACTGTGTCAATGATGAAAACTCGTGGTGCAGCGTCAACGACCCAAATCTGTAGAGCACCGCTTACTGACACGTAATTAATATAATAAACTACAAACACTTGTGTTCGAATCAGATCAAAATAATTAACTGGGTCAGTCTTATATAATGGACTCTGAGACAGGTTAAAGAGTATCAAGTCAGACATTCGTCCATTACTCACGGCCCCATATGGTTGCGACAGAACACAGACTTAATATGAACTGATTGGCTTAATTAACTACAATTACTGTCTGGACAGTGAG
This sequence comes from Magicicada septendecula, assembly GCA_034769895.1. NCBI lineage: Eukaryota > Metazoa > Arthropoda > Insecta > Hemiptera > Cicadidae > Magicicada > Magicicada septendecula. Next base: position 422,202,056 of record CM068371.1, read on the forward strand.
TGTACTAATTCTGCTATACCTTGTCTACAGTTATTGTCTGCATATTTAACTGTAAGCTTGACTAAAATTGGATGAGAGGTAGTGTACCAGGGGTGCACTCCCCTGGAGGAGTAATAAGAATTTCTCCTTGGGGGAGGGGTGCTGGCAAGTCTGAGGGAGTTTTAAATTTCTGTGAATTAAACTACAAAAATTGAAATAAAAATGACTTGTTATTTATTAAAATTTTAACAAAGTCGTAAAGCGATAAAAATGATATTTTACAATATAAATAAAATAAACAATATTAGAAAACTGACAAAAATTTTCTCCCACAAATCTTTTCCCATTTTCTGCAGATATTGATAAATGTTTAATAAGGTTTTTTTCAAAACTTCGCCTTAGCAAGTACGTATCTGTAAAATTTGTGGCAATTAAACCGAAAGGATTAATTCCAGGACCTGCCACGGAAAGGATTTTTTTTTAAATAGGCACTGCAGATCCTCAAAAACAAAAATTTCACAATCTCGCTACGTGGTGTGAAAATATGTGACTGGCCGCAAGTGTTGATTTTAGCCCAAATTTGATCGTTGATGATTTGACACGTTATTGAAGAGTGAACATACGCGAAAGTATTAAGGCGTTTGCCCAAGGAAAAGGATTGTGAAAAGACGTAAATGATTCAATTTACTGTCTGTGAGGAGGAGGATTGAATTGAGAACGGTAAGGCGGAGGAGTAAAAACATTGTAAAAAATAAATAATAAAAAAAAAACAGAGCTCTGTGTTCCTACGCCTAAACCGTGTAGCTATTGACAGGTGTAACAACAACCGAGGTGTAATAGAATAATAACTTCGAAAACGAACAATCTCATAACCCGGAGCTTTTGGTAATGGGGTTGTATAGTGAACGCAAGAAGGCAAGCTGTCGGGGTCGCATATTACTACCATTTTGCGCACATTGTCAGTACAAACACAAGATGTTGATAATCCGAAAGTCAAAAATCCGAATCATCAATAATCAAAACATACCCACGAATATTTTACTTCCATGTTCCGTAAGGAAATGGATGTATGGTGATGGCGAAAAAAATCGTGTTCGAGATAAGGCCTGATTCTGATTGTACTACCCTCAAAACATGAAGAAAAGTAATTTTCCGAAAAGTGTGTGTGTGTCTGTGTGACGAAGTGTAGAATTTTTTCAATGCAAAAGATAACTGCCGCAAATTTAAACAGAATCAAATACGTTTTTACATATATGCCTGAGTTGTAGAGGACTCAAGGTTCTTTGATTTTGGTGAAGATCGGGTAAGGGGAAGGGGTAGTTTACCTGCAACGTTTTATGTTTTAACAAGAGTAAAGTACTTAATTTGATAAATAAAGTATCCTGAAAAGAAGGTCATAATAATCCACTGTAGAAAGGTAAATGAAATATCTATAAATGAAAAGGGTAGTTGAAGGGGGAGGGGGTAATTTTCAATAAATGAAAATTGTAGTTGAAGGGGAAGGGGATAAAGTTTTATATGTGTACTACGTTACCGGCAACAAAGAAGTAATTTGTTGTTAAAATTCCTTCCCGGGCTGTTTGGCCGTGGTCCAATATTTTCTGCAAAACCAGACGTTTTGGCAGTGCCATCGACTGCCATAATCAGTGAAAATCGAGTGCGCTAACTTGAGGTGGTATACATTAGTGACCACAGTACTGTGGTTAAGTCTGAAGAAGGAAGTAGTTTCTATGTAAATATTTCTTTTCGAAAATGATTTTAAATATAAATCTTAGAACATGGAAGTCATGTTTGGTCTCCATACCGATATTTACTAAAGGTATGGCACATCTGGTCAGAATATTATTGTTTTCCCGTTTCGGCCAGCTTTGGACCACGTTATATCAACAACTGTTTTCTTCCTTGTGGAGAATATTATTGTTTAATTTAAATGCGAGTGATTTTGTATTACTTCTTCTCCAGTAGTGCCTGATACTACTGGGCCAGTTGTGCTACGTTTACAACTGTACAGCCTAATGTTGATTCCGTATTTACTGTATTGTGACTTCGAGTTTTAGTGTTAATTGTCTTTGCAACCTACGAAAGAAAATAATCTTTCTTCCAACACCAATCTTCTCCAATGTCTCCTATCCATTGTCATCTCGGCTTAACCTCTCACATCAATTCTTTTTAGATCTTCCAAAATATCGTCCAAGCATCTTATCCTAGATAGGCCCCTCTTTCTGCTTTCACAGACTTGCGCCCTCAGGATTTTCTTTGGCATACGCTGTTCATATTATACTTGACAGTTTCCTCCATGACGCCTTCAGCAAAATGTTGATGATGCGTGTGTAAACATAATTGACAGTAAAAGCTACCTATTTAATCGACGCACGAGTAAAATTGTAACAAGCGCTTATACATGCACATAACTAAGAATTACTTCAAAAAAAAAAAAAAAAACTTGCAATAGCTTTTAATTAAATCCTTAATTTTTAGTGACCGTCAATCAATCAATGTCTTAGTGGATGGTTAGTGAGGATTTGGTTTGTGAAGGTTTGTCGAAACGTCGACGCAAAATAGCTAAAATTTGTATTATTGACCGATCCTCACTAACCATCCACTAAAACTTGCAATAGCATTATAGTGGGACTTATTATCTGAATAAATTAGGATAAATTATTAAATTATATCCGACTACGTACGAGGTAAGGAATAAGACAATTTTTCTATAGTTAGATTTTTGTTTAATATGTAATGAGCGTTGGATAACACATCCACTACAGCGGTGTCTGTGTGACTACTCATTACTGGTTGAATTCTTAATCCAAATTCAGCTCTTACGCTTTTAAATTAATAATATAACACCGAGATGTAGTGGTTTTGATTTAGTACAGCCTTTAACTTATGTAACTTGACTTTACTAAGTGAAGTCTTGTTTGGTACTTGATCATTTGATCAAATATAAAACAATACCTAAACAAATATTATGCTTTAACATTTTAGGAATAAGTAAATGATCCCTGAGAATAGTGTCTTCCTTAAGGAGTCAGAAGTCTCCGAAAAAATGTGTCCGTTTTAATAAATTCGTGGAAGGCAAAACTAAGTGTCCTATATTTAAAATAATTCTAGCCGGCTAACTATTTGTGATTTGGGGATGATTGCTGATTAGAGGACAGATTATTTGGAATTACTAGTTTTTCTGTTGATTTGATTATTAGAGGAAGGAAACATATTAATTAAGAGTTGTAAAGCAATTAACTTTTTCAAGGACAACGGTGCTCAGAACAGCTTAGGCGTTTCTTTTCCCGTTTCAGTTTCAGCAAAGTCGTTGTCGTCGTTGTTGTTGTTCTTCTTGTTATTATTATTATTACTAGCAAAAACTCTGAAACTAAAATTTAGTGTATTCTAGTTAATTAAGTTCAAATTCAAGATCACGTTCTATTATTGTGCTAATGTTTTGCACGATCTCAAGACTATAATTGCGTCATTGTGGGAGGAATAACATTCTATACGCTAGTAAGGTTTCTGTAATATATCCAGACAACTTACTTATTATACATCATCATCATCGTCATCATCATCGTCGTCAGGATCATAATCATCATCACCATCAACCCCAACCCCACTACCACCACTATCATTATTATCACTATTCAAGGATTAGTTAATAGTAACTAGTTATTTAACACTTTTGCTTCGCAGATCATAGAACCTAATCTTTTCAAACTTTTCAATATTCAGTATGTCTGATAAGCATTTTCCATATTTCCTTCCAGTTCAGCTTAATACATTTGGCCCTGAGGTGTTCTTCCACTTTATCTCTAAAACGTGTGCGTGAGTTTCGGTCTTAGTGCTCCAGACACAGCCCAACTTTCAATAAAGCTTAGGCTATAAAACAGACACACAGAAGAAAACAAACTGAGAGGCGAGAAGAAAGCATATGGTTAGGAAGGTTGCTAGATGCCATGTATTTGAAGAGACTACAACAACAGTCTTTGCAAGTTCAAACTGGAGGATACACGTCCCTAGCGAGGCGCTACACGCGAGACGTACCACTGGGCCGTTTCAGATGTAGCCTATTTATTTAATTTTGGCAAGTGGGGATGGGGGCATGAAGCTTTCCTCGATTGCTGAATCACTCCACCGCGGCTAACAAACGGGGTCGCTTCCAAGAGTCACCGAGGCTTTGAGTGTATTTGCCGAGACCGCGGATCAGCAGGATATTGTGGGTAACTCGGACGCCCGTCCCTTCGCGCTAGGAGTTTCAGGGTGTCGTAAAGTGCAAACAAACCCAATTCTCTTCTAAGTGCACGGAAAAAGAACCTGCGGAACTTTAAAAGTTAGTTTCAGTCCCCAATCGAACACGCTCTGGATCGACTTTGTATGGCAGGCTGTCAGGTATCCCAAAACAGGACAGGTGTACGTAATCACCGGCAACACATATTTGTTGCTACTAGCAATTTTATACAAACCACTATTTTGGCTTTGGTATTGACGAGCGCTTTCGGCAGTCAAGCCATCTTCAGGTCATTAACCAACCTAGGTTTGTATTAAATTACTAGTAGAAATATTTGAAACCACTAACACTCCAATACAACAATAAAAAACACATGTATTGATGGTGAGCTTACCAAGCCGAGGAATCATCGCTGAACTCGAACGCACGCGCCAAAGTCTTTGGAGTTGACGAATTTTCTGAATATGGTTGCGCCAGGTGAGTCGGGAGTCTAGGTGAACCTCCAGGTACTTTACGCTCTTGGTGCAGGGCAGCTCGACTTAGCCTACAGTTAGTAGCCGAGGCCGCTTTAAGCGTCGCGAGAATATTACTGCTGCACTCTTAGTAGCGTTGACGGCAACTATCCAGATCTCGGTCCATCCGACATACGCGTCGAGTCGGCGTTGTATCTTGCCGGCCTCAATATTACTGCTGCACTCTTAGTAGCGTTGACGGCTACTATCCAGTTCTCGGTCCATCCGATATACGCGTCGAGTTGGCGACGCATCTTGCCGGCCTCAATATTACTGTTCCACCCTTAGTAGCGTTGACGGCAACTATCCAGTTATCTGTCCATCCGACATACGCGTCGAGTTGGCGTTGTATCTTGCCGGCCTCAATATTCCTGCTGCACTCTTCGTAGCGTTGATGGCAACAAATCCAGTTCTCGGTCCATCCGACATACGCGTCGAGTTGGCGTTGTATCTTGCCGGCCTCAATATTACTGCTGCACTCTTAGTAGCGTTGACGGCAACTATCCAGTTCTCCGTCCATCCGACATACGCGTCGAGTCGGCGTTGTATCTTGCCGCCTCAATATTACTGCTGCACTCTTAGTAGCGTTGAAGGCTACTATCCAGTTCTCTGTCCATCCGACATACGCGTCGAGTTGGCGTTGTATCTTGCCGGCCTCAATATTACTGCTGCACTCTTAGTAGCGTTGACGGCAACTATCCAGTTCTCGGTCCATCCGACATACGCGTCAAGTTGGCGTTGTATCTTGCCGGCCTCAATATTACTGCTGCACCCTTAGTAGCGTTGAAGGCAACTATCCAGTTCTCTGTCCATCCGACATACGCGTCGAGTTGGCGTTGTATCTTGCCGGCCTCAATATCACTGCTACACTCTCAGTAGCGTTGACGGCAACTATCCAGTTCTCGGTCCATCCGACATACGCGTCGAGTTGGCGTTGTATCTTGCCGGCCTCAATATTACTGCTGCACTCTTAGTAGCGTTGTCGGCTACTATCCAGTTCTCGGTCCATTCGACATACGCGTATAGTTGGCGTTGGATCTTGCCGGTCTCAATGTTACTGCTGCACTCTTAGTAGCGTTGACGGCAACTATCCAGTTCTCGGTCCATCCGACATACGCGTCGAGTTGGCGTTAGATCTTGCCGGCCTCAATATTTGCATTCTTATCTGCAGCAAAAGCCACTGTGTCATCATGAAACAGAGACAGCCTTACTCCAGCCGCTCGGGGCGTGTCATTGACGATCACCGAAAACAGGAGAGGCCCAAGGACGCTGCCCTCAAAGACCCCAGCGGTAATACGCTTCTCAGAAGTGAGAGCGTGGTCTACTCTCACATGGCAGCTAGCGATAACTCGAACGTAGCAAGCTGGAATAAAGACTTCCGTGAATTTGTAAAGGATACCCTCGTGCCACACGCGGTCAAAAGCCTTTTCTACGTCTACATGATGATAGTACTTTTAACTTTTCGTTTTTTCCGATCAACTGTTTTTAATATTTACCTATCGTTGGTCATTTCATTTGATGCATATTTTATTGGCTTGATACATTACGGCGGTAATAGATGCAGTAATAAGATTATGATTTCTGCATCGATTGTTTGTGTTATTTCATGCATTTGTACCTGAGGACAGTTCGAGATTACAATGGACAAAACTAGCTTAAAATACAGTCAAATGATCGAATTACAGTTCTAATATATTTTCGTTTCTCTTCGCCTGAGGCAATTACGATCAATAAACCATTTCTTTATTAACTGATCGAAAGATTGAGCTAAGTGATGATGAATCAGAAACAAACAATAAATAAATAAATTATTATTATTTCGCTCTAAACACGGTTACTATTGATGAAACATTAATATGATTCGAAGGCAGGACAGAATACTACTGCAGCGAAGTAATGCCGCTTTGGAATGATCGCTTCAGATCATAACTTCGGTCTCTTCAGTGCAGGTGGAAATTTCCACCGTGTCGCTGTCCGCCACCGGTCCGTTACGTCATCGTTAGCTATGAAAACAATAGTATATTTGCTTTTTACTTGTATCGGCCTTGGCGAAATTGTAAATTCAATGTAAGTCTTCAGGCAAGTGTTTTCCGCGAATCTTTGGTTATATAATTTGAACTTTTATTGTACAAACAGTAGTGTTTGCATTAGTCGTGAAACAAGATATGTAAACATAATAAATTTTCGAGGTACATGCCGTATATATCTATAAATAAATGTTATAACTAGTATGCTCCATGAGCTGTAGAATCCGCTCAGTACTTTGAACGAAGAACATTTATTATTAATACATCAATTTCAATATTAGATAATTTTTCAATTATGGGACCAAATGCAAAATTCAAAAGTTATGACACATGCCCCAAATAGATAGGTAAACAGGTAGACAAATGCCAAATGGTCGAGTCAAAACTGAGATTCGCTTCGCTCGTTCATCAAGAAGTAGGGCCTAGCTATTTAGCTGGTAAGTTCAAATTATCTCAATCTAAAATTAATATTCAATTGAATTTCCATTCAAAAAGGCTAATAAGAACATTAATTTGAAACGCGTCTTTAATATTGTGAGCTAAGTTATTATTAATATCTGTATGCTGTAAAAATAAGATGGCGACACTGTAAAATGACCTCAATTGGGTGTCAGTAATTACACGAAATTAAATACAGTAGAATCTCGTTAAGTCGAATCAATTGGAGCGGGAGTCAATCCGGGTTAACCGGAGAATGTCGGAAAAATCAATAAAAGACGTACAGAAAATGAGAACAGAGAGAATGACGGAAAAGTACATACAGAAAATCTGCTTTATATTGAACAGAACAAGTTTGAAATACATTTACAGATTACAAACACGTTTCACATATAACAAGCACACGTACAGTAAAGTGTATTGCGCACGATCGCATCCTTTTCAGCATGAGAAGCTCGGGCGGTGTTGTCTCGAAATAGACCATCAGTTCATCTAACTGGAACACTGCTTCTGGGTGACTCATACCTGCTGGCTGTTTACCGTTGTCCACATCTGTCTCCTCACTATTTTCGTTGACTTTAGATGAACAGGATGCAACGATTTCCTCGCCAGTAATTGTGCCGTAACCTCCGTCATTGTCTGCATTCATCCAACACTCAATGTCATCGATATCAGCATATGGGCGACCGTCAATATTCTGAAACATATCTATAAATTCTTGAGTCTGGACTTCGTTGAAGTCTCAAGACTTCGACACTTTTTTCTCTCTCGCTGGTTCAGTTGTTCTCTGACAAGTCACACGCACTGGGCCATAACTTCTTTCATGATTTTATCAGGGTGCTTCTAGCTATTTGTTCCCAAGATTCGGCAACCATATAAATAACAGTCTTAACATTTAATGATTTGAGAATCTCCACCACACCATGTTCTCCTTTATCTTCTATAAGTTGGGTTAACATTATATTAATTCCTAAATCGGTCCGGGTCATCCAGAGATCCGAGTTAAAGAGGGCGGACTTAACGATGTTCTACTATACTTTAACTTGATCAAAGTATCTACATATTCTCAGCGGCAAAAATAATTATCCACGCTTATCCCTAACACTAAATTCAAATATGTTGTGCTTATACGAATTTCATGAATTTTATATGAATATGAATGTTGCGCAATTCAGTAAAATGAAATTTATACTTTCTTTCTGTATTATCTCATCCTCTCATGAAGTGGTCTTTTCCTATTCTTTTTTTTTTGCCTTCAAATATCCAAAGTTTGGACATAAGCCTGCCCTTCAGCTCTCCACTTTTCTCCTCATTGATCCACTTCGATTCGGCATGACCAAGTCAGCTATGGTTTCCCTCTTTCCATCTCTTATACTCATGCTGTCCAGATTAATATAGTTTTACCCCATCTTTCATTATTGTGTCTAGCGTCATGGCCTCTATTATTCCTTTCTAGTTTTGATACCTACCTTAAAATGTTTTTCTCTTTTGTCGCGTTTCTTTGCCATTCATTTATCATCCTATCCAGTAACTTGACGTTTACCGTTCTTCCTACTGATCTAGTTTAGTTCAGGTCCGGGAGCCATATGAGTACCGGCAGAACGAGTTGGTCTAATTCTTAATTTTCTGTAAATACTAGGGGCATTTTTTATTTTAAAATGTAATCTAGATTACCAAATGCTATCAACGTGGCTAGTATTTCTACAAGTTGAATTTGTTTATCCAGTTTTGCAGTTTGCCCGAAGTATGTACTCTGTGTCCTGTTCAGTTGTTCTTTGTGCCACAGTTATTTTAACTGTCTCATTGTGGTTTGTCATTATTATTTTTTTTGAAGTCCATATTTAGGCTTATTTTATAGTTTCTTAGTCTGGCTCTGTAATCACTGATATTGTTATCCTTTATTTGTCAGTTATTAATACTGATCGTCGGCTAACGTAGATGATTTAAGTAATACCATAACCTATTTATATTAATTCCATGACCTTCCCAGTTCATTCTTTTAAATATGTCTTCCACTAATTGGTTGATTGCTTGAACAGCGTTGGCAAGATTGTATTTCCTTGTCTGACACCGGTTTATTTGTTTTATTTTTAACAGTATTTTCTCTTCGTTTTCTTTTGGGCTACTAATACTGGTTTTAAAATCAAACAAAATGCTCAATTTGAGTTAGGTTTTTCCTTATCAAAGCGTGCAAATATAGATTCTCAACCTCAGGGCATGTAGCATATATAATACAAAAGAAAATTTACAAACAAATAATTAGTACAATTCGATTAGGTTTATTTTTTAACTTACTATAATACGAGGGTCAGTTGAAAAGTTCGCGGAGCGACATCTATAGCTCAGTGATAGAACTAGAATCTATAGTGTGCTGCAAGACGTATATTTCGCATGAACACCTGTTAATTTCCAGATATATCTGTCAATTTATCACTTTTTACCAGCTGTTTGAAATTTTCCTGTCACGCGTGTTTTTAAAATGCACAAAATCAAACATCATGTTGTGATGAATTCTCTGTTAACAACGTTTTAACCCCAATGGAAAATCAAAACGAAATTGTAAATGTGTTAGAAGATGCTGCTCCTTCAGAAACAACGGTAAGTGGGGCACACTCGAGTTTAAACGTGGTCGTACGAGCATTGAAAACGTGGTCGCACTGGACGCCCAAAAAATGCAACAACTCCAGATGCGGCAACCATCTTGTACACTTTTTCACACCAGGTTCTTGAGTTAAATATGATGCACACTTAAACACAAGCACTGATGACTATTCCAGCAGTGGACGTTATAACGAAAAGAAATTATAGTGGGTGTTGTATTTGTATGTGTTGTAATATGTGTCGGGCGTTACCTCCGCGCACTTTTGTTACTTACTCTGTTGACTGGATCCTCTGCAGTGATGTAGTCCTGTAATACAACTTAAAACTATGCTTTTGTGGGCGCCACTTGGAAACGTTTGTTCCAAGAAAAAATTAAATGTGATTGATAAAATTTTTAAATCTACAAAAAAATTTAAACAAGTCAGTTTAGCTTTGAAAAATCAGTTATGTTTAATGATTCTTTAAAAAACAACAAACAAATCGTCTGAAGGACTATCATTCATAAAAATTATAAAATTGCAGAGAAAAAATTTTATAAGTTATTATTATTGACAATTTTTTATATGTCCAATCAAGTATCGGCTAGTATTTCAGATTCTGACTCAGTTGACAAGCATGAGTTTAATATGTGAAAAAACTTTAATCTCAGGACGTGACTCCTTTGAACTACCAAGACATATCAATTAGATGCCTTACAAGAAAAAACTAAGTGATTTGAAGGTGTATGTGTGGCGTGTAAAGTACAACTGTGTGATAATTGTAACCAGGTAACAAAGGATTTTAATTTTGGTAACTCACGTTCCAATGGTCGTTTATTCTCTCACTGGACACTTCCTTCGGGTAGTTTCTCGATCTCGCCTCTTCGGGTGTACACTGAATCTATTTAAAGTCAATTTTTCCGATCGTTACTTTTTCCGAACTTTTTGTCAAAACGTTTGGCAGTAAAATTTCGTTCAAACGCCGCCACTACGAATCATCTGTTTAGCGTTGATTCAGAAATCTGCCACCGCAGCGCTGATCCCCATGCAGTTTTGAGGAAGGCTAGTGTATTGTTTGTTTCGTTCGGGGGAATTATTTGTCACGTTAGTCAGTCAATGCGAACACAGCAGAATTCGTTCTCTATTAAATGTTGGGACCCTCCTGGGCCGTCGACGTTCTGGCTGCGTGCTTTCTATTAGAATTTGCCGTATCGCTGCTCTATTTCAGCGATATTTTTTGGCGACTCTCGTTGAGGTTAAGTCAGTCGGGTATGTCTATGTACGGGAAAAGCCTTCCTGCCGTGTCTTGTCGATTTTTTCGCCTCTCGGTCTCGCCTTAGCTGCGTTGATCAGTGTTGTGTGAGATGCATCAGTTCTGGCGTTCAGTTTTCAAGTGTTTTTCGGTCAAATTTTGTCTCGCTTTTATACAAAATCGGGATGACTGTTTTCGTCGACTTCCGGTATATTTGTGTAAAAATTCTTTCTAGATTGTTCGAGAATAAACGAAATGGAATGTCATAGAACAATTTTCACTTCCGTAGAAGCTTTTAGAACGAATTTCTTATTCTTCATACAATGGATATTTCAAAATTTACACTGGTATTTATCAAACAGTTTCACATTAGTACTTACAATTTGTATGCCATTGATGTATTTAAATTCCTTGTTTTTTTACTGAATCTAGCGATACTAAATATGATTGGTATCTAATTAACTTAAGTCTAAAAAACATTACAATATACAACCCTCACCTTGAGTTGTAGTCATTAAAAACACAATATTTATAATAAAAATTGTTGTGGAGTTATAAATTTCCCTTCACAAGCTGGACATCTACTACTACTACTCTCCTACAACAAAATAAACAAATTTAAACATTAATAAAACACAAATAAATACAATTTTATATGGCCTCTGCTCATGGCCTAGGTTCTTGCCAGTTTTCTAATACAATGATTAGTCTTTTTCCTTAATATATGTGTTATTTCACCACTATACACACAGAGTTTATTATTTTGTCTATCTTTTGTGATACCTGGTTACTTTGTACATATTTTATATTTATCACAAGATGACATAGCATCATTGATTGTCTTGAGATGTCATTTTTTTATGGTGTGACAAATCTCACTCTAAATAGTTAAATTCTTTTAGAATTGATTTTACTTTCAACTGAGTTTATTTCTTATTAAGGTATTTTGATGTATTGTACCTTTCTATCTTATTTTGTTAGTATTATGTAAGTATTTTAGCCAGATCTGATTATTTTTGTACTGGATAATTGGCTTCAGCCATACATGGTATAAGTAAATATTTTGCTGACTTGACTATTACAATGTCAAAGTTGGTCAGGTATATTAGTATAGTTGCTTTATATCATATTACAGCTTTCTAATACAGTTTGGTTGCATTTTGGCAACATTAAATTCATAAATTATACAATATTAGATGCCTATTACATGTTTTTAGTTAACACTGTTTTTGGCTATTTTGGCTGCTTTTTATTCATTTGACAGCTTCCTTTATTTAAGATAAACTGTTCACTATTGTCTGCTTGACAATTACATATAGTTTTTATTTAAATCTGATAATAATTAATTTTTTCATGAAATCTTGGTGTATGGTCTCAAATCCAACACATTAATATTTTTTGTCATTGCAAATATACAATTTTTATTTTAACTTAAACTCTTTCTAATAATGTATTTAAGTCATTTAATACATTTATTTTATTTACATCACATAATATAATGATGGATCATGTCCATTTATTCACAAAAAATAGTTTTTAATACTATATTCATAGTTATAAAACTTAATAATTATTGACTTTATTCTGGTAGATTCTGACATTATTTCTCTCTCTTATAGTGTCTTATGGTTTTTTTTACTCTTATTCACTTGAATAATATATATGGGGTTTTGTCTTAGTCATAGTTTGGTCGTTTTTTCAAGTTGATAGAAATAATTATTATACAAAATTACACAATTTTTTGGGACTACTTGGGTTCGATACTGTTCACTTCACTTTCCTCCTATGCTAACTTACTATATAAATGATTTCTTTTTATGGAACGTTCTGTGACGCTACAACGTCCAAAAAGTGCAACAAAAAATGACATTATTGAAAAAATTTCATAAGGTGTTTGAAGACCGCCGATTGAAGAGTGGATGACTTTGCTGAAATCCTAGTAATCTCATATGAGCGCGTGCGTGTCTATATTCCTATAATCGTGAATACTTATTGTATACAGTTTCGTTTTAAGGTGTACTATTAAGAAATCAACACTTCTAATATCACTCAATAACGTATAATATTTAAATGTTAAGTTTTATCACTTACTTATGTAGACGAAATATCAGTGTTCAACTGTTGGGTTTACTATGTAGTGAAGGTTATCTCGAATGAATTTATTTTGAATATTGTGGTACGTATTCTTCATAATATAACTTGGTTGATTATTTCTTACTTGGTTTTCCTTTGGATAATAATATATTTCGTCTTGTAAATTATTTTCTTGGTAGGTTGTTAATATATCTTTCTTGAAAACTATTTTCTTACGACCTTTTTAATACTATTATTATTCAATACAACTCTTCTTCCTTACGTTTAATTATTAGATGTACCACAATTAATAATTATTAAATATTTCTTTCACTACTACACAAGACTCTTCCGCTTAGATATTCTCTGATCAGACACTTAAAGGAGAGTGAGTTGGCGTCTTTTTCTAGAATATCCTATTGTTAGAAACAAAATTCTTGTAAACTATCCTTTGGCTTAGTTTCATACTATAATGTTTTCAAATTCTTAATTTTGTCTGTAACACGGCGTTTTATGTTCACAGTGTACTTTAATTACACTTATTTTTTATCTAATTTACACTTTGTTGACATTTAACATTCATTTATAATTTATTATATAGCACCTTACTTTACATAATGCTTCTGATTCCTTGATTATGCCTATGTATTATTTTAATTTATGTTTCTTACCAACTATTTCAACATTTTATACATTACGATTAATTGAGTTCTGCTAAGTTGCACAACTACATATATAACTGTGCGTTAATTATTTCCAAATATTTACATTTAGTTAATATTATATAATTATTTTTATTTTAAATCATTTACTGTACTTTCTAATTTTACTGTAATGCGACATTTCACCAAATCCAGTATGGCTGAAAGCCTTCTTGCTTCTCTCTCTAACCTAACCTTTTTACAAACTTTACAATTTTGAACTAGTTTAATAAGAGTTACGTACTGTAACAATTTACGTTGAGACGATACAAATAAATATTTTCGCATAGGATAGTTTTGTGTGTATAAATTATGCACAAGTCTATATTGGAGGTGTAGAAAAATTATTTATTTATCACACAAAGAAATAATTGTTTATATGATATATTTAAATTAAAAAAATCATGTATAATATTTTATTTGTTATAAAAGAGTCTATATAGTTCGGTTTGGATAAGTTTTACTTGATACATAGAATTCTTTTAACTCGGCGTGACGTCACTCGCTCCGCCACTGCACGTTTCTCTGAACTGATCGCCGCTCTGCTCTCTCCCTCTCACGCTCTCTCTCTCTCTCTTTCGCGCTGTTCTGGGGTTCGTCGAACAACTGATAACGCTAATTTCAGATTTCACACACAAACTGTCACTTTCCGAATCGTTAGTTTTATCGTTCGGAATTGATTATTATTAATTATTGATTATTAGATTTTGATATTTAGGGTGACAATGGATGATAATTTTAAAAGCGGTGTATAATACTTACACTTTCCGGCTATTCTTGATGTGTCCCGCGTTAAAAAGGATTTACCACGGTAGATAAATCTCCCTAAGCGGAAATCTTCCACTCACACGTAATAGCACTTAATATATTATAATAGGTAATTCACTCGTTTGGTTCTAGTCGACCAACTCGAAAAGAGTCCCAAGACTTAGAGTTACTTTAGATTAACCAGTTCGAACAAGAAAAACTCTTGACGAAGAGCACACGTCCACTAAGCAACGGCTTCCGATGAACTGCCCCCAAAGTACACATGACAACTGACGGATCTGACTAAAATTAGGGGCTTCTGATTGGTCAATCGACTGTCTACGTGGTAGATTGGACAAAAGATAGACGCGTTGCAAGCGAATCTTTGTATAAGTCTGCGAGAGCCTGCATAGATTTTATCTAGAAATTTTATTACTCTTTAATTGATAAGCGTGAAAAGTTGAGTTTTCAATTACTAAAAAACCACATTTAAAAAATAGCTGAGAACAACAGAGTATATAGAAAATTTAGCTATTTTCATAAATAATTCACTGTCCAAGTCTCATACCGATCGTTTAACTCACGCGGAAGATATAACAACGAAGGTTCACCACACGCGAACGCGCGCACATATTCACAAATAAAGTACATGACATTGTAGAACAAAAATTTAAAAGAATTTGGTATAACACAAGTCCTTATGCATCACTAAATACAAAACTTATAGCTATTTGACAAAAATTGCATAAATCAATTTAAAACATGTTAATGTCCGTCATCCATGCTCTGATATACTTATTCATAGATCATAATCCTGTTTTTTGTTGCAATATATATATATATATATATATATATATATATATATATATCTGAAATTAAGTCAGTATACTGTGTTGCAACACAAATAAGCCACCCCAATACCAGGGATAAAAAAGACGAATCTACTATATAAAAAATAATTTAAATAATAAAATGTTCAAACTAATGAAAATAAAATGACAATAACACGACAAACGACGACTTGACCTAACCCAAGTGATTGACCAAAACAAACAGGAAAACAAAGAAGAAGGGAAAAAACCGAAACCAAATAAGAATGAAGTCAATTGAAGGAAGTGAATGAATCCATACAACCAAATGAAATAAAACCAAACGAGAAGGGGAGAACCAAATTAAAATGAAGCCAATGGAAAATGAAGGAGAAGAAGAAGAAAAATGAAAATGAAACTAATCAAGTGTAAAGGAATAAAGTGAAACCAAGGGATAAGAAACAAACCAATAATATAAAATAGGTAAGGGAGAAATGGTACACTCAAGTATAATATTGGGAATAAAGCCAAGGATTATCCAATATCAGAAATAAATATTATTATCAATTAAATAATTAATATAACTGATTTAACCAAAACCCAGTAAAGTAATATAATAAAAAGAAAAGTACACTAACCCAAAAATTAGAGTTAGATGTAATAAAACTCTATAGAAATATAACCTTAGTAATACTATGTATAATATTTGTAAAGAAAGAAATAGCGAGAAAGTGAGAAAGTAAAGTGACAAAGATAAGTAATTATAGGGATTACCCACTAAGAAACACTTAATGTAAACAGTTAAGGATTGCAATAGTGAAGGTGTAAAACCCCAAAATAGTTAGAAACCATATTTATGGTAATAAAACGCTTAATAATCAATAATAAAAAATAATTGATTAATGGTGAAACAAATAATAATTAAGAATAAGGTTTTAATGATAGAATTAGATGTAAGCACTTCATAATGTGGAATACACACTGAAGAGTGATGAGGAAACACTATGTGATTAAAAGTGAACCAACTTAATAATTAAAAATATATGGTTAATGATAATATTAAATGTAATATAAAATTAGTAATTAGTAATTTTAAAATTAGTAATATAAAATGAACACTGGAAAGTGATGATGACATTGTTATTTAAGAAAGGATTTTAAGAAAATTAAGTTTAATTGTAAACAATTGTAATTAAAAGGGAGAATCCCATGAAAAGATAAACAGCTAGTGTTAACATGGATTGAAGGTAGAGATTAATTAGGAAATAAGAAGTTAATAATGTAATCAATAAGCACCCCAGATTATAAGGGAAAATCAATTAAGTAAATTCAAAAGGTGTGATATTACTTAACACCCAAAAAATAGTAATTAATGAAATGAGTTGTAAACGAACTTTACTTAATAATTGTTAAATAACTGTGTAATTATATTTATGAATAGGATATGACTGAAGAAATTGTACAGAGCATACGCCTAGATGTCATTGTTTTAATTGATGAAGAATAGGGAGTAGTAGCCATATTGTTAACAAAGGCAAAATAGATAAATTAAGAAGTTAAGACAATACAAATCTAATTACACTAGAAAATCAGTTATGTAGAAAATAACAGAACCATACAAATGGGATAATAACAACACAAAACACATTAGAATGAAATGAGAAATCATTTGTATAAATTCAGTAAATATGATCAATGGCTACTAGTGCCTCTGAAATGCCTAACTGTCAAAACAAATAATTGCAAATTGTATAAAATCCACAAAGAAATTAACAAATCTAAGGCGAGTAACTAGCCAAGAATAATGTGTAAATCATTTTAAAAGAAAAATGTTACAATAAGAACTTAAATTAAAAGGAATATGTAATTAACAAATGTTAACATAATTGTACAAAAGTTAATATCTAATAGAACGCAACCTTATGAGGGTATTAATTTAATCTTTGAAAGGAAAGACAAACAGTAGTGATAATATTTAATACTCGGGAAGGAAGACAGAATAGTAAAAGCAATCCGAAAATATACAGTAATTTTGAATAAAAATTCAAATATGATAACAATGGTAATAAACCATGCCTGAGCCAATCAAAGGTAATAGGTAACCATAGAAACGATCCGTTGGTTACTAATTTTCCGTTAATTCCCTTTACTCGTATAGTGACGCCTATATAGCAGGGACGCAAAATTTTGTATGGCATAAATTTTACTTTAAAATGTTACAAAACTAGTCAAAAGTCAAAAACATATACAAGTGAGAAGGAGATGAAGAGTAATAACATTTAACTAATGTCCAGGAAAAATTTAAATGAAAATTAAAAGAAGAAATTCCCAAGACTAATCAGAAAAGGACGCCAGCAGCCTAAATCACTCAAAATTGATGAATTTTCCATTTCAAATGAACAACGATCTATCACAAACCTTCTGAACTGATAAGTATCATTTAAATACCCAAATTCCAGGAATAAAAGCATTTTAAATATTTCTCAAATCTATACGAACTCTCACTATGACTTGAAAATAATTTCCTTCAAGGATTAAATAAAATAAACTTACATAGAAAAAATTGTTAACTAAAAAATAACCTCGCATTAGATTGCGAAATTTTGAAACACATATTACTACACTGCAGAACAAATTGTAGCCACACTTTATATTATTTAAGTACGAATAATGTATAGTAGTGTACTTTTTTATTGTAATCATACTTAATAATTTCCTTGTAATCAAAAGGACTCCAGATTTTGAACGAGTATAAGTGTAAACTATAAACAGCAGCCATTACTGCTTTGAATAGCTCGTTTCAATATCGATTTCGTCAAACTGAGAGAAAGCGTTTCATGACTAATGTCGGAGCAAATTTATTAAATACCAAATAATAATATTATTGTCAAACTGCATAATTACCAAACAACCATTAAAGAAACAGTACAGAGTGTAACCATTGTTTTTATTTCATAGCGAATTGTATTGTATATGTGTGTGTTAGCGAACTTACAGAATAGACAACTAGCGCTTTCGCTACCTGTTCGATACAGCAAGCTGTACAAAGGCGGGAACCGATTCAAATGCCACGGCCGTCATCGCTGAAAACACCTTTTGAACACATTATTTCATAAATTTAATTGTTTTCAATAAACTATTTGGCGCCACCCGGGATTCACAAACCCTATGGAAGTACAGGTAAGGTTTCCACTCGGTTGTACTGATAATTGTGACATCGCTACGGACTTCGTTAGCGCCAACCATTGAGGTAACGACAAGGTGTGAGACGAACACACAATACACGTCTTTTAGTAGTTACAACTGTGACAACAGCGAGGCATTACGTCTGCTCTCCGGTACCAGCGGTGCGTACACCTGTCGGCGCGCGACATCTGACGAGCACACAGCGAGCCAATCAGGGATCAGCAGCAGAGACGTGACACCTGACGTGCTCGGAGCGAGTCAATCAGCGATCCCGGTCAGGGCATAAAAAGAGCGCCGCTAGAATTTTTTTTACGCACTCGGACACACTAGCTTTTCACGACTACTATTCTGCATCCAGCTCTCGACCAGAAAGGATCTCCTCTCCTGGACAGCTCTTACTGGGCCATCTGGAAGCGATTCGCTGTGTTCTCAGCTGCTGCCCTGCTGCCTTCGTTGAAGAGGACAGCTCAACCACATCTCTGTCCTGCCTGCTGTGTTCACCACTACAGGCATCGAGAAGAAAGAAGACCAAGACTCAGCTGGCTGGTGAACTAAGTAGCTGGCTCAAGTACAGCTGAGTCTCGTCGGGCCTTCTAAGGGCCACCAGCTCGAGCGACCCTTCACAGGACCAGGCGACGTCATCAAGCCTGTTGAAGAGGAGGAAGGACTAGCCTGCCAGAGCTATATTTGCGCAGCGCATCTATTCCGCTGACGCTCAGGCTCATAGGTAGCGCTTCCCCGGACGATCATTGTGAGTCCCCACCAGTGGTAAGCGAACTTGGATATCGCCGGGGTAAAGAGGCCGGTGGACACCTCTTTTGGTAAGGGGAGGTATTCAACGAAGCCGGTCATTGGCCCAGCTCTTTCAGATAGCCTGAGCGTTCCCGTACAGGTCGTCGAGGTCCGGCTCGGGCCGCACCCTAAGTCCCTGGTTACCGGCAGAGGCGGGCTTGCTGTCTCTGGGCGGCGAACCAACCGCTCCTTGACGGCTATGCTCGGTACGGGCGAGTCAACGAGCACGCAGTCGCCTCTGGCCTGCCCGACTCGAGCGACTCGCCGAGTTCTCCGCAGATGGCTACGGACCCCGTCGATTTCCGGACGGTCCCATTGCCCGTGACGAGACCGACGCCTTCGTAGCGGTTGGGCCACATGGGCGCCCGGTTAAGAAACCGAGGCGGAACCGGTCATCCTCTACCCCTTCCTCGGCGTCTGCCATGGAAGTTGTCCCCGCCGATGGCGAATCCGGCCCGGGGCCGACGGTGTCCGGCGATTCCCAACCATCACCGGCCTCTGGTCGCATCCCGCCCGTGTTCGTACACGGTGTGAACAACGTTACCGGTTTTACCGGCGACTAATAGCGGCACCCGGACTTTCCCCGGCCAACGTTGACATGAAGCTCCTTGGAGGCGACACAGACAAGATCGTTGTCCGCGGAATGGACGTGTACCGCAGCGTCCTGGCATTCGTGGAATCCGCCCAGTTGTAGTTCCACACCTTCTTCCCGAAGCACGTAAAGCCTTGTCTTTCGTGCTCAGAGCCTTGAACGTGGACTCACCTCTCGGGGAAATCCTCGACGAGTTGCGCGAACTGGGCTATGCAGTTCGCTCAATTTTTCGGGTATACGCCCCAGCCGGACCTAAGCGTCCACTCTCACTGGTCCGTATCTTTCCGGAGAAGTGCGAGGCAGGCGAAAGCCTACTCTCTTTGAGCGGCTTTTTGGGTTCCGCGTTAAAGTGGAAAGCAGCCGCGCTCCCGGGGCTCTGCCTCAATGCCACCGGTGCCGACGCTTCGGGCACCACACTGATACTTGTTCTGACGCTCCTCCTGCGTGCGTGAGGTGCTCTTTGCCGCACCTCTCTAAGCACTGCGATACGCCTCGCTTTAAAAGGTGTATCAACTGTGGAGGAAGTCACCTCGCCAACTACCGGTCCTGCCCGGTGTACAAGCAGGAGCTCGAGCGGCGAAAGCCAAAAGGGCCCCTGCCACCTCCGAGGCATCCGGAAGCTGGTTCCAGACATGCAACCGAGCAGCCAGGCCCTTCGCCTCCTGCTACGGATTCCGTGACTGTCGCCACTGTTGTAAAATATAAAAAACAGAAGAACAAAGGCCTGAAGCAACCTCCCGTGGTACAGACAACCTCAACTCAGGCTCCGTCCCAGGCCCCTGCCCCACCTAAGGCGAAAAGCGCCGAAACTCCGCAGCTTCAGTAAGTGAGACGGAAAAGACACAAGAAATCATCTCGGTTGTGGAGTCTGAGACAATTCAATCCTCCGCAACCCCGGAAAACCCTGACCCTGCTGTAGAAGCAGCCTCGCCTGACCTCCCACCCCCGCGGTTTCCTCAAGCCGCAGGCAAAATTAAACGGCATCGCAAATCCCGTGGAGCTCGCTCCCGGGCTCCTGCCAATCCTGGCAAGCAGTCCAGACAGTCTGCGCAACGCGTACAGAAGACTGACGCTATCGCATCTGTCCCGCTTTCTAGCGCCTCCGCAAAAGGCGCTACACCTGGCCCCGTTGAACTCGTACCGAGAAAAGCTCCTGGCCCGGACGACGTCTCGAACGCCGCTCTAATTCGACTTCCGGAGCAAGTAATTTCTTGGTTGCGCTGTTCAACGCGTGTCTAAGACTGGCCTATTTTCCAAAGAAATGGCGAAAGGTCATAGTGATCCCCAATCAGGGAAAGGATGCTTCCAGTCCCGGCAACCTCCGGTCCATTAGTCTACTGTCGGCCACGTCAAAGGTCCTCGAACGTCTTGTACAACGGAGAGTCCTAGACCATCTAAGAAACTTCGATGTACTGGTCCCCGAACAGTTTGGTTTCCGTGTGGGGCATTCCACCACTCATCAGCTGATGAGACTGGTGGAATACATCACGGGCGCCGGTTGTCGGAAAGAGCAGACTGTCGCCTGTTTCCTAAATGTGGAGAAGGCCTTTGATAGTGTCTGGCACGACGGGCTCTTGTTCAAGCTCCGGAAAATCCAGCTCCCAAATTGCTACCTTCACTTGATTGCTATCTTTCTGACGGAGAGGACTTTCTGCGTGAGAATAGGTTACCATGTCTCTTCCGACAGACTCATTACAGCCGGTGTACCTCAACTTAGCGTGCTAGGGCCTCTCCTGTTCTCCGTGTTCGTCAACGACGCACCCAGAGAGCCTTGAGTCCAGATGGCCCTGTTTGCCGACGAGACGGCGGTATATACCGCCGATCGGAACGCTGACAGGGCTATCCCACGACACCAGCGCGCACTCGATGCGTATACGACGTGGACGGAAAGCGGGAAAGTTGCCGTCAACGAAACCAAGAGCTCCGCGGTGCTATTCTCAAAGCGCCGGAAAGAACCACGAGAACGAGTGAGACAGGTAGAACGTACCTGTCTTGGTCGAGAAAAGTTAAGTATCTCGGTGTCCACCTTGATCGTCGGCTCACCTGGCGCGTCCACGCTGAGACGATGCGTCAGAGAGCGTCCGCTCGTCTCGCGCAACTGTTTCCGATACTTGCCAACAAGGCTATGACCCGCAAGCTGGGTAAGTTGATTGTCTTGATTGTCAACGCGTACCTGTTGCCGATCATTACCTATGCCATTCCCGTCTAGGGTTACCTCGCAACCGTTCATATAAGAAAGTTGCAAGCGTTCTCAATAGGGGTCTTCGGCTAGCGGCCAAAGCCCCCTATCGGTTCCCTTCTCGACTTTTGAGAAGAGGACTCGCTGTCCGCTCCTTGGGTAACACTGTAAGGCGACTTGCACGTAAATTTTGCGTCCGAGCTGCGAGGGCCCAGACAAACCCACTCATAGCTGGGCTTGGCAAGTACCGACCAAGTCCAGGTGATTCTTGGAAACGGCCTCGGCAAATACTGTACTTGAATGCCCGAGCATTCAAGTAATGTAGTACGAGCATGCCGTTATAGCGGCCACTAATTAATTAAAATATTCCGTCTGGACAGAACCACTAGGCAGGAGCACCTTCTGGAGGCTCGGAACTAGGAAACCATTGGGACGTCTCACAACGCGCATCCAAACAGCTCTGGCAGTGTAGTGTATTTTTTACGCACTTCGTCACCAGCACTCCATCGCCACAGCACTTCATCGCTACGCCATCGGACGCACTTCATCTCCTCTCCTCTCTCGGACGACACCGACGCGGTGTCAGCTGGAAGGAACACCCTAAGGGTAGAACCGACGTTCTTGCATTCTTCGCACTCCAGTTCCGCGCCAGCGATGGATTTCGCTGGGACGGCAGCGGACTCGACGCAACCGATGCCGAAAGAAGAGGAGGACTGCAGTACGCCACGAACAGCGGGCGCAGCCGCCGAACAGCTCAGCGCGGCTGGGGCGAAACAACCAACATCAGCGTTTTCGCCACACGGCCCTTTTTAGGGTCACCAAAAACACTAAGAGTTGTACGATTGGGGCCATTTGTCATGCGACAAGCCTTTTGTCCGGTGACAATACCTATAATCATACTGCTGTTCGAAGCAAATATATATTGACGTACTACGAGTTTAACACACACAATCATATTTTATTTTTAAACTAGATTTTGAATCGTTTTAAAAATAAAATCACTACGGTAGAGCGAAATTGAAATTGGTGTGAATGTAACCAACACGATTGATGCAACGCAGTTGGCTGGATCGGACAGACGTATGAAGAGAACGCCAAAATAAAGGTGGCCTCAAAAAATATTGGATTGGCACCCAACTACAAAAAATAAGGAAAGATTATGTAACTTTTTGTTGGGATAAGTGAATAAATTCGGGTAGACCCTAGAAACTGGAGAAGACTGGAGAGATAGGTTAGGAAGCGAGAAACGGTACAGTTAAACTCGCATATGTACAGCATAAAATATTAATTGGGACAGATTTGCATGAATAAAAAAGTTATTTTCCACAACCATTTGCACTAGGACGGTTACAGTCTTATGCGTATGTACACTTGCACGATTAGTTGATGTAACATGCTTCAAATTAGCAACAAACCAAAGTTCAAATTGTCTTATATTGTTATGAACAAAAAATCTGTATCTGTTTATTTTATTAAAAAATTCTAACAGATATGTGGAGAAGTTGTTTTGAGTTCACTTTTAATCTGTGCTTCTTTTACACTTCTCGAGTGTTCTATTCTACAGTGTTATCATTGGACTGTGTACTATTTTTTGTAGATCATCTTTAGAAAAGAACTCTTTTTAAAAGGATTACCTTTTGTTTATTGTTACATAGTTACACGTGTTTAATCAACAGATTGTTTATAACCTTGGCCGCTAGCCTTTATTATAAATATCAGAAAAACAGGATTTGTATTATTGTAAAATTCCACTGTTTTTGTGACACCGACTCCAACATCCGGATATTGTTATAAACTCCCATGAATTTACAATTACTTAAAAATTATTTTATTGCGTCTTTGAAACTAAGTTGATACTGTAAACGGAGGTCTATCCTAAACTAGAATACCTACTCCAATTTTATTCTAATCTTTTACTTTAAGGCAGGGATAGAGAACTTAATGCGTTTTATGTTTTTTAAGTTGTTCAAGATTCGTACGATCATGACGGGTTGTAATCATATACACAGCGATCACACTAAAACGATCAAAAATACAAAAAGACTAAATATCTAATTCTGAAATAGTATAATAATTGTATTAGCTTATCTGCCCGATTAACTAAGTTCCTTATTATATGCCTCTGTCTCCAAGTCCGCACATATTTGGTTCGCACAGTTGTTCAAACACAAAATGTTATAATATTCCGATCAGCTGTACAATTTGCCCTTTCTATATTTCATCCATCGTATTCTGTTCAGTGATTACCTAGATTAACTTACTATACAGTCTGTCATAAAGTTAAAATATCAATTATCTACCCTTTTAAAATGATGTCAGATTGTCAGACAGCATCTTTCTCAGAAGACTTGAAAATATTTTTATTTGCCAACTTTTTGTGGCCACAATTTTAAAGCGAATATTTATTGTCTGGGGATTTCTTTTTTCACACTTCATTTAACTTTTCACATTTTTTTTAGCAGAAATTTATAACTCAAGAACACGAAGAAGTTCCAAATAGAACGTCAATGAGTCAAGTAATAAGATAAGCAGAAAGGCTAAGAGTAGATAAAGAAAAAAATATACATAAAACACTAAAAAAAAAATAATTTAAAAAATTAAAAAACACGACTGCCAAAAAAATAAATGAATAAATAAAAAATAAATTGATAAAAACACTAAATAAAAAAAAACTAAATAAAAATAATATTTAGTAAAAATCACTAAATCTAAATAAAGTCGATTTAAAAAGCCAAAAACAAGGTATTGTAATTCAGCTCTGATCAGATTTAACGAAAATGTTATGAATGATTAAACGCATAGTAATTTTATTAGATTTAAATTACTTTTCGATGTTGAATATATATCAATGCATCATATGAAGACTACAATTATAAAAAATATTGCTGATAAAATTTTGCTCTTCAATTTTAATTTTCAATGCTGTCGGGGGCTGTTTAATGAAAAGAACAAATCTATTTAGAAACAGCCCCCGACTGCATTGAAAATTAAAATTGAAGAGCAAAATTTTATCAGCAATATTTTTTATAATTGTAGTCTTCATATGATGCATTGATATATATTCAACATCGAAAAGTAATTTAAATCTAATAAAATTACTATGCGTTTAATCATTCATAACATTTTCGTTAAATCTGATCAGAGCTGAATTACAATACCTTGTTTTTGGCTTTTTAAATCGACTTTATTTAGATTTTGTGATTTTTACTAAATATTATTTTTATTTAGTTTTTTTTATTTAGTGTTTTTATCAATTTATTTTTTATTTATTCATTTATTTTTTTGGCAGTCGTGTTTTTTAATTTTTTAAATTATTTTTTTATTTTATTCCTTTTTGTGTTTAAAAAGAGTATAATGGGAATGTGCAGTGTGTGCGTGCGTGTGTGCGTGCGTATGTGTGAAGTGCAAAAAAATTTTAATTTTTACATAGTTTTATTTAGAAACTATTATGTACATAGTATAATTAGCGTATGAACTTATAAACTTATAAATATAGTATAACTTTATTTTATATACTATTATATAACTAGTATAATACAAACATTTCGATAAATTGTTTTATAAATTATATAATTAACTAAATAATTTCATTTATTAGAAACGATAAAGAAAAAGCTTTGGACTACAGATTTCTGAGTCGATTTAATTCCTCAAGTGAGTTTTTATCGTGCGGTTCATGCAACAATTTTCGTGGATCCAGACAACTTATTGCTAATCCCTCTAATGTTTTCACACGACTTAGTGCGACGTAGGCCTGACCCTTAGCAAAAATATTACTACTCAAATCAATGACTGCTTTGTCTAAAGTAGTGCCTTGGAGTTTATGTACTGTTACAGCCCAACACAATATTAATGGCAGCATACGTCGTTCTACTTTGCCCTGGCCTCGCAAAGCATCATATTCAACAGTGGTGGGCTCTATCTTTACTCCAATACCAGCAGTATTTCCCTAATTGATCTGTCATCATATTCTACAAATATGGCTTGTGGAAGCTCACCAGGTTGAAGCCGATATCGACGTAGTGCAGGCCACTCAATTTTTCTAATGATGCCGATTGCTCCGTTGACCAGACCATGATTAACATTAATGTTTTTTTGCAACATTACCCTAGATCCGACTCCGATTACTAAAGAGTTTGGAATACCTCCAGTTTTGTTTGGATCCGTTGGTATGAAGTCTTTCTTTAACTTTTGTCCGTAATTCTTAGCTTCGACAGACACATCCACCGCTGCAATATCGTAAACTTTAGATGATGTTTTCAACTTTTCAGTCATCATAGCATTATATTCTTCTACCTGTTTAGTGGTTGGGAAAATACGCAGACACTCGCCATCAGCAAATTCATCTGTCAAAGGAACTCTTCGACGATCTAAAATTTCTAGCTGCTGCATGGTGAGTTGGCCGACTCGTAAATTATTTAGAATGTCTATAAAAGTAGTGTCGTTAGCTTGCCGCATATTTTGAGGTAATTCACAGACACTAAACAGTGTCCACAAATTAATTTCAGCTGATAAGTAATGAGGCTGCTTGAAGCAGTAGGTACCACCAACTGCTTTTGATACAGGTGGCAACTGCATTAGATCGCCAAACAAAATAATATTGATACCCCCGAAGAGAGCATCATTCATTTTAAGCTGTTGCAACCTTAAGTGAATATTTCTTAGGGTAGTACAGGGTACCATTGAGATTTCGTCAATTATTAGCCAATTAATATGCTTCCACCATAGCCGTTCCCTTTGAAGACGTTCACCAGTAAGAGGGCGAAGAGCTGTCACCTTGCCTTTTTCGATAGGAAGGGCAAAAGTAGAGTGCAAAGTGCTACCTCCAATCAGTCTTGCAGCGACACCTGTGGGTGCTGCTACCGTAACAGCTCTGCTTGCAGGTAAATGAGAAAGACGACGAATCTGTTCTACAATAATTTTCAGAGTAAAGGTTTTGCCGGTGCCTGCTCCTCCAGTAACGAACACACGTAATGGCTCAGTATTATTTTCACTTGGAAGCAATCTGTCTGAAATCATTTTGAACAATTGGCGCTGCTGAAAATTCATTAAGTTTACTGCTGCGGCATATTGTTGATCCGTCATTTCATGTATTTCTGGTTCACCATATTTCGCAGAGAGAAATATATATAGCAAACCAATATATATATAGATATACTTTCAGATCAGCTGTTCTCTGTTTCTCACGGATTGCACATCTATACTTTCACACAATAGCGCGCTAACATAGTATTAGTGAGCGTGGTCTTAAATCGCGAGCGCTATCTGGAGTGAACTTTACAGAATACCTTTCACTAGCGCCACCTGATGGACCAATAAACGAACAAAAAAAATCCTTAGAACCGATCACTTGTATTCACTTCCGGTCAAAACCGGAAGTCAACTCACGGTGATATATAGCCTATGACACTTCTGGTGAAGTAAGGAATCCATCGAGCCATCGAACATCAAAATCGGTAAAGCCGTTAAAAAGTTATAGTGGAACAAACATAC
Source organism: Magicicada septendecula (assembly GCA_034769895.1). Lineage (NCBI taxonomy): Eukaryota > Metazoa > Arthropoda > Insecta > Hemiptera > Cicadidae > Magicicada > Magicicada septendecula. The sequence continues at coordinate 422,229,634 of CM068371.1, forward strand.
ATACATACATACATACATACATACATACCCTACCACTGAAAACATAACACTCCTTTTTAGCAGTCGTGTAAAAAAATGGAAACACTGCAAAACCAGGGGAAATACCAGAATTATTATAAACACATTATATGAACATATTACGTACAAAATTGTATAATTGTATCAGAAATTCGTGACAAACGTTGGAAAATTCCTGTGACTACGGTAGGCCTATATAGAACGGGAGATAGCGCTACGTGTGTTAACTCTCGTGGAATATCAATTACTAGTTCTGCGAGTCGAATTTATGAAAACGTTCTCAAAAACAGATTTAACTTATCGATAGAAGAGTAAGTAAGTTTGAAAAAACTTAAACAAGGATGTTGTAGCCTATATCAAAAAATCTCAAATGGTCAATGGAAAACAAAAAGAAGAAATATAAAATGATTTGGAGACCCCTAATTGACACCAAGGGTTTTGCATACGTTCAGGTAGTGACTGTTCAAGATTATGATGAACTGGTCTACATCATACAAAATTCAATTAGGATTAGTGGTGAATATATATATATATAGCCAAATACGTGTGTATTCGACGATAGCTTAATTCTGGAGATGAAAGATTAAACAAATAGAAATAATTTGTTATTTGAGGATAAAAAATTCACGGAGGATACGCTGGATACTGCTACCAACGACAGGACGAACAACAGAGACAGAAATTGAAAATCTAAAAACTTCGTAGTGTTGTAAGCAGATATTGTGCATACTTTTCGATAAGTAATATCAGTCATTACTGAACGCTGTGTGCAATGTCTCCAAACGACGGACCTTAGTCCCTAAGTTCCTTAGTTTAATTAAATTTCTAAAATATTCATTTTCTTCCTTACGTCTGATCACCCCAAAACAACATCAGTTTTGTCGATTAACAAAAATTATTTTTTATCCCGAAAATGGCCTGTTTATAAAGAAACTGAATTGTACGTAAAGGAAACGCAGGTAATTCCAAGATGTAGCCAGTTGACGCCTTAACATGAGTACGAGTAATCGAGCTAGGAAAAGAAGAGCTCAGAGCTCAAAGCAAAATGTTGATCTTATTACATTGCGTATGTGGAACCACCATTGGATAACCATTGGATAATGGTTTAGAATGTGCGATATTGTAATGTGAAATCGTAATGTAGTATGCAGATCAGTTTAACCAACAAATCAATATAAGGAATCGTAAATTAAATCAAGTTTAACGGTTGGTGTTTGCTTACAGTAAGCAATTCATCCATTTAATAATGACATCTTAGCCATCTGTTTTTAGTCATGAAACCTGTTTGTTAGTCAACAGTGCATATTACGCAATTGTTTTATTGTTTTATTTTAAGGCTTAATTTGAATATAGTAGTAGTTATTCAGGTTTATTTCCAGATGGTTTATATAGAGATGACTGTATCTGGAGGTCAAGTTATTGCTTACCCAATAACCAGTTTAAAAATATCGGTATGGAGAACCATACATGACTTCCACATTCTAAGATTTATATTTAAAATCTTTTACTTGATTTGGTTCGATAATTTCTAAAAACTATCACCACCCACAAACTATTTTCACTATTTATAGATAATTTTGTTATTATGGAGTAATCGTTATAATGTTATTTTCGAGCCACTATAAAAATTAGGTACTTTATGCTTATAAATAAACTGAACAACGCAGATCAACCGATCATCCCTCCTCCTCAACCGATCCCACCATTAATAATATATACACTTTCATAGAGTGTTTTATCATATCTAATCTCTAAGGTATCTTATCTTTCAAAATTAAATATTCGTACTTTACTTGATTTCAGTACAGCAATTTTCAAAAAATCACTCCCTCCCCCTTCAGCTACCCATTCTATTTATAATTATCTCATTTACCATTATACATTGGATTAATATGACTTTATTTTCGGGGCACTTATTTATTAAAATTAAGTACTTTACTCTTGTTAAAACGTAAAACGTTGCAGGTAAACTACCCCTCTCCCTGGTCCGAACTTCACCAAAATCAATAGGCTTTGAGTCTTCTACAACTCGGGCACAAATACAAAAATTATTTGTTCTGTTTGAATTTGCGGCAATTATCGTTCGTCATAGAAAAAATTCTTCACACAGACACACACAGAGACACTTTTAGGAAAATGACTTTTCTTCATGTTTTGAGGGTAGTATAATCAGAATCAGTCCTTATCTCGAACACGATTTTTTCACGATCCCAATACTTCTATTCCTTATGGAACATGGAAGTAAAATTTAATCTTTTTGTATTAGTATTGTTGCAAAACAACTAATGGGATGGTTAGATTAGTATTGTGTATTTTATTTTTAAATTATTTTAAAATTCTTTATTTAGTTGACTCTTCTACACTCCTCACGTTGTAATGTAAACATCGATGATTAATGTTGTTTAGTATTTGATAGAATTAGTAATGTTTAAATTTTAATTAATGTTTATGATTGAAAACGATTATAATCACTGATATCTTGTTATATTCACCTCCTCACTTACCATCCGTGAACGTCTTCTATCTTCTTAATGGGTTGTTCTATATCACTGGAAATACATTAATAACACACAAAATACTTTGTCTGGATATCGACATATACACATTAAACAAAATAACACTGATACTGATACAATTGTGAATTGAATATTCAAATATTGACCGCTTGAATATTGCCGCCACCTTGTGAAATAATTGTTTCTAAAATGTAAGTTATTTCTATCTATTTAATAGAAATAAAGACTCTCTGTTCAACTGGTAACAAATTGAGGTGTTTATTAACATTAGTTAAATTCAGTAAAATCCCTTTTAAAACAATTACTAATAATTTTTAAAAAACAACAAAGTTCTTTAATTTATTTAAATTAATTTCTGAAAGTTCTTTAATTATTTAAAAATAATTTCTGAAAGTTCTTCAGCTCAGGGCTGGTAACACTGGTACAATGTACAATAATATGGTAATTTAGGTTATGTTTACTTTGGTTATAAGCATTACCAAATTTCATGAATCCTTTGAATGTACATGATGCAAGATACAAAGATGTTTTATTAAACAACAATATTTACTCATATATTATAATTAAAAAGACAAAAAATTAAAAATCATTAACCTCAATACGATATTCAAATTATCGTACTATCGTACGGTAGGTGTGTTGCATTCTGATGCTAAACTCTGTGTACACGTGCTATTAACGTTACACTATTAAAACAATGTCTCTGGTTTAATTATTATTATTATGAACTGGAATTGAAGAAAAACGAAAAAACTCTTATTATCGAGTCTATTTATAAGAATTATTCACGACAGAAGTGACTCTCTGTTGGCAAACAAATACGTGTTGGTTATAGGCTAGTTTACCTATAAATTGGAGTAAGTTTACAAAATAGAATAATTAATATTATAAAAATCTTAATACTATCTTCACAAACACATTATTTATTGTAGTAAGATGTATAATTAGCGGTAATGATTGTTCTCGCATATTAAATTATTATTTGTTAAGTACTGCTGAAATCGTAGTCAAACAAGCGACTATATTTTACAAGTAAGGTTTGCGGTATAAATTATTAATTCCGCTTCTATTATTATTATTCTAACATGAATATAAAAATATTTTGATTAAATATCATCATTAATTCAGACGAGAACTTTTATTCATTTAACCTGGTAATAATTCATCGTTTGCTAGCTATCTAGGCATAGTGTGTTTACTTGGCTAGCGTAGTCGACTATAATTATCGTTAATCAACGAATATTATTTTGTCATTTTATTTTAAAAACTGTTAATGTATAATACTCCCTGCATCTTTCACATAACATGACCTTTATTATACACTGGTCATGTTTTTATTAATTCACTGTCTCACTCACAACACTGTCACTCGATACAAATTGGTGTTCAGTTGAGGTTAGTTATGGCTATATACTCTTATACGCGCACATATCAAAATATTTTTCTGGATGACTGTCGCAGGCTCCGCTCGCATTGGTGGCTGGAAGACAATTAGTTCCTCTCATCAAAGCTTCTGCTCTCGTCTGGTAAAATCAGATCATCCTATTGGCTTAGGATGCGGTACTCTCTACCCCAAAGACCTTCGTTAAATTAAAATTTTAATTTTTAGCGTCTATGCTTTGAGTTCGAGATTCAGCTATGACGCGTTCCCTTCCAATCGGAAATGACAGAAAATCTTATAATACTTATAAGTTTCTTATTAATAGTCTGATTGTCATTTGGATAGTGGCATCGTTTTGCGGATACTTGTGTCTTTAATTTAAGTCCAAACAAGTAATAATTCCGTCCATTAATAACTCACTTCACTTTATCTAAAATTCATATATTGGTTCTTAATAAAAATAAGTTCTTTCCACTATATTTTGGTGTAATTATATCTTAATGCTTATGATTAAACGTCTGGAGTCCATTTCTCTTATAATCTAATACATAATATTAACATATTTGTGATTTAAGCAAAATGTACTAATGGCGTACAAACCATCTATGTCCAAATGTTTATATTTGCTTACATCACCATTATTCCTTATGCTACTACATATTTTTGGTACTATAACGTTATTAGATACACTTACATACATTTGCTAATACTTTATTTCGGCAAATGTTATCTTGTTTACTTATACAGCATTGTTTAACATACATTATGCTCTTATATTGCCATTCTGTCACTCTTATTTAGTTATTTTGACCACATATTATATGCATTGTTGATAATTAAATTGTGTACAAATGTTGTACATGGTCTGTTTAGTGAACTTACTAACTTTTTTGTTAGCTAAAATTCCTTTAAGTTACTGTATGATGGTTGTTTACACCTAGTCCTATGATTACAGTTAAATTCTTGGATTTCGTTGTCCATGACGTGTCCGTTACTTAACTAAATATCACTACAATATTGACGACTCGGAACACTAAGTTTTTTATAAGTAAAAACGTAAAGTTTTACCTTACAGCCTAAACCGGCTTTCACCTATAGAAGGCTTCATCAGAGGCTGTCGTAAGTAGCGCTGTTCGTCTTGTTGTTGGCGACGAGATAGTGTTTCGAAAGATCGAAGCTGTGTGTGTGTGGTGAGATGTGTTCGAATAATGCGTGCGATTTGAATTTTGTCTGTTCGTTTAGGATGTCGTTTTTATTTGTTTTTGTGTGTTTGTATATTTCTAATTGTTCTAGAGTGTCTAGTTTCGGCCTTTTGTGTGTACGTGTAGTATGTTCATGTTATTGTCGATGTTTTTATATGTGTGGTTTGCTTCAATGAGGTGGTTTGCGAAGGTAGATTCTGTAGTGGTGTGGAGTGCTTTTGTGTGTTCAATGTATCTCTGTTTGAAGTTACGTCCTGTCTGGCCTATGTAGAATTTATTGCAATTTGAACAATTTAGTTTATATGCACCGGGTAGATCGAATTTGTTTTGTGCTTTGGGCATGCGTTTTGATAGTGTGTGTTCTGTTTTGTTAGTAGTTTTGTAAGCGATTCTGTATCCTGCTTTTTTGAATTTGTGGGCAATTTTTTTACTGTTTGTTTGTTGATGTATGTTAGTGTTATGAATTTGTTGTTTTCTGTCTTTGTCTGTTGTTTGTTTTGTGTTTTGTGTAGGAGTTTACTGACTATTGTTCTGTCATAACCGTTAGATTCTGCTAGATATTTTATCGTGTTTAGTTCGTCTTTGTAGTCTATTTCATCTAAGGGGATGTTGCTAAGTCTATGTATCATGGTTCTAAAAGCAGCTAGTTTGTGTTGTATTGGGTGATTGGAGGTGTTGTGTATTAGTGTGTCAGTTGTAGTTGGTTTCAACCGAATAACACAAAACATCGCACAAAGAACATACATAAAAGAATCAATTAAACAACTATATAATAAAAAAGGGAGTATAGTGACTTTAATAATTTTAAGAAAAGTATGAAATGAAACATCCTATTAACATGTGTAGCATAAGGCAGTCTAACTGAACATTGAAGAGGCGCTCAAACCTCAACAAGTCAATGAAGAAATTAACTAGTAATAAGAATGAATAAATGTTATTTATGAAATATTAACAAACGTTAGAAGGATGTTATGCCTTCCAGAATTTATAATTTTCAATTTTTATTTTAAACCAGTTAATGAGTTAAGAGAGATAATAATTTACCTTCTTAGGTATTATCCAATATAGGCTATAAGATGATTGTTTTTACACACGCAATGCACTCATAAATTTCGTAGAGTCGAATTTTATTAATTGTTAAGAGTTATTCGTTTATTTAAGTTAATTGGCTCTATAAAGATACGCCAATGTAACCTAGATGTTGACGCAAGCCGTCTTGTGAAGTTTTATGTAGTTAATTAAGATTTTATTTATCCAATGTAATCACTCACCTACTAATCAGTTATAATAGTTGTGTTATCTTATCGTTTAGTATCTTGCAGACTAAAAGAACTCATGTTTATTAATAATTATTTCAAAACAAAAACATCGTGGGGTATGATAGCCACGCAGTCAGCTTAACCACCCTGAGATTTTAAGAGATTTCTTCATGAATGCAATCATTAATGTAAAGTTAAATATTATTGTTTCAATTGTTTGAAGGAGGAAAGTCATGAGCAGTGACAAGGAATAAATTGTATTTCCACAAATTACCTAGAGTTCGAACCGGTTATTTCATTAGAGTCGACATTTTCAGGCTAAGCGGATGGTGTGCTACAGTTGGCACCACTTATAGCGCCCGCGAGAGAGAGAATTTTAAATTCAATTCGTATTTAGATAATCCTCTCTAAAACAACGCGAGATCCAGGACAATACACCAAGTAAGTACTTCCATGATAAACATGTTACGATTTCAGGGAGCGTCTACTCAGCCGATTCGTCTCTACTAGTGAAGAATAAAAACACCTCTAATTAACGGAGAATTACGACTACTCGTGAACCATTAGAAATATTATCTTCAGACATAAATCTGTTTAAATACACGACCTAATAATAATAAATTCACTTCGAACCAATATAACTAAATTTAAACTAAATAAATAAATAATAAGAAGAAGCAATTTTAATAAATATTACAAAATGGCGCCGCAACTTGGGGCTTAAATCAGGAACGGATTTCGTCAGGTTTACAAAGTGGCGATCTTAACGCTAGATTTAACGGGAGATTGCCCGGCGAGTTGCAAAATGACGCAACCAACGTGTGGCTTTTAACCCGTACAAGTAATTAAGAGATATAATAATCGTTGAATTACAAAATGGCACCGCAACATGGGTCTTTAACACAGTGACGAATTTCGGTCAACTTACGAAATGAACGCAACCAACGTGTGGCTTTTAACCCATACAAGTAAAGAAGAGATATATTTAACAGAATATTACAAAATTGGCGCTCAAACGTGAGGCCTTTCACACTCATATAACCCATAAAACTCGTATTATTACAATATCAATACTAACGTCAATTGTCTGTATGATTAAATTTTGTTGTTGGCATTGCTAACAATATTCTGTTTATAATAATAATTCAACAAGTCTAAAAGTAACAAGTCTATTTAAGATTTTATGAAGTCCAATCAAATATGTTAACTCGTGAGCCAGGCCTATTTTTACCCGAATTCGGCATATTCCTTCCCTTTCTGCAGTAGCTGTTTGAAATTCGTCAAGCAAGCCACACATGCATCTCAACGCAGTATGGCAAAAAGACACAACAAACTTGATTAGTCCATATGAATTTTAGTTTAATCTTTTTTAAATTAAAAATGTTTTGGTTAATACATCAAGGGGTTCAGTACACCTGAACGTGCATAAAGCTTCCTGATTGTAGAAATAAAGTGTTTAGATTTACGTCTTCTCAACGCTGTGACATAACACGCAATTTATGAACAACTAATGCAAAGCTGATAATGTAGAAGATCGTATATGTCGATCTTAGTAAGCAGAAGTCCACAGTAAATTACAATTTGTCGTGTATCTCGATAGTAGTGACCGTGAGTTGAATAACGAAAATATGATTTAGCGAGTCTCGCCAAACCTTCGCCTCATTTAAGTGCGCCATATTTATTGTTAAAACGAGTAACATTAACGAACATTGTCGACAAGTATACTAACGAACATAAGTACCAACCTTAAAAAGAGAAACGACAGATGCCAACCCTTTTCATTTTTATCAGTTTCTGGATAAATTCTATGTGCTTTTATTAACTTATGTTTTCTAAAGTAGAGAAGAAATAGAAACATTTTCTCTACTTAACTATAAACTAGTAGCTTTTTGAGTTGCAGAACGCGCTTACCATTTTGAATGAGATATATTTATTATTAGGTGAATTTCTAGACAATTGAATGCTGAGAGATATTAATTACAAGTTACTAAAATCCAACTTTGTATTTAAAAAAAAATTCTTCTTAACTTGACGCACCCCATAAACTTCTACAATTTTCTTAAAATATTTAGTTCCGTTATTGGTCCGTGACATCTCTAAAATTAAAAAAAAAAAAACAATTATTTCATGGTAAACGCTACATTCGGATTTGTGTCTAAATAACCTTGACTCTGATACCTGGCTGTATTTTATGAAATTTTTCAAATTTTTGTTCCCTTTTGTGAGACATACATCGAAAAATTTAGATATTTTCAAAAATAAACACTATATTTAGATTCTGCATAATATTTTCTTTAATCTGCTACTCCACATGGATTTTTTCGACAATTTTGACCGCCTCATTTTTTTGCCTTCCACTCCCCTATTTTTGAATGGGATCAGTCTTAAAAACCAATAGGGTTCAGTAGGGTAAAAGTATGAACACGCGTGCCACAAGTTTTGTGAAAATCGATTGATGCTTTCAAAAGTTATCGTAGACATACCCCAGACAGAGAGACAGATGGACAAATGCCAAACGGTCGAATCAAAACTGAGACTCGCTTGGCTCGTTTAATAACACTGTTCAACAGCAAAAATGTTTCCTCCTTGAAAGCAGCAATTTTATATTCCACTTAGGTTATAAAAACTAATTTAACCTTTAAAATGGTTAGTTAGCTCTTATTTTCAAGATTCAACAGTTTAAGAATAGTTATGGGAATTTTTTTTAATTGAGAAATTTTATTTTTTGCGATTGGCAAATCTGTCTGAGACCACTGTTATTGCCATTTGAGGTTAGTTTTGTCTTACTGCATTGTAAATTTATTGAGTGTTAGTGATATTTTCTTTCTTTCTACAAAATACTGTGTCCAGAAATTGTGAAAATGGCTCGCAAATATGTTAATAGTGCTGACAACTTTTGCTATGCATGTGGTGAAGCTGTTTTGCGTTAAAGTGGCAACACTCTACCCTCTATTCCTTTGGGCCATGCTGTGGATATGAAGGAAACATACGACAATATGAAATTACTTTTGGATGCTATCAAGTATGAGGAACATAAATGGCAGATCTGTGGGGATTTGAAAGTTGTAGCTTTATTTCTGGGCATGCAATTGGGGTACACAAAATATTGCCATTTTTTATGTGAATGGGACAGCCGTGCTATGAAGTCTCACTACAAAATAAAAGTATGGCTAAACAGAAGACTATTCCCTGGAGAAAAAATGTTATATACTATCCTCTCGTTGACAGAAGCAAAGTTATACTGCCTCCTTTACATATCAAATTAGGTTTGATAAAGAATTTTGTAAAGGCAATGGATAAAGATGGTTTAAATATCTTAAGAGGAAAATTTCCTCAACTAAGTGATGCCAAAGTCAAAGAAGGCATCTTTGTTGGTCCTCAAGTCAGAAAACTGATTGAAAAATGAAAACTTCAAAAATGTACTAAACATCAATGAGAAAGCGGCTTGGGAAGCATGTGAAAAAGTAGTTAAGGGGTTTTTAGGTAAGAAAAGAGCTGAAAACTATGTTCAAAATATAAATGAGCTTTTGTAAAAGTACTATAAGTTAGGATGCAATATGTCAAATTAATTTCCTCCACTCGTATTTGGATTTCTTCCCTGACAATTGTGGAGACATAAGTAACGAACATGGTGAAAGATTTCACCAAGAGATGAGGTATCAGGGCAAATGGGAAGTGTCCATGCTTACAGATTAGGCCTACTGCTGGACATTAGAAAGAGATGTACCAGACCAAGAACACAAGCAGAAAGCTAAAAGGAAGCATTCGGAAAAGTAAAAACAATCAAGAAAAACAGTAATAATAAACAATTTTAATAAGAATATTAACTTTTAAAGAATTAATTTTCTTCCCTTAACACTATAAACATTTTATAAACTTTTTAAATGTAAATTCATTTTAAATTGTATAAACTGAAATGTTTAAATGTAATTTCTTGTTCTGGAGACTGTAATTTCGTATATACTAAGAACAGTATGTCAATAAAACAGGAGCTAAAAAAAGTTTTTGCCAGTTATATTTTTTTTTCTTACCCAATAAACAATCATAATCAGCTACTTTCAGTCAGGAAACAAAATAATGATTTTTGTTGTTGACTAGTGTAATTAGTACTTATTCACTTATATCTTCGCGTATGTTACCTGCGGTGTCGAAGCTGAAAAATAACTAAACAATTTTTTGAGTTTAAGTGGACAGAGAGTGAAAGTGTTACGTATAATATTTCAAAAATAAAACAGTTGGCTAGAAAAATGAAAAAACTCGGGGGAAAAATTGAAAAGACTATGGTGATGACTCGTGTTTTAACATCTTTGCCAAAAAAGTTGAATCATTTTCACAGTGCTTGGGATTCGGTATCTGACGATAAGAAGAATCTCGAAAATTTGACTGATCGCTTGATGGCAGAAGAATTTAGATTACAAGAGAAAAAGGAAGTACACGAAGAGACGACAGCGTTGCTAGCTAATCTGAAAATCGGTCATAAGGAACAGAAGAATGACTCTTATAAATATGAGAGAATGATTTGAAACAAGAGCAGTGTTATAATTGTGGAAGACAAGGTCATTTAAAAAGGGACTGCTTCAGGTGTTATACGTGCAAAAGAAAAGGTCATAAAAGTAACAATTGCTTCATGAATAAGAATAATGGAAGCGAAGATGGTCGAATAATCAAGAAAGAAGTAACTCGTCTTCTGGACAGAAGAAATCAACATCGAGGATAGCACTAATAGGTGACAAAGGCAGCTGTGGCAATCGGGATGATCTCTGGACTGTGGATTCGGGTGCGACGGATCATATGTCGAAGCATCGAGAATGGTTTTCAACGTTCGAAGAATATACAACACCAGTCAATGTAAGAATGGGCAACGGTATGACAATGTCTGCATATGGTAAAGGTAATATTGACTTTGAAACTTATAAAAATAGTGAACGAGTAGAAGGTACTATCTATAATGTATTATATGTTCCTGATTCAATGTACAATCTGTTTTTCTGTTAAATATGCGGGTAAAAGGGGTATAGATTATGAAATAACACATAGTGCTACGAGATGTACTTTAAAGCATGGTAATGAAATTCTTGTAACTGGTTCCGAATATGAGCCTGGTAGTTTGCTAAAATTAGACATTCAAACTTTAATTCCAAAAGAATGTAACGTGGTAGAACAAAAGAGTAGATCGAGCATTGCCAACGGTAATGTTTTACAATTATGGCACGAAAGACTTTGCCATCAAAATGTAAAACATGTGAAGAATTTTTTGAAAAATCTAATTATAAAATTTACGGATGAAAATTTCTTTTGTGAAGGTTGCGCTTATGGCAAAAATCATAGATTGCCTTTACACACAAAGATCGATCATGCCACTAAAACTCGCGAAATAATTTATACTGACGTTTGTGGTCCTATGGAAGTAGAGTCTCTCTGTAGAAAGTTATATTTTGTTTCTTTTAAAGACGATTTTTCAAGTTATAGAGAAATTCATTTTATTCGAGAAAAATCTGAAGTAATAGAAAAACTAAAATAATTTTGTATCGGGGTTGAGAATCAATTTGCAACAAATATTAAAGAAATTCATTTTGATGGTGGTAAAGAATACGATAATAAATCTGTGATCTCTTTTTTAAATAGTAAAGGTATAAAATATTCGATTAATGTTCCATATACGCCCGAACAAAATTCAATTGCAGAGCGCGATAGAACAAAATTAAAACCTACAGAATATTATGGATGTCCGATCACGTTTATTGCTGAAAAGTTACCATCTAATTATAACGAAGCAATTACAAGTAAAGAAAAAGATAGTTGGCAAGCTGCAATGCAGGACGAAATGAACTCTTTGTATGAAAATAAGACATGGGTATTAGTGGAAAAGCCAAAAGATAAAAAGGTGATTAACAATCGTTGGGTTTTTGTGAAGAAGCTCAATCCAGATGGTACAGAAAGGTTATTCGCAACAGAAAGATATAGATTATAAAGAAACTTTTAGTCCGGTTGTTCGCTTTGATACAATAAGATTGATACTTAGTATTTCTGCTCGTGAAAATTTACATATCGGTAAATTTGATATAAAAACGGCTTTTTTATACGGTGACTTAAAGGAAGATATATATATGAAACAACCTGAAGGTTTTGATGATGGAAGCTCACGCGTATGTAAATTAATGAAAAGTTTATACAGCTTAAAACAAGCACCAAGATGCTAGACTGAGCACTTCACTAATTTTCTTGTAAATTTAGATTTTTGTCAAAGTACGGGTGACCCATGTTTATACATATATAACAAAAATAATAATAAGATCTTGTTAGCAATTTATGTTGATGATGGACTTATTGCAGCTTCAAATGAAAGTTTGATTGATAAATTGTTGAATGATTTGAATAAAAAATTTAAAATTACTAGTACTAAAGAAGTTACTAATTATCTTGGAATGGAAATTTGTAGATTGAATGATGGGTCTGTTTTCATTCATCAAAGTACTTATATTAACAAAATCTTAGAAAAGCTTAATATGTCAGAAGCTAATATTGTATTCACGCCAATTGATTGTAATCATGATGAATATTTATCAAAAACTATTGTAAGTAATGTACCTTATCGTGAAGCTGTCGGCAATTTGATGTTTTTGCAAATTGTAAGTCGTCCGGACATAAGTTTTGCTGTAAATGTTGTATCTAGAGTTTTAGACAAACCAAGTGTAGCTCATTGGTCAATTGTTAAACGAATTTTACGTTATCTAAAAGGTACGATTGATTTTGGATTACTTTATTGTAAGGATGGCAACTTTAAAGCTTATAGTGATGCTGATTATGCTAGCGATACAGTTACACGTAAATCAACTTCTGGCGTAGCTTGTATGTATGCAAATGCTGCAATTATTTGGCGAAGTAAGAAGCATCATTATCAACAACCGAGTCAGAACTTGTAAGTGCAGCATTAGCAACAACTGAAATAATGTGGTTAAAGAAGCTATTTAATGAATGCGATTGTAAGACTGATAAATATGATTTATATATAGATAATATGAGTGCATTAAAACTTATAAGTAATCCTGAATTCCATCTAAGGACAAAACATATTGATGTGAAATATAATTATGTACGTGATTGTTTTCAAAATGGAGAAATTGATGTACATTATGTTAAAAGTGATGAACAAGTCGCTGATATACTTACGAAAGCTTTGTCAAAACCAAAATTTATTTATTTAAGATCTAAACTTGGACTTAAGAGTAAAGATGAATTTTTTAAATTCATGTGATTGTGAGAATGTAGAGTTTTAGGGAGGGTGTTGAGAATATAATAGAAAACTCTACATTCATTTTTAAGTAAGTATGCCTGTCATTGTAGAAGTGAAAGTTTGTATTGTGCGGTGGGGGGTCGAGCTGCCTGGACGGGGCCTCAACCCGCACACATGCGCTTTTACTGTGAGAGTCTAGAAAAGTAATGTTCTCGAAGTTTTAAATAAAAGGAAAGGTCTGGAAGCTGTTTTTCTATATAAATAGAGATGCACTCGACACGTACAGTTTTCAGTTTTAAATGTGCTCTTGTAATGTGTATTTCGTGTGTCCGTTTTATGTATACTTGCTACTAAACTGTTCCTTCAATAAAGCGTGTGTTTGCTCCTGTACTTAAATTATTCATTATTTTTACCCATACCTTAACAGGTCATGACAAAAAAGGAATGCGGTACTTAGGCATGACAAAAAGAATAAAACGGAAAACACTTGTAAACATACCATGTGTTGGGATTCATTGAATTGTACGTCCGATAATTCTCGTGTTTTCTTTCTGTAGACTGAAATTTGAACCCAGCAATATACACAACCGTAATAACACTATGAATGCATATGAGCAAATGTATATTGTTTGTAACCTACTAAACACAATTTTTACTTCCATATTCCTTAAGGAAATGGAAGTATGGTGATGGCAAAAAAAATCGTGTTCGAGATTATTGCAGATTCTGATTGTACTACACTCAAAACATGAAAAAAGTCGTTTTTCGAAATGTGTGTGTGTCTGTCTGTCTGTGTGTCTGTCTGTGTGTCTATAGATTTTTTTCTATGGCAAACGATAACAGCCGCAAATTCAAACAGAATCAAATAATTTTTTGCATACAGCCCTGATTTGTAGAGTACTCACGATCTATTGTTTTTGGTGAAGATCGGTTGAGGGAAAGGGGTAGTTTACCTGCAACGGTTTTTTTTATCAAGGGTAATTTTTTTTTTTTTGGCAAACTATAACAGCCGCAAATTCAAACAGAATCAAATAATGTTTCGCATACAGCCCTGAATTATGGAGTTCTCAAGACCTATTGTTTTTGGTGAAGATCGGTTTAGGGAAAGGGGTAGTTTACCTGCAACGTTTTATGTTTTAACAAGGGTATTTTCTATGGCAAACGATAACAGCCGCAAATTCAAACAGAATCAAATAATGTTTTGCATACACTCCTAAATTGTAGAGTTCTCAAGACCTATTGTTTTTGGTGAAGATCGGTTAAGGGAAAGGGGTAGTTTACCTGCAACGTTTTATGTTTTAACAAGGGTATTTTCTATGGCAAACGGTAACAGCCGCAAATTCAAACAGAATCAAATCATTTTTGCATGCAACTCATTATGCGTTTGCAAACGTTTTACAGGCTGAATACAGTGTTTCAGTAAAAATACACGTCATACCTAAAAATAACGTGGCATACCATACATCAAGTTTTAAAGTGCACAAGTTTTCGAATTGTAGGAGTAGTCGCTTCACTCGTCTTATTTATAACCTTAAATAATGTATGATTTATTAGAATGTCACCCGCGAGGTAGCAGTGAATATGTTTATTACCATTACACTGCGCTTGAATTTCATTATATCTTACACACAACACGGTAGTGGCTAGCCGCAAACTTGTCTTATTTATGCAAAAACGTTTGAGTCCTTTATATGGAATCAAATCCATGGAATCAAATCATGTAATGTGTCATACTTGAGTTACCGTTTAAGAAATTTTAACAAGTGTTCCGCTTTATAAATAAGTACATAAACGTTGATTAAAATTAACTAGCCACGATTCTTGATATGACAATTTATTAAGTCAGAAAGTTAAATAGTACTGCCACAAAAAACATCTTTAAAGTAATAGAACTCATTATTACCTAAAAAAAGAAAACATAAAATTATACTAGACATCTAAACAAATTAGAGATAACTATACCATATTCTAAATTATAATTTTATTTTTTTTCATTTGTTATTTGACAGTAATCTCGTAATCAAGTATTGCAGGCTGATGATCACGTGACCCTCTCCTATCAGCTGGTCTAAGTACATACAGAGAGCATTGGCCAGGAGTCATGAACTTGACCATTGGAAGTAGGATTTGATGGCAGACCTGGTTCGACCTAGCTAGCTCAAGGTCTGATTCATTCGTCAGTATCAGTGGGCATTAACCCTCCGCTATGGCACAAATTACTAGCATGTGACATTACTAGCATCCCCCCCCCCAAAAAAAAAAAATTGACAAAAACAAAAATACACAAAATAATCTTAAATCACGTGCGCGGGTATGTATAACTATGTTAAAAAAATAATAAAAAACAGATTAAATTAAATAACTTTGGTGAAAATAAAATTTCTGACATGAGACTTACACCAGAATATGCATTAATAAAAGATCTATCGAGTGGTAATATTTGTTAATAAATTAAAGAACTAAATACATGAGGTTTTTTATAAAGAAAGTTTTATGACTGTAAAGAAAAGTAATAAAATTACACAGTTTTATTTGCAAGTTTAGCTATGTCAGTAGGCAGTCTTACAAGACGAACGTTATCTGGACTGAAGCCGTAAGGGTGTGGGAATATTTCGGCCAGTGAAATTCGCTGAAACGTTAGTTGAATTTGTTCTTCATATGATATAATTCAGTCTGGGTCTGAACTCAGTAACCCATGGTCATATCGCTGCCTGTTTAGAGGATAGGTCTATAAAAAGCGACGAACACAAGTCAGAAAGTTCGCAAGTACATTAACATCGAGTGCTATTACGGTGTAGTACAAGATTATCAGCATAGGTATAAGAAAAAACATTTCAAGTTTGCTGGAGTATTGTGTAGTTTTTATACACAGTATAAATCAGTATTAAATATTCATTCTCTACAAATTGTAGAGGGACCCAACCCGAGAAAGGAATCTGAACGCCAGAAAACAGGAGGAGATCGCCGTCTATCTAGAAGGAACAACTGTCGCCACTTCAAAGGACCGAAGCATCGACATCGCATCGTCCGTCGAAAAGGGAAGTGAAATTATTTATATAAACTTTATGAAAACAGATATAAACTTAAAGACAAAAAAGAAGTTGTATAAAGTAAATTTTTGTATAATTAGAATATAGGAGAAAATTATTTAAAGTTTGTAAAAAATAGGTCAACAAAACAGTTAATTAATTTTATTTTGTATCAGAAACAGTTAATTAATTTTATTTCTTATCAGAAACAATAGTAAATTATTATTGTAATTTAAAAAAGCAAATCTTTAATAAAAACCGAAGCATTCCAATATTTGATTACAGACTACTTATTATATTATATGCGACCTTTGTACATCGCAATATATCTTCCGTGCAGCGTCAGTCGACTCCCCTTCTGCGCAGCGCTGTTGGCCACCTGTCCGTGCAGTCAATCGGCTTGCCTTCCGTGCGGCGTCGACTCGACGACGCTTCAAGTAGAAGCACAATGTTCAGCAATACTAGCAGTACTAGCAGTGGTCCTGATTCCAACAACATGTAAGTACAGAAACTTAGTAGATAATAGAAAAATAACGACTAATGTCGGCGGGAAGTGGAAAGACTGAACAATCATCGGCGAAGTAGATAGAAAAGGGACAATTGGTAGTACATGTGGAGAGAGATCTAAAACTCAATGGTGAGATAAAACATTGTAGGTTACGAGCTGGCAAGCAATGGCTAGGGATCGGCCTTGGTGAAAGGATTAAAGGCGGTCATGGTCTAGAAGAGCTGTATGTCATAAGAAGAAGAAGAAGAAGAAGAAGAAGGAGGAGGAGGAGGGGGAGGATAAGAAGAAGAAGAAGAAGAAGAAGAAGAAGAAGAAGAAGAAGAAGAAGAAGAAGAAGAAGAAGAGGAGGAGGGAGAGGAAGAGAAAAGAACGTCTTGACGCAACATATCGGTAAGGGTGTGAAATATTCAATGATATACCATGGCTCATACAGTGCAGTGAAAAATGTTACTCTTTCGGTCGTCCAATTGATTACTTCATAATTAATTTATAATTAATGTGATTTATAATTAATCAGGTAATAAAATAAAGTATGTGAAGAATATAATGTAAAAATATCTACAAATAAAAAAAAAAAATAAGAGTGTAACTTTCAAAGGATAGGGACCGGTCGAATTCAAAATAATTTTAACAGCCAAACATTAGAGCAAGTAAATTACTTACCTGTTTGACTTATATTACTATTCGTATGAAGAGAGGGACAATTAAACAAACAGCAAATCATATGTGGAACCGACAATTGAAGCTTTAAGAATAAAGTGCAATCAGACATTACATTTCGTGATAGCCACTTCTCTTATACTGTATGTTACTGAGGCAGGCTTATGGCCACAAAACTAAAAACAACATACGCACAGTCTTCCCAGATGATATTTCTACGAGGCATGGAAAAATCCACGAGAGCTGGTAGAATTTAGAAATCAGGACATAAGATCGATGGAAAAAATCTTAGGCGAAAATGCAAAGATCACTTAGTAAGGATGGGAAAGAAGACTGCCTAAACAAGGTCTTAAAAGGAGGAAGGCATATAGGACACCAAAGAAAGAATGATCAGATACTTACTCGACCGAACAGGCAAATACCTAAGCCATTGAGCAAATTTGATAAACACGACCGTTCCCTGCCAATTTCGAAAATAAAATGAAAAACTTCGCGTTTGTATCTATACGTAGTATAGAATTAAATATATTATCGCAAAACAGTAAGTAAATAATTCTGTAAATAAAAAAAAAAAATTACTGAAGAAACTGCAGTCAAGGTAAGGTTGAAATACATAATAATCTCTAACGTCAGCAGACAGATAAATAATTATAAATCATAAAAACTAAACGTGTTGTTCCACTGCATTTCGCGACGGATTTAGTCCAGACAAGGCAAACACATTTCTCTAATAAATTAGAATACATTAAATAATTATGCTGACAATTTATGCTAAAATATGTTAGTGCGATATTCCTAATCCGTTTTTATTAACAAAGTCGTGTGAAACCACACATAAAATTCTAGCAAAAACCATGAGATTTTCTTCCCTTTTTGGGCCCGGTATGAGAAAATAAAACAATTTCTTACTCAATCTTAACTTTCTATTGTATGTAGTCATTATTTGGAGAGCTCCCACGTTTCAGCGAATATTGCCACGCACTTTGCAGCTGGTGGGAGATACCTGTTTCGCCAGTCACTATCGAACATAAGGAAACAAAATGCATTGCGTATTTACGCGTAAAAATGTAAAATGATACTGGGGACTAGCTACGGCAACCGGTGTATCAGCCAATCGGAGATTAATTTTGCCCTTATATATATTTGACTTAAAAAAAGGCTTTAAAAAGGTTCTCGAAGGCAAGGCGGAGGAGAAAAATTCTCTACGGCGGAGAAAGCGGAAGAGCTTAGGAGGTAGGTCTTCGAAACCCAGGGTTGGCCTGCAGGCTCGAAGGTGGCAGCCCCTCCTACAATCGGGTTGGTACCCCTATTCAGGGGGCACCTTCATTCGTCTAAAGTCTGGGAAGGACCGATGAAAAGATGAAGAGATCAGTAGTAACAACGGAGGACGTAATATACGTACGTTGAGCCTTATACTTGCAAAGAAGAAGAAGCAAGGGTCGTTAAATAAGGAATAAGGAAACGTCAAATAAAATACATTAGAAGATTGTGAAGATTCAGATGGAAGATTGTGGTCAAAACAGTTGTAAAATTAGATTCCATAAATGTTTAAATATTTTGTTGTTTGCTGATGAACAACTAATATTTCAGACGAGTGAAGACACTCTAAAAAAAATCAATAAACCGCTTGAACCAATTACGTAGGACAAAAAATTTTAAAAAGCTTCTTAAGGAACTATGGCTATATTCACTGGCTACGTTCAAAAGTAGTGTTGGGAACAAACTTTTAGTACAGATGTCAGATTTTAATTTGCTTTGTTTTGATACAAGTTACAATTGTGAGAACGATATAAATAAAAAATTAAACATAAGTGTAGAATGACGTGTAGAACGATATAAAAAAAACTAAAAAATAAACGATAACTGATTAAAACAGATTTTTTAAAATAATCATAGAAATAGGCAACGAAATAAAGATTTAAGGAGCGGACTAAATATATATTCTGTAAATAATAGTAGAGAAAAAGACAACAGTAGATGGACCATGTTTACAGAATAGAAGATCAGAGAGTAATTAAGCTGACAGTGGAGTATAAACCGATTGGGTGAAGATCTATGGGTAGGGCATTGTAGAGAAAGTTGCGGTGAAGATGAGTCTGTAAGCCTACACCTTGGTATGAAGTCGACACATTCTTCCGTACATAAGTCTACACATAAGACAATGTACGACGTGTAGATTACATACAGTGACAACCATGTATACTAACATTGCTGATCTTAGTGCTACGCACCCAACTCTGAATTCTCAAACAGTAATCCAAGCTGAGCATACTGTTTCATTAAACTCGTGACATATTTCGTTGTCACAAACCATATTCATTCTGTCGATGCATCTTACCAAAGTAGCCCTAGCAAGCCCGTTCCTGAACACGACATGCCTTCTGTTTGTTACGTAAGGTACACGTATTTGAGGTATCAAAGTGTTAGTAAACCTGAAGACATCAGTAACGGATAACCACGCATAAAGATAAAGAGCACATTCTTCTACTGAAAAGTTTTCAGTTTTAAGGGGCATGATATTCAACACTCACATTTAGGCCTTGAAATAAGTAAATAGTAAATACAATAGCAATAATAGTAATTATAACACTAACAATAGTAATTAACAATAACTAGAACCTAAAATTGAAAATAACTATGAAAGAACCACATATAATAACTAGAAACAATGATGATACAAGTGATAATCAGGACAACAATGTTAACGTTCCGATGAATACAGAAGTGTGTCAAAGATACGAACGGTCCGTAGATAAGAAGCGTGGGATGCATACGATCTGAAGAAATCAGTTCAGTTTAAATATATTTTTAGGTCAGATAACACCACGACCGCTGCACATAATTAAATTTTAACAACGTTAACTTTATTTTCCTTTCACAGAAATCGTTTACAGCCGTTGATATCTGAGTGTGTGTTCATAACTAATTTAATATGATAAACAGTTTTTGGTTATTTTCCCAATTAGTTGAGTCTCACATGACACGGATCGGAGATAAGCGACTGCCTTCCACTTGTTACAGATGTGATGATGAGTTTTTTAAAGCTGTATTTTGGACTTTTCCCCCTGACAAATGCGGCTATGACATACTTCTACTAAAAACAAATTTTACTTTTAAGCAAACGTTCTCACGGTATTGAACATCGTAAATAAAACGTATTTATTGTTTTAAAGTCCATTTCCTCTGTTTACTCATCATCGAGTTTATGAGTTTTTGATGTTTTATCTCCGTGTTTACCTTCCAGCAAGTATACAGTCAATAAATATTCCCTGTCTCATGTTAGCACATAATTACTGCAAGATATGGCTACGTGTTTGTGTGGTTTCCGTACCGTGACTCATCTGCAGCCGCTCAGGCCTATAGGAAGATCGAACGTCACCCACAGAGACGTTCAACAGGCAAATAATATTCAACCACTTTTATACAGAGATAGGAAATATGTAAATGTGTATGTGTGTGTGTGTGTGTGTGTGTGTGTGTGTTTACACACACACACATTATAAATTATATTATTATAATTTATATTATAACTTTATTTCTGATATTTGTGTATAATGGGGCAACTTCCTGACCTCACGGCAGACATGGAACTAAGCCCACTTTTCCCAGTGTGGTCTGCTCGTGAAACAGACCGCACGGCAGACATGGAACTAAGCCCACTTTTCCCAGTGTGGTCTGCTCGTGAAACAGACCGCACGGCAGACATGGAACTAAGCCCACTTTTCCCAATGTGGTCTGCTCGTGAAAACAAAGTCCCGGTAACCTCGTTTTACGAAACTACTTTTCAGAAAAAATACTTGACTTCACTTTCATCTTATATTTCGATACCAGCCTTTGATTCTGAATTTATGAAGTAACAGCGGATTGTATTATCGTAGCATAATGTGAACATAAGTAACCGTGAATCGTTGAGTCACGAAAAGAGAACCTACGATCAATCGATTTCCGAAGTCGCCGTTGGAACTTTCTTCTTTGGTAACGGGAAAATGATCGTTAAGAAGAATCTAAGATTGGTCCAATGTACATATTGTTATTATACATTATTATGATTATTAATCGTCATCGTCGTCCTTTACGGCTTAGGCTAGTAGCCTGTTGCAATCTCAATGGAAGTTATCCAACTGTCGCTTACAGAGTCTTCCCACACTTCTCTTCCCCCTTGGATGATAGTCAAGGGCTCTTCTTGAAAATCTAGTTGGACCCATTCTCTCTACGTGTTACCGTCACTCAGTTTTGTACCGGGAGATTTTATCATTTAAGCTTTTAGCTAGGCTAGCTCCATTCTGATAAGATCTATCCTGGTACAACCCTTTACAGCCCTCAAGAACCTCATTTCCGCTCCCTGTATTCTAGATATATCTTTGGCTTTCTAATCCAAGTTTCACTACCATACAGTAGTTGAGGTATGGCCGTTACATTATAATATTTCAATTGCGTCTCTTTCCTTGTCTTCTTCTTTAAGTGTTTAATGATGCAGCCACAAAGCGGCTGGAAAAGACTAATTTTGCTTTCAACCTCCTTGTCATCTTGGTATATGATAACCCTATATAACCCTAGATACTTGAAATCTAGCACCTGTTCTATTGGCGAGTCCTGTATGACAAACTGTGTATTGGCTAAGGGGAGACCACAATGGCGGTGAAGGCGGAGAAGAGGAACTTTGTTACGGCGGATCCGGCAGAGATGGCACCCCAGCTCTTATGGTAGGCCTTGCAGTTAGGTGTTGGATCAAAGGCTAAAGGCAGGAAACTTAATTACAAATTACCTGGTCCTCACGATTGGGGGTTATGCGATGGGCTGGTAACCCATTCACGTGAAAGTGCATATACTCGCATAGTCTCAAAGGAATAAGCCGGATAGATTTCAAGGTCACCGACTCAGCTACGCTACAGGACAACGATGATTATTAATGATATGTAATAATAAAATGCATATATAATATAACAATTTATTATTATATAATGTCATATACTAATATGACATATTACTAATGTCATAATAGTATTATGTATACTTAACATATAGCCTACTGTATTATGTTAATTACATGCAATAATTATACAACACGAATAATATATATTTATAATTATTTACAAAATTAAAATATTTGTTTTTAACTTAATAAATTATTTATTTGATCATGAATTTGTATTATGATAATAAGAATTGTTCCTAGACGTCCGATAATTATAAAGAATCTTGATTTAGTACATGAACAAAACTTTAATAAACTCGTTTTTTTGTCGTCTTCAAAAAAAAAACTGAAATATAATTAGCAATATTTATAGGGAATAAATAACCTTGCCAAGATCAGATGGAAATCTTATAGTGTCATGGAAGTCCTTGCGATATTTCACTAGCGATATTTTATTTTATTGCTACGTTGGTATGAAAGTCAATTTCGAAACGTTCTAGATAATTCGAGATTGCCTTTGCATACGTTTCTCGACTAGCCTACCGCGTGCAGTCGGCACGTTGTGTTCAAGGTCGGACTTTCACCTAATCTCCGGATTGTTTTAACGCCTGTAACTACGCAAATTGTTATCGGCATACCGCTCGGAAAATGGAAGATTATTGTGGACTCTCAGCGGGGTCCTGTATAAGCATTCAGTGGCCGAGACAGTACAGTTGCACCTGGCGATTTTACAGTGCGGTTCGCAGTGATTGTTGCGGTTTATTGTGAAGCGACTATTGTGTTAATTAGTGTAAAACTATAATAATGTAACATTCATTGTTGTGTGTTGGGCAAATTTAACTTGAATTATTGTATAAGAGCGCTTTGTTGATTTATAACTGCTGTTTGTGTCTAATTAAAGTTTGTAATTAGTGACCTCATTGGTGTCAGTTATTCTGTTTCCACTGTACAACAACGTAGATCTACGTGTGATCGCCCTAACACTATTTTTACTAATAGGTACGTCAAAAGGCGGAGTTAAGATTAAGAATCATCGAAGAAGTAAAGTGATACAGGATACACGGCAAAGGAGGTAGTAATACCTGAATTATGTTGACTAAAACAACTTTCGTTCATAAGAGACAATTACTAATGTCAAATACGGACATTAAAAATAGGCATCCGGTAACAAAGACAATCTTTTTGTCTAATAACCAGATTGTTTTAGGGCATCTATACCATCCCTACTTTGATGATGGCGACAGTTTGGCCTTGGATACGTCGGGCAGTAACACCAGGCCACGGCCGAACAAATAATATAATGAAAGCCAACGAAATTATTTTGTACAAACAGTGAAAATATGCCATGTAATTACAGAGTATACCAATTTTTCTGATCGTACATTTTTCACAAGAGTTTACAGAAAACGTTGTTCAAATTCATCATAAAATAACAAAAATTTCAAATTATATTGACAATCAATTTTAAAACAGTTTTGTTTGCTACTGCAATTAAATAACGTTGAATATTTATTTAACATATGGGTGCAATAAGCAATGGAAAAAAGAAAAAGGCAAGGGTATAATAGAGTGACAGAGTGAGGATAAATGAAAGAGTACATACCTTGTGTCGGTATTTGCTGACTTTACAGCCTTTTACCTTTCCTCTGTGTGTGTGTGTGTGTGTGTGTTTGCGAGCGCAGGTGCGGGCGTGTTTATTTACCCTCTTATTTTATATTCGAAGGTCATACAGGCGGGTCTATTGTTTTTTTTTTTTGTTCTGCAGTTTTGTTATTGTACTGAGGAAATTATTACGAGTTGTGGCGTTGTACCCTTACAAATTTTCCCGGCGTGATTTAAACGTGGAAGGCCGCCAAAGCGCGTCGCAGTTGGGTGGCGAAGCTAACTTGATTAGTAAGGCCGTGTCCGCGCTACGGCCAAGCAATCTAGTAAGCCGTATCAGCTGTTTGTGTGGAGCTGGATGGTTGCTTGCCAAAGGTTATGTTCAGCAATCCCCAACAGGTTGAGTTTCTGTGTCATGGTGGGTTCGAAGAATACGTGGTTCTTCCTCATTTCATCTCCAACCTTCCGATGGGATGTTTACTGGTCTGACGGCCCAGGGGGAAGTACTTAGTTGATATATCAATATGACTTCTTAACCTAGTAAAGCGTTTCAGGGTCCCCGTACAGCCGGGAGAAAGGGAAATGCGGAGATAGTGACACCTACACCAGTCACCATCTGCAGAGCAGTGCAGCAGGATGCTCCCCGAAGCCGTCAGGCCCAGAAATACTCCTACTACAGAACACCAAAAGACATCTGCCCGGAATGAAACTGGCCTGGAACTTCTGAACACTTCTAGCACCACCACCAACACTCATCGCACACTGGTCTACATGACTCAATATCATTTGAGTTCTTCAAAAGTGCAGGTGGGAGCATTCCAATTACTAAACCAGTCAACAACAACTCCATGGGTTTTAAATCAAGTGTAACTGACATTTTATACCAATATAAAGACATGTTCTTAAACAAAAGAGTACCAGAAGCCCAGCTGTTTTAAATATAATATTGTAACTAAATTTTGGCATAATTTAAATTGATGTTGTAATGTAAATCAGACTAGAATTGAATGTTTGAAGGCGTTTAACTAAACCTGTTATGATAACGAAAATAGCACTAATAAAAATTGTTACTGGTTACAAGAATATTTTATTGCAAGTCCTGTCACTCTGGGCTCCAGCACACTTTTCACTTCCGCTAGGCCAAGTGGTCTAGTTTTTAAATTTTACGTGTCGGCCTAAGTTGTCGTTACATTGTTCATTAAATTTCACTAAGCTGAAAAAAAAAACAATTCAAACAATTGATCAGTCTACTAAGTTTTTAAATAGAAGTAAGTTTTTACTGACTCATAGTTTTGGCTGCTGCACGTCTAGTGTTCTAACAGGAATCGAAATTTTTTGAAAAAATTGTAAAATCCATCCCGTTTATGTTAGGCCTACATTAAAGGGAATTTTAAGCCAAATATGAATGTAGTGTTTATTTACATTTTTTAACTTTAGGGGCACACGGCCAAGAATGGAAATAATAAATTTGAAAAAATAGTAATAGTTTCTGAGGGGCACTAAATTATTCTTAATTTGACAAAATTAATTCTGTTAACACCCTTACAAATTTAGAATCGCCTTTAAGAAATTTGTAAGCTACGTTTTCAAAAAAAAAATTATATAGCCTATCGTTATCAGTTATAAAATATATGTTTGTGAAAAAAATTATGTTTAGGCATATCAATAAAAGTCTATAAAACATACATAAATATCCTATGGATAGTAACGCGTGGTCACCTACATGTTGTGTTTCTTGACTAATTCTAAGAATCATACATGCAAACAACTTAATTCACGTCTTAAAAAAATTAAAATTTATTAATTTGATTTTATCTAATAATAAGTGAATTTGCTTTCAAAATAGTGAGCGAGCTCTGCAGCTAAGGTAGGCCTAGATCTTGGCAGTACTTGTTTTAAAATAAGATGGATATTTTAGTAAGAAACGTACACTATTCACTAAAATTTATATAAACTGACAAAATAAAATCGCTCGACTTAGCTGTAATTTTGGGTCGTTTGGCCTCTGGGAGCCACAGACATCACGATATAGACAAAGAGTCCAGACTGTTTTCAGATTGGTGGCTAAACAAGACTAAGCTAAAACGTATTCAACATGTTGAAGATAAAATTTAGCAGAAGTCTGTAGAAGTTCAAACAGATGTTTTGTTTCGGAAAAGACAAGTCTGTAAAAGTCCTACGCTTAGCCGATGTGATATGTATCAATGAAGTAGTGAACAGCTGTGTCGACTAGCAGGTAATAACAGTAAAGTCTCGTTCACTTGGTGCCACTACAGAGTTCGTGTTATTCGCAGTTCCCAAGTTGAGGTGTGTCACGACACTGAACCCTTAAGTGTGCGGAAAATGTTATGTGTGCGAATTAATATTATTTTGCTCTCAAACATTTAATATTTTCGGGTTCGGTAACTTTTAAACAGCGCTGCTTCAGCATCACCCTTTTCTGCCTGTTTTTGTAAATGATAACGACTTTGTCCCACAAGCGTGGATATTGTTAATAGTACTCTAAGGACCCGATCAAGTGACGACGTAATATACAACTTGATGCATCCTTACGTGTTCAAAAACACGTGATCTATATGTACTGTGTCGCATATATCCCCTGTCATCGGATGTTCATATACGCCAAAAGTGTCGGTGCTACGATGGCGCTACTGTCATGACGTCGCATATCAAAAGGTTTTGGTGCGCGACAGAAGTGGGATAGTGTGGCACTGTACTGTTCAGACGATGCGATATTTAATTCGCCACCACAATAATAGGCTAGAGCTGTTTAAAACTCCTATGGGGTGATGGGTGATTTCTAACAGGTAAACCCTCTACTCGGAGTGTCTAAATCGTTTATATTTTCCGCTTGACACTTCTATCTATAGAATCTGGGATAGTCGTCAGAAGCTGTGAGTGGCTGTTAGGTCTGTTATGCTGTTGGAGCAGAGGGTTTACCTGATAGGCTAGAGCTGTCGCCAACTTCAGTGGGTTCATGCAGCATTTCTCTCGTCGATTACGCATCTGTAGTTATGTTAAAGTTTATGATTGACTAATTACGGAACGCGTTTAAACTTTACTAATTTATCCATGAAGAGGAAATTACTTTTTGGGAAATCTAGAGGAAACGTTTACAGCGCTGTCGCACCTCGTATAATCAAAGGTTTATATATGTTTGCTTGTTTTGGTCGTTTACCTTGGTCTACCTAATCTGCCTTCTCCGTCCTTTTTCTGAGGTAAGCAGTTTGTTTCTGTGTACACATTTCCAGTCTAATAGCAGAGTATTTGAGGCCCTTTGTCACGCCTGACTTTCTTCAGTAGTTGGCTCCCTTAGCCGAATGTTTCCAACTTTGATACGCCAGGACGTTCATAACGCACACCCATTGTACTCAGTGTACTTCCCAGGGATCACAATATTCATGTTTTCTCTGGTGCGGGAGTAGGGTTTTGATGCAGATTTATTGATAACAATCTCTTTTCTCAGAGTTTTATTCGGCAATTGTGTTCAGAATTGAGGGACAAATTTTTGACACATGACGGGGGACCTTTGACATATGACGTTAAGTGCTCTGAAAAAATTTAACATTTATCAATCCCATAATTTTAATGAAGTACGTTGTACGGAAAGTACATTGTGTACAATACTATCTTAAATCTTGCAGGTTTAATGAAGTTTAATACTTGCTAGAAGTAGAGGATACGAAAAAGGACATGACGATGACGATAAAGATATGGAAAAAAAGATGATTAGCTGACGAAGTATACGACCACTTTCCACATAGTTTCGTTTGCCACTGTTACAGATTTTAGTGAA